>JAPZDZ010000004.1:5122216-5137213 GCA_029783805.1 Acanthurus tennentii | reverse complement strand
GCTTGTGGTATATTGAATGCATGAAAAGGAGCCCTGCAGTGTGCAGATTAATCTTTTTCCTTGACTTACATTTGATTTTTACTCATGTGTCCTGACCTCAGCCCTGGTCACAATATAACACACAAAGTGTTACTGTTTGAATAGTGAGGCACAAGTTTTAATCAGCAAGTTTGACATGGTTTCAACTTTTGTAGCCTATTGCATGTAGGTGTCATGAATAAATTGTAGTATAGAAACAGTGTAGAGATTATATGAGAAATTATCCACTATTGGGCCCTATACCTACTTTAAGCCATCAATTAAGGGAAAGGCCTGCTTGGTGTTTGCCTGCCCATATCAACTTTTTAGCTATGGATTTGCAAAGATAATGACAAAGCAGATGTATTCACAGATTTTTTTTCACAGTTTGTAAAAAATAAATAGTACAGGCTAACTGAAGTCACTGGTCCTGGGCAGTTGCCTACCTTTTCTAAAGGGTAACTTGATTAACTAATTAGCAAACTGACTCTGTCAATTTGAAAGTTAATGTTTAAATACCCACTAATAAATATTTTATATCTAGTCACTCAGGCCCTGACCCTTCTGGATACCATTTACTAAAAATGAGCACGAAACATCCCTCATAAAGTGAAACTGAAGGAGAGCTCGAAAACCACATTACCCAAAAAGCTCAGGTGCATATGTTTTCCTTTTTTTCCGGATGTAGCATCACATGAATTGACTGTCAACATGCAAGATGGCCACGCATCACAGGCAAAATGCTGCTGGGCGGAGAAAAGTACAGGTAAATTACAGTAGTTGCATTATTGCTAAATGTCTGTCACTGGCAACAGTAGAACTTCAGCTTTAAAAGGTGCCTCACGGATAATTGTCAGACAACAAAAACCGTCCGCAAAAGGGAGAGTTGCTGTTATGAGTCATGATTCAAGCCGGCTAACCTAGCTAGCTTAGCTTACGTTAGCTAGTTGTTAGCGTCTTCTGCTAATGCTGGCGTCTAAATGATTACGTGTGGTAGTATACTTTTATAATATAACTACGTGATGAATATGATAAAACAAAACTATACCGTTCGTCAGTTAGTTCGTGTGTTTCATGTGCTGACTTAGTGGCATTTTATGGTATTAATAGCGTTAATAGTAGCTTAGCCACACTGAATCTGGGCTTGGTCTAATTGCTGGGAAAACGTACGTGTCTAGGTGGTTCTGTTGTGTACCTGCCAGTATACATTACTACCTCTAAATCAAAGCACCCCCACTGTTAAGATAAAAGTTATCTTTGGGGGATTCTTTCAAAATATATGTTTTAATGTATATAGGCTCCCTCACTAGCTAACTCTGCATGTCTTTACAACGCAAATGATGATACTTGACTGTTAGCATGTCGAGGCGTCTAAATGTGCACAAGGAAGTGGGTGTGTGATGGATAAACGAGAGCTGGCTGAGATAAGAGTCTGACCTCAGTGCTCACTCTCCTCGTTGCTTTTTTAGGTGTCTTATGTCATTAGAGATGAGGTGGAGAAGTACAATCGAAATGGGGTGAATGCACTCCAGCTAGACCCTGCGCTGAACCGGCTCTTCACTGCTGGAAGGGATTCAATCATCCGAATATGGAGTGTCTACCAGCACAAAGTAAAGCCAGTCTTTAAGACTCCTCATCAGTATTGAAATATTATGTCCCTAGTATAATTGGGCAGCTTTGTTGTAACAGGCCTTTATTTATTATTTTCAATAATGGAATTGTCTCAGACTCTATCTCCTGTGTCTCTGCAGCAGGACCCATACATTGCCTCGATGGAGCATCATACAGACTGGGTTAATGACATAGTTCTCTGTTGTAATGGAAAAACATGTGAGTTTGATTTTTGACAGCTTTTTATGTAGAGCCTAAGCATTTAAAAAAGAAATAAAAATGCTTTGTTATACTACTGTTCTGGCTGAGAGGTTAATCTGTTACACTTTCACGTTTCAGTGATATCTGCCTCATCAGATACAACAGTCAAAGTATGGAATGCGCATAAAGGATTCTGTATGTCAACGTTACGAACACATAAGGACTATGTGAAAGCTCTGGCCTATGCTAAGGACAAGGAGCTTGTGGCATCAGCAGGTCTTGACCGGCAGATCTTTCTATGGGATGTGAATACACTAACAGCACTCACTGCTTCCAACAACACTGTAACCAGTAAGTATGTTTTTTTCAGTGTGACAGCTGCGCCCGCCATCAGTCCATACACACCGTAGATTTAGGTTATTGCTAAGGTCTTTCAGATACTGATAACAGTATCTGAAGTGCATCAGATACTGCTTGAAATGCTAAATTGAGTATTGGAGAATACACAAGTACATGCATCAATCAGATACCACAATAAATACCCCAAATTGGGGTATCTCAATCAGTACTGTGAACAGATAAAGTTATTGTAGCATCCCTAATTATTGTGTATTTACCACATGCAGTTGACATTTTGTAATGGCAGATGTGCTTCTTTGGGATATATTTTGTACCTGTGAACTCAATATAATGTGTTTCCAACAGCCTCGTCACTCAGCGGAAACAAGGACTCTATTTACAGTCTGGCTATGAACCAGATGGGCACAGTCATTGTTTCTGGATCCACAGAAAAGGTTTTAAGTGAAACGCACACACAAACATATTCACACTTAGTTCAGTAAAGCTAGATTTTTCTCTGGTGCTTTTTCCTGTCATTTGAACACCTTATCTGGGATACTCATCAATTTTTTAACCTCGATAGAGAATGCACTGATTCACAGTTATTTTCTTGATAATCTCTTGAATTGTTATTATAGATGGTTTGGGCTAGCTTGATTTCTACATGTTGTTTGAGTTCCACATAAAACATGAAATTAAGTTAATTGTTGCAAGTGTTATTGCTCGTTGGAGGACAAATTTGGATTTTCTAAATGTTCTAAAGATTTATTGGGGTCAGAAAATCATTTAGTACTCACTCTATTTTCCTTTTTCTTTTTTGTTAAGGTATTCATAAGATGATTCCTGTAGGCTGTGTCAACGCATGAATGTAGTGAAAAAGTGCATTCACTGCCTTTCTCTTTCTTCCTTCAGGTCCTGAGAGTGTGGGATCCACGAACATGTGCAAAACTGATGAAGCTAAAGGGTCACACAGACAACGTCAAGTCATTGCTGCTGAATCGAGATGGCACTCAGGTAAGTTATATCTAAAATATACACTGATGGGGAATTCTAAACAGAGGAATTCCAACATTTAAACCTGCTGTCCTTCTCCACAGTGTCTGTCGGGCAGTTCAGATGGGACCATACGCTTGTGGTCACTTGGTCAGCAGAGGTGTATTGCCACCTACCGGGTGCATGATGAAGGAGTTTGGGCCCTGCAAGTCAATGAGGCCTTCACACACGTCTATTCTGGAGGCAGAGACAAAAAGATCTACTGCACTGACCTGCGTAATCCAGACATCCGTGTTCTCATCTGTGAGGAGAAGGCTCCAGTGCTCAAAGTAAGAAGCCTTTTATATCAAAACCTTGTCTGTTGTGTGAGTCTGTGACGCACCAGATTTTTTTGAAAGAACTCAAAGTTTAAAATTAAATAATTTCTCTGGGGTTTTAAGTATTTTCCATTTAAAAATTTAATTATGGAGTAGTGCTGGTGATCAGTAATCCTGACACGGTGTAGATGTAAATACTAGATATAGCACTGTGTATAATTTTTTTTTTTTTTATACATGCACGTGTTTTTTATTGAAGTTTGGTTGTTTTCTCTGAGGCTTGTCCTTTCTGTACTTCATTAGCAGTGATAAAGAATAGGTGTACTGAACCGTATTTCTAAAGGGTCAAAAATTAAAAAAACAGTTGTTCGTATTGACCCTGTATTCTCATTCATTCCTGTGCTCAAAGCTAACCATTTGGAATCATTCAACCTTTTACTGTCTTTCTCTTATGCTCAGATGGAACTGGACAGATCTGCTGACCCACCTCCAGCAATCTGGGTCTCCACCACCAAGTCATCCGTTAATAAATGGGTAAGCATGCGTGACACCTCTGAGATCACTGCTCGACTGTCAACATAATGACTCTGGGGATACAGTGTAGATGGAGACTTGTGCATGTGGCCACGCCTAATACTATTCAGCAGTAATCCTCCTGTAATTTGTGTAAAAATTTAAACCAGCTTTGTGACCGTGTGGATGATACATAGAAGATAATTGCATTACATAAGTCGTACGTATTAGGGCTCTACTGAATGTCGTCTTTTTACATTCAGAGTTTTTTAAATGAAGTTCTGAATGTCTGTTGAATGTCTTAATATTTTTTTAAGTCATCACTCGACTAAATCCAATTTTAATCCCAAAAGGTTCAAATATAAACTCTTAGGTCTCCCCCTGCTGGTAAACACTCCAGATCAGGGAAGAATCTGCGTGACTGTCTGCCTCAGCGTCTGTTCTTCCACTTCACTCAATGTCCAACACAACACTTAAAGCCCTATGATAGTCGAATGTTGATTTGTAATTGAGACGTCAGTGCTGTAAACCAAACTTTCAAGCTTTAAACTGTTCAGTACAACCCTATTAGATATTGCTGTGAGGCAGAGTGACAAAGTTATTATTAAAATCCATAATAATTCAATAGTGATTATTATCTGCATGTGTATGTGCAGTCTTTAAAGGGAATGCACAACTTCAGATCATCAGGGGAGTATGACAACGACTGCACCAACCCTCTGACACCGCTGTGCACTCAGCCAGAACAAGTCATCAAGGGTAAACATTCTTGTCTATAATCGCAGTATGTTCCACAGGCTTTTCTTTGATAGTTTTTAAAGTAAAATTCTGAATGTGTGTTTGCAGGAGGTGCCAGTATCATACAGTGCCACATTCTGAATGACAAGAGACACATACTCACCAAAGATACCAACAACAATGTGGCTTTCTGGGACGTCCTAAAGGTAAACCCCGTTTTATAGTTATTTTCAAGTATGTTAGATTTTGATTGCATCTGCTGATTTTTTTTTTTTTAAGTCCCAGTGAAATCTGGTGATGCAAATTATGTTCTCAGAAAGTAAACCACAGCTAACTTGGTAGTGAGACTGTTGTGATTATTATTTGCTTGTCTGCCCTAATGAGCTTTAACTTGTGAATGTAATTACTCCAGAGTCAAAGAGATCTGCTCCTCATGAGCTCAGTCCTGGTGACACTTTCAGTTTGCATTGACATATGTCCTGTATTCCCTCAGGCTTGCAAGGGTGAAGACTTGGGAAAAGTGGAGTTTGATGAAGAGATTAAAAAGCGCTTCAAAATGGTCTATGTGCCAAATTGGTTCTCTGTCGATCTGAAAACTGGGGTGAGTTGCAAACCTGGTAATGTAATAACTTTTAGTACATCTGAGGCTTTTCAAAACTCTGAGTCCTTCCTGAGTGGTCTCATTGTTCTGCTTGTCTTTGTCTATAGATGCTCACTATCACATTAGATGAGAGCGACTGCTTCGCTGCCTGGGTCTCTGCAAAGGACGCTGGGTTTTCAAGCTCTGATGGATCCGACCCAAAGCGTAAGATAACTGACATAATCACATTTTATATACACATAATTTTTTACAATGCAGACCTGAAGTTAATTTTAAATTGCGTGACTGCTACTCTGCTTACTTAATTTTCCCCTTCTCCTTTGCAGTAAACCTTGGTGGACTGCTGCTCCAGGCTCTGCTGGAGTTCTGGCCCAGAACTCGCATCAATCCTATGGACGAGGAGGAGAACGAAGTTAACCACGGTAAGGACGTGATTGACTCTCTATCCACAGCAAAGTCATTACGAAACTAAGTGAAGCAAAACTTTGGGCTTTGGGAAGCTTTGGAAACTTCAGTGTGTGTATTCATTGCTCCATGTGACATCAGTTGTGCCGGTCAGCGGGCCCTGGGTGTCCAAAGCTTCATTCAGTAGTTCTTACTGTAGGACTGTGTTCATGTGTCCACAGTGAATGGAGAGCAGGAAAACAGGATCCAGAAAGGAAATGGATATTTCCAAGTGCCACCACACACACCAGTCATTTTTGGGGAAGCAGGAGGCAGAACTCTATTTAGGTAATGATTTACTAACAGCCCTATCAACGCAGATTAAATGCAAACCAAAAAAACCATGCTGGGCTTTGAAGTGTTATCAGTTTATGATTGTAATACACATAAATGTTACTAGTTGACTAATTTGCTGCATCACTGAGTTGTTTCTGATGCCCCGTGACTTGTGTTTCAGGTTGCTATGTAGAGACTCCGGTGGAGAGACTGAGTCCATGCTGCTGAATGAGACAGTTCCACAGTGGGTTATTGATATTACTGTAGATGTGAGTACAATTATGTTTTCACTGATAGTTTACTTTACATCAAACAAGATAAAAAATGACATGTTAAATGACTGTAAATGTGTCTTGTGAGAGTGTTTAAATTTGATTTCATATGCGCTACTTTTTGTGGTTATCTAAAAAATATTTAGTGATTTCAAATCCATTCTCACTGACTTTTCCCAAACCATCAGTTTGGTACCTTGTACTTCTACACAGACAGTCACAACTTCTTTTGTTGCTAAGCATCACAAAATGCTAACCAACATTTTCTACTCTTTATCAATGTTTGAGGTAGTTAAATTGATATTTTTTCAATGTGAGAGAGTAATGCAGACGGCTCCTGAAATAGTGGTTGACTTATGGAAGTTTGTTCAGTAACTGACATCAATATTTAGAATGTATATTTTGGCCAGCAACATGTTGCTTCAGCTTGAATTATTCATGACACAGAAAAATACTTTTTTTATACTGTAGATTTCAGAAGATAATAGGTTTTTTTGGCATGGCATTATTTTATAGATAACCCTCTGGTGATTAATTCATTGTTAAAACCATTTTATGGACTATAGGGAAACAGAGACCATGTAAAAGTAAAAATTAAGTTGAGTGGGTTTTTTTTTTTGTTTTTCTTAAAATTGCCTATTTATGTAATATGTAATATGTTTAACGCTGGTAAATAACAGTCATTTAGGATGGGACAAACGTTAATTTGTAGAAAAGACAATACTAACATGTATGCAAACTTCTACAGCAGGATGATTAGAGTTCCACTACAGGCCTTTCCTACTTACACACCACCTTCCAAAAACTCACAAGGGAGGGTGCAAAGTAGGAATGTGTGCAATAGGTCTGCTTTTTAATAAAACTTTGCCACTCTTCCTAGTCAGCATCCGAAATACTAGTCAGATAAAAGCATTATTTTATAAAGGTGCACATTTAAATATAGGACAGTGGCAGTGTTCAAAATACATGGTGCAAAGTGCCACAATTTATAGCTACATTAAAAAAAATACTGTTTTGTTATTTAAGAACATGATCAATGCTTTTAAATGGCTCTTATATGCAATACTCTCTCTAATGATGTTTAGTCTGTATGCATTAAATTGTAACTGTACTTTTGACTGTTTTTAGTGTTTTTTAGAATAGTCAACTAGTTTGAGTTAAAACTTCCATTTAAATGTCAGGGAGATCAGTCATCAGAAACATTGTTCATGCTGACATTGCCCCTCAGCAGACACACTGACAAGGCTGTCTGCAGATGTGTCTGCAATGCAGGTTTTCTCAAAATGCCATATATTTGGTTAATCAGTCGGACTATTAATATCACTATCCTGAAATTATGCTGAAGAAGAATTCCTGACTTGTTACAATCATACTAAGTTAAACACAGAAACTGAAGCGCTTTTATGAAATTCTGACATCATTAATGCTTTTATCTACACCTGAGCCTCTCCTACAGAAAATCTGAATTTAGACTTGAAGGGCTGAAAGGAAATCTTTACCATTTCTGTGGTACAGCATGCTTTTAACAGTGTAGCACTGCCATTACATTTTGATTATCGTCCGATTTACATGTTTATCCTTCTTTCTGTTTTAGAAAAATATGCCCAAGTTCAACAAAATCCCATTCTACCTCCAGCCACACTCTTCCTCTGGTGCAAAAACTCTCAAAAAGTGAGTCTAATCGGAAATTGTATTTTCTTTGCCTACATACTGCAGTAAGCAGAAACCATCCATACTGTTGAGGATGTCACTGGTCTGTGTTGAAACCCACCTGTTTACAGCTGGTTTTTGCCCTCTGTGTCCTCTGCAGGGACCGCCTCTCAGCCAGTGACATGCTCCAGGTGAGGAAGGTGATGGAGCACGTTTATGAGAAGATCATCAACCTCGACAACGAGTCTCAGACCACCAGCTCTTCAGCCAACGATAAGCCCGGGGAGCAGGAGAAGGAGGAGGACATGGCAATGCTAGCTGAGGAGAAGATTGAACTAATGTGTCAAGACCAGGTGGGCACGGTGTTTTACTTGTACATTTTATATTTCTTGTGCATTCTCGGTCATTCTTCCTTAAATTACTCTTTTATTATTTTATTCCTCCAACCAGGTTCTAGATCCCAACATGGACCTGCGAACAGTTAAACATTTTATCTGGAAGAGCGGAGGGGACTTGACGCTTCACTATAGGCAGAAGTCCACGTGAAAGTCATAATTTTTAAAACAAGAACTTTTTGTCATTTGCCAATCACCACCCACCTCTAACATTTAGTACCCTAAACCCCGTTGTGTGGTCCAGAGTCGCAGTATCAATGAGAAACCAGTAAAATTTGTGAGGACGTGGCTCATGGTGTATCATAGGGAACTGACCAGAACAGGCCGGAGCAGCCAATAGACACCTGGGAAATAAGTGGTCTGTAGTGTTTCTTTTTCTTTCTTTCTTTCTTTTTTTTTTTTTTACAGATTGACATTAATTACAATAATGGACTGTGTTTTCTCCAGCACTCACAAAATTCTTTTTGGTTTGTTTTTTGTTTTTGTTATTTTTTCCTTGACTGCTGTTTGTCTTTTCCTTCTGATTGGCATTTTTATTTTGAGGCGACTGACGTGACAGTACGTTTGTGTCCGAGCATGTGTATATGCACATGGATGTAGTAGACTGTTCGTCATAGTACATTCCAGAAACTGTCCTTGTTCTGCAAACACTCCACTCGTCTCAGCTGTGTCACCAGTTTAGGAGTACACTTGGTCTCTGGGTAGCAACACAGTCCCTCAATGCAATTCTCCTCTGTTCTGTTGTCATCTTAACTTGAGCTTAACCTCAGCTTACACATCTAATAACTGCAGAGCTTGAACCTCATTGACAGATGCACTTGTCTTTGTCATGTCTTTTAGCTGTGCTGTTCTCAATGGACTGAATGTTTTTTTTGTTGTTTTCTTTTGTAAATATATGTAAAACATTTTTGATTTTAAGTGACTTTTTGTTCTTTTGGTTTTGCAGCAGTTTTATTGTGTTGTTGTACAGTTTACTTAAAACCAACTGTTGTTTTTCCAAACCCCTAGAGCACATTCATTTTCATGAAGGTAACTTGACTTGGATGTTAAAAAAATTGCATTTGTTGTATTAACTACAACCTACAAATTGCAGTTTAATCTTAAGAATGTTAGTGGTCGTCCAAGTCATCTTAGCAAACGGGAAATTATAAATATATGTATAAGGTATGTATCTTTAACAATAACTCATGCTTACTCGCTCTGTGCTTGGGTCATGAGCAGCGACTTTGACGACAGTGAGGGCTGTTCCTAATGTATATTTCATTTAGATTTTATTGGAGTTCAATGAATCATGATTATAACTTGAAGGGGAATCTCATCCAAGAGAATATATAAATATTCAACAACTGTGGGAAATTCACCAAAGTGAAATAAACAGTAACACCCACTTCTCTCTTGGTGTGTCACCAAGCAGAACAGATCTTTTCATTGTAAAATTTCTGCAGTTAATTTTGCCATGAGTGTGTTTAACGCCATAGTGGGGATGCATTGAGTGAGGTCTAATTGGCCAAAAACAGGATGGTTACCATAATTAGGCCACAACACTGCAATATCCCTTATTGTAATAATTTGTGAAATATGTATATTTTAGACATTTGAAGAAATAAATTGGAATGTTTAACAATGACAGATTTATGGGAATTATAAATGAACGTTTCTTGAGTTGTAATGTGTAGCTGATGAGTGTGAAATAAGAAAAACAAGGGACAATTTCTCTTTTTTTTAAGTCAAGTGATATGATTGTTTCACCATCCAAGATTCAGCCATTTCACATTCATCAAAAGACTCTGCACTCATTCCTAATAAAACATACAATTAATTGATAAAATTATCTGCAAAAATATTTTTCCTTATTTTACACACTAGCACCTACTTTTGACTGAAAAAACATGAAGAAACCCCCTAGAAAAACATTGGAACAATTACTTAATCACTGTTATCAGACTCCTTGCACACTCTAAAGGAAAAAAGTCTCTCATCTACTGGTTTAACACATCACTACTCACAGGCAGTACTCATCTAGTTTTGCATAGATCACAAGTATAACAAAGTAATAATAGTGTTAAAGGAGACGTGGGGACATGATTCCAAAGGTACAAGCACTAAAAGTTATATTTAAAACAAATCACAGACTGGCATGGCTGAGTAAATCAGTGAAGTGTTAAAAACTGCTGACCTCATCAAATCTGGGTTAAAAACTTACACTGACTGGTTTCACACAGTTTAAGTAGACAATATTTCCCTCATACCTCATTTAAGAAAAAAACAAAACTTTCAATCCAATACATGGCCATAAAGTAAAGTAAAAATTAAGCTCTTTTACTCTTAGAAGAAAGCTTTTTTTAAAAGCTGTGTTGTAGGACTAGTTTATCTGCTCACATTAGTCTGGTAGCTTCAGAAACTTTGACGGGGTGACAGATATTAAGGTGCACCTGTGCTTTGCTGTAGTAAATGTGTTTCTCTTTGGAAGTGTTCAAGTATTTATCACATTTGTGTACCAGTAGCAAAGTCCTGTCACCCGTACTATCAGATTTTACACCAAACAAGGAAAAATGTGCATCACATAACCTTCTCGGCATACAAATAAGCAGTAACTTTAAATTCTCACTTATAAAACAAATAGGATGTTCCTTACATCCCAGGGTTTTTTCCCACTCGTCTGTTAATGTTTTAGCTGGTTTCTGTAGTGTAATTAACATAAACAGAGGAGCCTGACACTCACTGTAAAACTTCCAGTATCAAATCAGACAGCCTTTCCTGCAGTCTGTCCTGTATTGTCTATGTAGTGTCTCTATAAAAAGCAAAAGTGATTGTCAGCTTCACTTTACATTTCTGCACTTTTTTATGGCCTGAATCAAGCTTACTCAAGAGGCGGCTTTTCCTGTTCCTCCTCTTCACTCTCATGGCTGCACTGGTGAGCTGCAGCCACATCTAGAGGCTCTGCCGACTCTTCCACTGGCCCTGTTGCATCCTCGGTAGCCTGAGAGGGAGAATCTTCCACCATAGACTCACTGACAGTAGAAGATTGGAGGAGATCAACAGGAGAAGGGGAGGGAGGGTCTCCAGCTGGGATAGAGGGTTCAGCAGAGGGCTCAGGGGACTCTACAGGGAAAGATAATGCACCCATAGGTGAACTCAGGCTGTCGTTAGAATCACAGAGAGGAACGAGTGGATCTGTGGACTCTGTGACCAGGTGAGATGGTTCTGCTGGTGGGTTGCCTGAATCTGACAAAGTGTCATGGGAAGCGAGAGCAGAAGTGAGGTCCATTGCTGCCTGGGAGCTCAGCTCTTGTGGGTCAGTCTGGTTGTCTGCTGATGATGGGAGCAACACACTTTCCTCCAGCTCCTCTGTACAACAAAAAAAATACAACCACAATCTATATTCCTTCTGCCAAATCTTAACAAAAAGTTCCCACATACCAGTATGAGCTGCTGCTCTCCTAACTTACCAACACCAGAGATATCACCATCCTTGTCCTCATGCATTGTCAGTGAAGTGTTCGTCATGTCAATGGATGACATGGACAGTTCCAGTCTGTCCACCAGATCTGCAGTGTCAGGGTTCATTACTGCCACTTCAGAGTCTGAGAAACCTGGAAAACAAAAACAAGATGATATGTTTATATGTACTCAGTGAAATGCAAAGGAGATTCATGTCTTATGCCATCATCCTGTAAAACAGCTGCATATCTGAACTGACCAGGGTCCATGACTCTCTGGATGGGTGGAGGTAACGGAGCTTCCTGGAGGGTTACCTGCTCCAGATCTAACACATCTTCACTTTGGCTTGAAGGTGCCACCAAGGGAGTCTAGAACACAAAGTACACTGATTCTACCAACAATTTGGTCTCACACAGCTGTATATCACATCAGTCGATAGCTAAACTAGCAGTGAAACAAACAGAAAGTGCTGAAATGATTGTTCCATTCATTTATTCTGATTGAATAACATTTTTTATAGTGTATTAGTTATTTAAACATTTAATCTGCTAAGCATTTCAAAAAATTTTAAATGTGATTTTTTACCATTTTTGGAAGTTGAAGTTAAACAATTACTTTCTTAACTGAAGGCAGCAATGAAATGAACCATTAGTTGCAGCACTAATGTGGTAAATGTAAACACTGATTCACCTCCATGAATCCGTGGGTAGGCAGCCTTGGAGAGGGTTCCTCCTCAGGAACAGGGGTGGAAGACTTTACCGGCGATACATCAGAAAGTGCTGGTATTCGGTGTAGGTAGCCATAACCAATGCCACAACCCAAACTAAGAGCAAACTTTTGTTAGATGCTTCAAGACTATTTATAACATGCCTATGAAACAATGATGCATTTTGTCACATGATGATTTTTAAAATTATGTTGTGCTGTATAATCTAGAAAAGGCCTCATTATAAATAACTGGTCAACCAATTTAATGTACCCTGACTGATTTATTTGATTAAACTTAACATCATAGAAGAGACTCAATCTACATGCACCTTTTCTTTAGAATTTGACCCCAATCAGTTGAAATCCAGAAATATTCTCCAGTTGATTACACTGAATATTTTATGTATCTGTGTATTGTTGCATACCTGCCCTCTCCACCCCACGCTCCGTTTGGAGTGACCACCACCTCCCTGCAGGCGTCTGTTTGTGTGTTGTACACCAACAGCTTCAGGGGCTTCCCTTCATGGGCCTCAATAAGTGAGAAGAAGTCCTCTGACTGAAAATCAGTGACTCTGAATTAACTCCTGTTCAACTTTTAACTTTGTTAAGATTTTTTTCTCCTTTTTTTAGTAAAATATATTAGAGCTGAAAATATTTATAAACTATCATATCTTACATCTTGCAACACTTGATCTGCTCCAACAATGTAGTCAGTGTGTGGCTGAAGCCCTGCCAATGCAGCAGGTGAACTTTCTTCCACGTCCTGTGGGAAGAGAAATCTGAGTTAGCAGACAAAAGATTAAACTTTAACGGGGTAATAGATATATGAGATAAGTTGATCGCATTGGCTCTCCTAGGTCTTTGCGTAGAAAACTCACCAGAACATGCCAGACATTTTCATTGGCTCCTTGGTAGCTGCAGAAGCGAACACTGGCACCAAGCAAGCCCTGTCCTCCCCACATGTTACTGGGCACCACCTCCAGCTCACGAACCCTCATGGTCTTTGTGCTGTAAACTTCCATCTTCACTGCTCTCTCCATATGAGCCTTCAGAAGCTCCTTCAGCATGTCATTTTCCTCATTCTGGTGAACAGTAATTGAAAGACTTAGGTCTCAAAGTAACTTTGCTTTTTATAGCCCTTTGGTTCTGTGCACTCTTTGTTTATGACCAACTTGTGGTAAATAACTTTTGACTTTACTACTAAAAACAACATGACAAACAGTAAACTTACAAGTCTTTTGTTGTCCAGAGACAGAATGAAGTCAAAGAAGGGCTGCAGTCCAGCCTTTTCTGCAGGAGAACTTGGCTGAACCTGTCAAAAGAATACAAGCACTTTGGTTACTTATAGTGCTTCATCTTTTAATGTAACAACACTATTGTAATATCATTTAGGAGATGAAATTTCAAAATCTAACAATTAATAAAAAACAAAACAAAACAGAGAATGTTTTTGGAGCAAAGTCTCTTTTACCAACCACACTTAAGTTAGGGATTCATAAAATAAATATAAATATATATATATATGTATATACATACATACATACATACATACATACATACCCATACACACACACACACGCCTTTAATGAATAGTCCAAATGGACAGAGTATTCATAACTTCTGGTTTTGTTCGAGCAGCAGTCTAACACTCAAAGAAAATATATGATCAGCTAAAACTGAATTTAACTGCAAAACTTCCGACTTGAGACGGTCAAAGCACTAAATGCTTGGCGTTTTTGCTTGATCGATTAATCATTTCATCGCCCACTTATTTCAGGTAATGTAATGATCTGTAGAGACTTTCTATATACTGCAACAACATGAGCAGGTTGAAGTAAGGCGATTGTTAAGGGCTAATAAATATACCCCTCTGTGTTTTGCCCTGAAACTGAACACCATTATACCTTACTAGTCAAAAGCTACAGGCATTCACCTTATTTTTTACATCAACTTTATTTAAAAATTAAACAGTGAATTTAAATAAAGTTGGCACAGCTGAGTGGATTCAGGACTGGGTGAAGACTTTATGTGAGGCAGGTTACAAGTTCTTAGTTTATGACCGAAACAAATAAAAGTTTCGGTTGCATTGAGTGACAGCTGAACAGTGCCACCCTGTCCGGTTTTACCAGCGGCTCTGTGGCAGCTTAGCTTGCTACCTGTTAGCATACAGTAACAATTCATGGTAAGCTCCTGAACACGCTGTTCCAAATACAAATAAAGCTTAATGCTTTCTTACCCCGTGCACATGGTATCCATAGGTCCCTCCTTCGGATACTTCTGAACTTTGTGATAGACCCATTTTTGCCAGGAACTTTCAAATGTTAGCTAATATTACGAAATAGTAACAAGAGTGAGAGAATCATCGCGGTTGACAGTTAGCGGCCATCTTGTCTTCAGTCCAAAACAATCGAACATCGCAGGTATCGAACACGGTCTGCACAAGACCACGGGTGTACACCGTGTACACACACAGCGCGCGC
>JAPZDZ010000004.1:5100530-5114810 GCA_029783805.1 Acanthurus tennentii | reverse complement strand
GTGTAACACAATGATTTTTCCGGCAGTTACTCACCACAAAGTTAAACGACGCATAATAACGAAGAAAGCTGAAAATGTCATAAAGTTGTAGGTCTTGTCCGCGGTCCAGCCAGCTGAGCGCTGTGTGTCCCTCTGTGTTTATGTGAAGCTTCACAGTAGTGCCAGTGTGAACATGAGAGGGCTGGCTGGAGGATCCCAAAGACACGCAGTTAGTGGCAAGATAGTGCAGCCTCCCCGAGCCCTCGCACGTGCGCACAACACGTAGGGTTAGCAAGCAATTTTCTGCGGTTATTGGTGGAGGAGAAGCTATTAGAGTAACAGGTACGTGAAAGTCAACCTAATGAAACAATATTATTGACTATTAATGATGCAAGCACAGCACAACGCTCTCTCTGAACTTAGCAAGAGACTGTAATCAAGAATTATGGTCTTAAATTGGTAAAGTATAGTCCATATCAAACAAATTCACTTGATACGCTCCAGCTTTAAAAAATATAAAGCAAATTTATAGCTTAATGTAAACACATTTAGCTGGGATTTGTATGAAAAACCCCACACTGACACTAACAAACGCTAATTTTATTGCCCCACAAACCGGAAGTAATTGAGAGCGAGAAGTATCTTGCTTCACATTAGCTCTCCCTGTGGATGCCTGACTTTTCTTGACGCAAACGGTGACACACGCAGGGGCAGGAGACGCTGTTCTGTCACTGGTACAGCCCACAGATCCCTGTCCGTTCTGTTCACACTGCTCTGTAACAACAAGTGATGTGGTATTCAATAGGTAACTTTACGCCTCCAGCCTGCGAATATTAGAGGGCAATCAATCAGCATTAGATAGGAGTTTACACAAGTGCCTATGTAATGTTTTTCGTTAATGTTTATAACTTTTTTTTTCTGGCTCACATATTTACTATAGCGCTAAATTTTTAAAAAATACCCTAAATAATACAGTCATGATCAGATATTCAGTTTCTTAAATTAAAAATTGTCAAATCTTGCTTCATTAGACTGTGGTCTTTCGCATCACTTTAAAGTGCTTTCAGGTCTTTTATAAAGGTAATGATCAGGCGTCAAGGTGACTCTCTGTGCCAGGTATTCAATTTAAGTTACTGTAATATGACTCACTGATGCACCTCTGTAATTATGTCGTAAGTCAGACACATCTAAACTCTGGAAATCTCCTTGCAGTGTAGAGGCTGTACCGGGGTATACTAGTGAAGCCTCTGCTCTTTTCCCCTGCTTTTTTGTTTTATGCTATTTCAGGTGAACAACACAAGCTAATAAGTTAGAAATATATTTTTGTCCATATGTGCACATATGCAGATGCTCAATGTGAACTTTTTAAACTGATAACTCTGTGTTTTGGGGGGGAAAAACTGAAAAAGAAAAAAGCCACTGGATTAACATTCCAGTGTCTCTGCTTTTAAAGATAATCATAGGCTACTCTGTGTCCCCTAGTGGGAGGAAAATGAAGATCAGGGCTCAGAGAGACAAACACAGTGACGGCTTAACAGATGGACAGACAGATGAACGGGAAGACATGCAAGTCCAAAACACTTGTAATCTTGAGCTCTCATCCCATGTTGGTACACATCAGTGTTTCAGTTGAATAAAAACTACACTAATACCTTAATACCTGTTGGTCCAGATATTCTGGCCAGAGAACTGCCTGTTCTTCCTGACCTCAGCACTCAGTGTGTTATGAGAGTGTGACCCACTTTGACTGTGATCACTCTGGTGCATGTGTGTGTCAGTTTATTCCACTGACCTGCATTGGGAGTAAACACAAGGGAGTCAGTGCAGCATGAATAGAGGGAATTACTAATACGGTAAAACAACACATAAATAATCAAAAAAGAGTGCGATTTTTCATGAAATTTTGATTCCTTGCGAGAATGTGTATTAATCTTTATGAAAAATTTTATGCAAAATAGATTATTTTGCAGTGTAAAGATCCATTATGTATATCTTATCGAGATCTTGGTGTGAATTAATAATAACACATAAGATCAACATGCCACTTGAGGCCATTGGGCTATTTATAGTGCCATCACACTGCCTGTCCAAAAATACATTCGAGCAATACAGTAGGAGTTTCCTGTTCCTTTTGCTGCCTGTTACCACACACAGTGACTTTGTTGTATGCTCAAATTAGTCAGGAGGTTGGTCTAGATTTTGTCAGACCACAGGGATGGAGATGAGTCATTTAGGAACATTAATATTTCACTTGAACAGCACTGAATGTGTTGTAAAAATTCTGGTAGATATAACCATTTACTGTATTTACTTTTGCACTTAATCAATGTCAAGTCCAGAGAAATTAATTTATAGAGCACCAAAATTAAAATCTCAGGGTATTCTCATTTAAAGGAGGACTCTCTTCTTACTATGATTTGTAGAGAAGAAGCAATTCTCACTATGAGCAGTTCCTTTTTTTAGCAGTCAAAGTCAATCTGTCCCAGATTTCTAACCTGGTTTATATACATTTTTTTAGGTTTAGCTCCATTTACATGCCATACATGAAGGTAAATAAAAATAACAATGAAGGAGTGACATCTTGTGCCACAGCAGATTGTCATCCACTCTTCCTCTGCCTCTGACATATGATCCCATCACATATCTGCTCATCCTGAGAACAGTGAGAGTAAACCATCACTGTGCTCTCAGTCCAAAGTCCATGTTACATAACTTATAGTTAACCTACATTCTGGCAGCCTCTCAGGTTGCTGCCACTGGCATTTGTGGCCCTGTTTTCTCAGTCAAGCTGTGCCAACGATGGCCCACATACAGTGATTTACTGACAGAGTTTGACAAAGCTTCAGGCATGTAAAACTATGTCCCAGTTCCTCCTTCCTTTCCGTGGATACTATCACAGAGATCTGCCCCCTTTTAAAGATCACTCTCTGTTTTCCCATTCATAGCAGGAAGTATCAGGTAGTGTAGGACTGTGTTATTGCTTTCCAGTCACGTAACAATGCAAGGTGACGAATTGAGCCACATGCTGCCCGGACATTGTTTTGTTTTCTCAGAAAAAGCTTCCTTGACAACAGAATTAGATAAATAGACAGTTCCGTTAAGTGCAGCTGCAGTGGTATGGACAGCTGACCATAATTAACTCTCTCATAATACATAGAAATTAAGAGTCTACTCCTACGTTTCCTCTCTGTCTATGAATCTAAATGTCTCACCCCAGTTCCTCTTGTTGAAATGTCACATGTACACATGAGTTGGCTCCTTTTGCACAGCCTCTGATGTCATATTTTGATGGTCGTCACCATGGTCGCAAGGGCAAATATAGCCCAGCCATATCTGTTTTAGAGGATGGAAAGGCAGTGAGTCACGATAGCCTTCATCATCATCAGCTGCAGCAGCAGCATGACTGCTATCATCAGCCACATTGCCAATGTCTCATTTGTTATTATTTTTTACATCAGTGTTGGTCTTGGCTTTTTACATGATTCTTTTATTTTTTTCTTTAATTTAGCTAATTTTTGGGATTTTGACGTTCACGTCGGAAGCAGCGACCTCAGTTTACCCATTTTAAATAGAAAAAAATGCGGACTTTCATTGAGTGTACAAAGCTTAACGGTGAGGCACCAAAAAACTTGGTTTAAATCTTCATCATTTTCTGTGACTTATATTAATTTTGATCAATAAGCAACAAGAAAAGCTAAAGGAAAAAATCTCTAAGTTTAAACACTCATGGTGTTTATGGGTGTGGTTTGATTAGTTTGATAAACAGTGCTGGTAATATAAGTACACAAGCACTTGGGCGTATCTCTCAACTGATCTCTCAAATGATTTGATAGGTATGCATGTGTACAGATCAGATTCCCAAAACCAGTATGAAAACAACCTGCATCTGTAACATAGCCTCATATAAAATCAGAGATGTTTTTAAAATCATTCAGTGATGATGATTTGATATTTTTTTTATAATTTTATGTGTTCAAAGGGTGATTAAACTAAGTAAATTATTTCATGTTTTAAATTATTTCAACTTCTGAATCAGAAACACTGTTGAAAATTGTTGAACTTTTATCACAGATACCCACACACAAAGACCATTCTTAATGCTGGCTTTGTTTATTATACCTAAGCAAACAACCTTAAAAAGGCATGACCAACGTGACTTTTTATGTACAGGTCAGGCAACACTTCCTCAACAATAGCATAACAATTGCTATCTTTTAGCATTGTTGTTTTATAGCAATTAATCTGATCCTTTGTTTAGAAGCTGAGGAGCTCACGGACTTTGTTGTCACCCTATTTTTCAGTCATTCTCTGTTTCCTTTTTCTACTTTGAATTAGCTGCTAACTGCTGCTGGTTGTTGTTAGGTCTCCCTGTTATTTGTGATTCACACAACCTGTCACAGCCTTGTCCCACCCAAACTTGGCATCTAATATTTTGTACTTGGATTTTGATTTGACTATGTTACTGTCTATGCTGTTGGCTCAGGGATGGAACAACAATGATTTCCCCTTTTATCTTAGTACATTTTGTGGAGGTACAAATATGACACAGTATTCCCTCCTTGAGCAGGCTGTGTAAAGGATGCATGTGTCTCCTACAACACAAACAACAGACACAAGAAGTGAGACCCTCATATGGACAACAGTTCCTCTAAAATGTTTCTCATTGGTCATTGTTTACTGAAGTATATCAAGGATCCTTGTTAACTAAGTATTATTTCTAAGAGAGACAAAAATTGTGTCAGAAAGTCAAAGCCACCTTCTGAGTTCATCACATTTAATGGTAAATGAAATAGCACATGGCTTTAGTAACTGTGAAATTGGCGCTGGTAGGAGAAGGCATCAACTGCCATAATTAGCATTTCTTGTCTTGTGCTCCTTTCAGTTACTTGGTGGTCAGTGCAAACATCACCTTTGTATAAGAATACAGAGGTTTTTAGTGCTTTTGACATATTTTATAATGCATTTTGAAGGCTGCAATTCAGAGATTTCTGACAGTGTAGTACATGGTAGTCAGACATTTCTTTCCATGTCTGAATGTTGTGGTTGGCTAGAAGCTAGGACATGATTGGAAATGAAACAGGCTAGCAGGAGAAGGGTGAGTCACTGGAGAGAGTTACTTGGAAAGATCGATTTTGGTGCCTGTATTGATTTTTCCCTAAATTGTCTGCAAAATTTGGGTCTGGTTTGCAATAATGTATACAGTTAGTTAAAACTCAGACTCCTGTATCACTTCAGGTGAATTTGTTGGTATTTACATCCCCAATGTACTCAGCAACTGTTAATACATTGTTGCTCAACCCTCACTGGTGCACAAAAAGATATGAAATTACCCATTCCAGTAGAGCCTTTCCAATGTCAAACTGGTGGGAAGAGCAAAGATAAAACAGCACAGACAGTAATTTTATGTCAAATAACAAAAAGGGTTCCAACTATCAAAGAAAATTTTGTTCTTGACCTTTTAGTGAGATGCTGATTGAAAAAAAATATCTTCTCATTCCCTTGAACTAGGCGGAGTGCCACACATCTGTCAAAGAGATGCCAATGTCACTTTCTCCATGCAGAAAATGCCATCAGATAAAGACAGTGGGTAAAATTTCACAACAGGGACACCTTAAGCAACATGTCAACTGCCATCCTTTTGTCTTTGCAGAGGTATCAGTTCAGGGGGTGACACCAGAGAACTTCCTTTGAGAGTTTGATGGCAGGTCCTGGTTGTATGCCAGGTGTACTGCTGCCAAATCCAGAAGCTGGTCCAGAGGTGATATTGTATCTGTATGGCATTGTCACACGACCTACAACATCTTGGAGCCCAAATGCTCTTTGTGCAACATGCAGGTTGAAAAATTAATATGAAGGGGAGTCTTGCAAAAATTGAAAGTAACCTCCATGTACAGTGCATGGATCAGGAAGATGTGCAATGTATAATTCAAATGCCTTTACTTAACACCCTCGTCACAGTCAAGAACAGTAAGGCCAAAGCTGCCCTGCTTATGTAATATTTTAAGGCAATGTGCAGTAGTTACATCCATTCATTAATTCATTTGATTACAGAATATACATCATGATATTTCTTATTATGAAGGCAACTTTGCTTGCTGTATTCCTACAAAACATCATCCATGCATTATCACATTTACAATATTTTGCAAAAAACAAGTCAAGCTGCAGCCCAGAGTGAAAAGTAGGTTACACAACTACGATTTTTACCAGAAGTGATCTTATCTGTTGCTGCATGCAGCGCAAGCTGTAGCAGCCAAGCAGCTGTGTGATTGGGTTTGACATTCCCCCTTCAACAATGAACCTCTTGTCAACATCAGCCAGAGAGCTGTGCACAGTGACCTTTCTTACAAATTTACAAGCTGGTCTGTGTGTTGCAGTGTAGACACAAAAGGTGTTTCCCTTGAAAGAATGTTGTAAAGACATATTTCCTTTTACATCTCTGTCGATTAATCATGCATTCACAATAACAGGCTGCAAAAAGTTGTGTCAATATGGAAGAGGTGTGTGTTCCTGTCCTCAGCTCGACACTGATTGCATCTCACTGTTAGCCCTGCAGTGGGAGCTCCTGTGCTCTCAGAGTTTCAGCAAAGTGTATTCTGCTGTTGGTGTCGGCTGTCACATGCGGCTCCATGTGAGGCTTTTGCAGGAGCACACAGCAGCAGCAGGAGGAAGGAGTGCAGCTCTGTTCTCAGCTGTTCAAGCCAGTACTGACTGTTCTGTGGAGCTCTGTGGGTGAGAGAGACTGTCTGGCACACACCCCCCTCTCCCCTCCCATATATGCTCAATCACTCACTGATTGTCTCTCATGCATCAAAAGCTGACAACAGTTGTCTTCTCAGACTCCACTGTTACTTGTCATGTTCTCATAAACTTGTACAAGACATTTAAGGTGCATTTTGATACATCACAGGTGCATTAGATGTTTGTGAACAATGGCTGCTCAACAGTTCCCAAGTATTGAAAAAATTCTGCCACATATGCAAAGTCACTTACCTGTGAACTGATAAGCATAAAAACAAATGCTCTGTCAATAAGCAAACAGTAGTGGTGACCTTTAACCACACTTGATATGGATGGGTGAAGGAGTGTTGCTCTGGTGCCATCTCCTGGATATTAAATGATATAAAGGCAAAGAAATCATGAATGGTGTGTTTGGTCCAGAGAATGAAATGGAAATCATTTTCTCCACTGGAGGTCGACATTGTAAACAGTCAGATCAAGTTATGTGGTCAGATGAAAGAACATTATCGGTCTTAGATGATTACAGGTCTTGTGAGATTGCAAAACATAAAACAGGTGGCTGAACTCTGATAAAATACAGTCTAAAAATAGGCCAATGCCTAAAAACACCCTCTATGTCAACAAATTAATAACAATACTGCGATATTGTTATCTCTTGCCAATTCAGGAGAGCAGAATCAGGAAGCACACACACCATTAAAATAACTTTTGATATGGCTAAATTAAGAAAACAGTTTTCTCCATATTCAGCAGTTGAAGAGCAACAGTATCATTCATTTAGAGTTGTTTTTTGTCCACTTGGCAAATGTAATGTAAGTCTAATGTTCTCTCTCCTTTGAGCTCTGTTTTGTTCTCTCAACAAATCTTGATGACAATATCTGTCTGTTTCACTGGTAAATGCATGCATTTTTATAACACTATTTTTCCAAAGCATTTAACAGTTTTTTCTTTCACTCACCCATTTTAACATGCACTGACAGACTGATAGCAGCAAGCTAATATGCAAGGTGCTGGCCTGCCCATCAGAAGAGCAGTTTTGGGTTCAGTGTCTTGCTTAAGAACTCCTCAGTGTTTGAAAGTGCTGGAGATTAAATCCTGTGACTTGTGGACATAAACGTGTCCTACCTACTGAGCCACCGCAGCCTCCTTTTTAGCATACTGATGCTATATGTTTACTACTGTGGGGTCCACAGTAAATTAGCACAATAATAATCTAAGCTATAATAAACAGCTAAGAGGAGCTCCGGCGTTTTGGGACAACGCATAAAAAAAGGCAACCAAAACATCAAAAGATTAACCCATTAAACCATTTTTTAATTCTTAGTATCATTCCTTGAGGCTATGAAAAGATTGAGAGTGTAATATCTCAGTTATAAAATACATGCAAGTGGATCTTCGTAGCAGTCAATTATTTCTTCATGATGTCAGAGAAAAGCATGGCATAAAGTTCACTGTGGTTTATTGGCCCATATAATCCATGTCTCCACAGTTTGTTAGTACTGTAACTCCACCCTTTTGCAGCAGCCGACTGTCGATGATTACATCAACAGAATGAGCGCTACATAGATTAACATGCAGCATCAGCTTTTTCTGTGCCCTGGGTATATCCTATACTGGCAGAATATCAATAGCACGTTATCACATTACCATCTGTTTAAGCCCACATAGGTACAATGAGTGTGAGATGAATAAATACGACTCCAGCTGCAGCAATAAATGCTATGATAAGCATGTAAAGTGGAGATAAATTGATCCTGCTCTGAGGTCTGGCATGAGATACAGCAACAAAGCTGCTATGCCAGGCATTTCAACACTGACATCTGACTGCAGCAGCTGTCATAGTACACACAGGTCTGCTCTCTTGAATCACAGAATTTTTAATCTATCAAACTGCCAGCACTGTTCAACTATTTAAAGATCAAACTGAAAACTAGTGGTTTAATGCACACGTTGATTTCCACTGACTTGTAAAAGAAATAAGTCAGGTGATAGTACATTAGCAAATCTCATGTCCGGAAGCCTCTAATCACAAGGTGTTTTAGGACTTTGGACACTTGAAATTGCAGTATCTTGTGAGAGATTCCCCTAAATCACAAGTCAGTCACAAAGACAGCGATGAACAGGTGACTTCTGTCTCGTCTCTTCAGGTATGGACTTAAACATTCTTCTGAATTTGCAGACTGAGAATTAGAACCTTTTTTGCAATGGCAATGTTGAACCTGTGTTTCTGTGTGTCTAAGTAGCTTATGCAGTTCTTCACCCACAGTTTTTAACATAAATATCTCTGCTCAAAATTTTGATCTTGTAATGTTTTTCTTTTTTAACGTTATGCATCGTTAACCATGTCTTTTATCAACAATATATATTCACCACAGAACGGTGCAAATCATACTGAGATGTAAACTGGGTTTGCTGTGTGGGTCAGAGTTCAGAGATATTAACAGAGTCATATGACTGTCACTTTGTTGTATAACAACAACTCGCATGGAGAGAGACCTCGGCTTAATCACAATGTTGCATTGTATGTGGTCTTCTCTCTGCTCTGTAAGTTTATGATCAGTGAAAAGACACAAGTTTGCAACATTTTTGCACTTTACAAGTTTTCTGTTATAAATCAGTTGTAAGTGTTTATATGCAAGCTTCTGTAGGGCCAGTTAAGATTGTTGTCACATATTATCGGTGTCCCTGTTTCAGCTGATGTTAGAGGGACTGCTATGGAGACACTTGGTGTGAGGAGGGCCCAGTCCCTAAAGAGTCTTTCTGGGGTTCAGGAGAGGTCATGGGTCATGCCAGCCCCTAGTCGCTTTGAGAGGAAGTCAGTGTCTCAGCTGGTGAAACAGTAAGTTATGCATAATACACTGTATACACACATTCCCATATAGCATTACATGATGTTTGGAGCAAAGTTAACTGAGCATGCCTGAGCTTTTCCTGCCACACTCTGCTTCATGTTCACATTTGTACAAACTTGTACTGAGTTTCCCAGTATGTTTATTTTTTCTGGTAACCAGTAAGAAATGATGATTTGCATATTCCCAAAGGATTCTTGGATTAAAATAAAAATTTTGACAATGAATATTTTTTATGATGAATCTCTTGAACAGTTACCAAAGCTGTGTTGACCTAAGTAGTATCCAAAGCGTCGAGCAGGTAGTACATTTCTCTCTCTGTCTCTCTAATAAATCAATTTATTAATGCATTAAATTATTTATTTATTTATTTTTACCATGAGAAACACACCAAAAACACAATTAAAAATCTGTCATGCTTTCAGGTGTCAGAGAGCTCTGTGGATGGTCCATTGAGGAGAGTGAAGAGCAGGGAGAATGTGGCCCCCTTGGAATCTGGAAAGAGCTTAATTTTGTCAAGGAGTCGCTCATTGGACTACCTCCCTCCGAGAGAGGTTTCTGGCACCAAAGCTCTGTGTGCCCTGTTTGAGTCCAAGGCCACCATGCAGCAAGACTTCAGCAGCAGCCCCCGGCTGAACTCAGCAGTGATTACTGGCAGTAAGACAGGAGGAGACTACCCTCTGCAGGACAAGAGAAGTCACAACACTCCTGTGAAGACTAAAACCACTCAGGTATGTAAATTTAGAAATAGTGTCCTTTTTAAAACTCATGAATAAGCATTATAGACCTACCAGAATTTATTACATGGATTTTTTTGCTTTATATAATAAAGTGGGATTTAGCAAGTGTGCCAAGAAGGAAATCAGTATCTTAACACCACTGAGCAACATGATAACAATCCACTATTTGCACCTGTACACAAAATTAAATGCGTTGAAATACCATTTGTGTTTTTTGATAAGTTGCATGCTTTAATTCACTGAATACTGGTAGGAAAAATATTGAAGTTTTGGACAGATAAGTTTTCTAGTCTTTATGCTAAGCTAACAAGACAGAGAAGCTTTCTAGTCTTTATGCTAAGCTAACAGCTCCCACTTTATTTGACCATACAGAAATGAGAGTGGTATTGATTTTTTCATCTAATATATAAACTTATTCAAAATAATTAAAATAGTTCACTATTTCCATAAATACCCAAAAGAGACAGAGTTTAGTGTCACTAACAACACCAAAAAGAGTGTTTTATAACTTCCTCCATGACACAGTATGTTATTTATCCACAGAGAGGCACCCAGCTGGATGGAGGAAGGGCCACAAATGGACTGCCAGAATCTTACAACAGAGCATCCCGATACTCACATGGTGAGTAGCAGAGCTGGATTTTATGTTTATAGTCACTGTGATCTGAGAGGGCTGATGGTTTTGTGCCAGGGTTCCCATGAGATCACTGTTATATTTTGGTGCCACTATTGGACTATTGCAAACTTTTTTAAAATTAAGACCACTATCACTGATTTTTGAGCAGTTTATGTTTATGTCAGTGTCCTGCTGTTTTTTTTCTTTTTTGTAATATGTACGTAGAATGAGACATTCATCTGTCTATGTCAAAACCAGTGCATCCCCGCACACACATCCAGTGTAGCAAATAAATCTAAAACTCTGACATCACTATGGAGTAAAAATGTCAGTATTAATGATTCTGGGATTTCAGTGCCCTCATGAACATCCTGACAGAGTTGGTAAGAAATAATCTCTGTGTCCTTTGGCCTTGTGAGTTGAAGGGAAACAGCTAAATAAAGACAAGGATGTAGTGGTGTAAATGCATAACTATGTGTTGGGCACACATGCTCAAGATAGGAGTGAGGCTGTCTCTGATGACTCTGACCATGACGCAGACCTTAGCTCTTTGAGCTATGTCCCTCTGTGTCCTGAAACTGATACTGCTCCAGTGTACGCATAGTGGATGTTTTCACCCTGTTATTTGTCTTGTGTGAGTAACAGATAGACGTGTAAGTGGATATCTATGGTGAAGATTTCTGGCAAAAATCATAATTTACTTTCCTAAACACTGGTTAAAAATAGTTAAACTTCAGCTAAAAATTCTATTTCAACCAGCTAACAATCACTCTTTAGTCAACAAGCACAATCGAGCAAAATATATAAGACAAAACAAATATGAAAAAAATATCCAGAGCAGCAATATCAATGAACTACTTTACCAAACCAGGACCTATAGTAGGTGTTTTGTTTTGTTTTTTAATTATGTTCCCTGCCAAACTCCCACTGACACACATTCTACAGGTCCCACCCAATGCCTGTTATAGTGGGTGACAATGTAGCTATGGGAATGGGAGGTGGAGGGGTGCCCCAGTCTCTCAGTGACTAACAGAGGTGATTGACTAAGCCGAGTAGCAGCAGCCGCCAGTCAACCTCCCAAAATAGCCAAAGTCTTCCATTGGGGCAGCGGACTCTGATAAAAATCAGCTGTCACCGAGGCCACAGGACTAGAAAGAGTTCAGTCACAGTGAAGTGAGAGACAGAGAAGAGACAGAGAAGAGACAGGCTGAGCACACATCACAGAGGACTCGAGAGTCAGTTATCAAGCAGAGGGAAGTGACACACAACAACAACACTGGATGGTGTTTTAGTGAGTATAACTTTATAGAATTAGATGCAAATGTTGAAAATGTTTATGTAACGTAAAACAAGTGCTGCTGCTTAAGGATGACTAACAAAGCTACTTAAATTTATGCACTGTTTTTTATAATAGCATTTTATTTAGCCAAATGTGATTCCAGTCTATAGAAGTAAAAAGGAATTGAGTGAATGCTCATAATTTGATCTTGGGAAAGCAGGGTTTAAAATACTAAGTTAAAGTTTAATATTGTGCCAATGTGTCAATAATAAGATACTGAGAAACAAAAGACTCATTAAGAGAACAAAACTCTAGAATACATTTCTAAATGACTAACTTTGACCCTAAAAAATGAAAGAAAGGGAACTTTTGCTCTCATTTGTGGCTTTTTTTTTGTGAGTGACATCAATTTTTAACAAGGTCACAAATTGTTTTGACTAGGATGGTGGCATCTCTACATTAAGTCTTAAGTGGCTATCAGTTTTCAGCCCCCTATCCTCAGACGTGTCTGGAATGGCAGATCAGACAAAAGAAACATTCAGTCATCAGCTTTTCTTCTTTTTATTATCCAGAGAGTGCTGATGAGGAATAAAATGACAAGAAACACATCTGTCATAAAAGCAATAAGGAAAGGCAAATGTCACTTTTATTGACTGATGTAACACACAGTGGTGTGATGTGCTGTTAAGCTGATCTGAGGCCCCTCCAGCATGAACAGCCTTCAGGCATGCTGGTTTTCATTACAGTCTGTGAATGTGGCTACAATCACCAACAGCTGATGGTGGTGAAGGTGGTGGTGGTGATGAAGAACAAATACCGACTGCATTTCACCATCATTTGTACAGCTGCCAGCAGTCCAAAACACCCCCACATTACCGAGCCGCTAATAGCTACTCTTCATTCCTGGAGAATAAACCCAGATCAAACACTTGCCAGTAGAAACTGCTATGGACTTGTGGGAATCACAGAGAAAGTTATCAAAAGTCAATGAAGCTTTTTGATCCATTTTTGATTCAGTAACAGCTTTGTTTTACAAATCACTGTTAAACAAGCTCATTACACTAGTGTGTGTGTGAGTGTACGAGTGCTTTTTAAGTGATGAGGTTGACCTCTCGATTTGGTGGGTGAGGACTTCAACAGGACATGCATGGCACTCGGTTGCCTCATTCTGTCTGCTCACCCATCTATGAAAATGCTTTAAGTCCGGGCTCGTGAGAGGCGCCAGCTTACTGGTCCGTCCTTTTGTGCTGTGAGGGCTTAGTGTGTGAAAAGAGGAGGTGTGTTCAAATCTGGCCATTAGTTACAGCTGGATGGCAACACATTGGGCAGTTGACCCCTAGCCATATTGTTCACAGTGCAGTTGAAATATTTTCTGAATTTTTCACAACTAACATACTGATGACTTGGACAGTTTAACTGTTTTCAGCTGAAAAGTGTTGAGGCTTTTTTCTATTTAATCAACAAACCATATCACTGCAGGGTAAAAGAGCTCCAGGTGAAATAAAGCACATCCAGCTCAGATCATTTCCATGTTTTTCATGAGGGCAGCCAGTCACATTCCTTTGGTCAGGTGTTGATGGTTTGATGGGAGAGAGCTCACACAAACAATGTGCAAACAATCTGTGTTACTCCAGCTGAGCTAGCAGTTGCTGTTTTTTTTTTCTTCTTGGGTGTCATGGTCAGACCATGGCATGCAGTTTGGTGAGCCTCCCAGGTGGGAGGCAGGCAGTGTGGGCCTATTTCATCAGCTACTGGGATCAAAGCCTACATAAATTGGTTTATTTGTAACTGTTTTTGTTTTTTGCAAAATGAGGTTCATTTAAATTATTAGTTAAACATGCAACTCAAAACCACAATTAGGATTCGAAAATACTGAATACTGTAGGCCAGGTTTCTGATTAAATAGTTTCCACAACTTAACAGGGAGCTACAACAGTGATAACAAAGTTTCCAACATCACTATAAATACACATGAGCATATCTATAAATACACACACATACACACACACACACACATGGACAGAGTGTTATCATTAACTATCACTTGTTGCTAGCACTAGACACACTGCTTTGCTT
>JAPZDZ010000004.1:5088379-5100430 GCA_029783805.1 Acanthurus tennentii | reverse complement strand
ACACACACACACACACATGGACAGAGTGTTATCATTAACTATCACTTGTTGCTAGCACTAGACACACTGCTTTGCTTTTTCTGAGATACATCTACTTTATCATTTGTGCCAACATGTGCCAACAAATCTAAGCTAGCAAAAACAATACTATCTAAATGTTATTTTACTACTCTTATTGTTGTCTTTTTGGGCAAATGTTATAAAAATTTATGGCAGTTATGATAGTGAATGTGTTTTGCCTCTTCTATTGCAGAAGACAAATATAGTCCAACACTGACTAAGGGAGGCACCCCAGCAACACCAACCAGAGACAGAACATCTACCTCGTCCACAGTGAGAGACACATCAGCTCTCTATCTGTCAAGAGCAGCAGCTATCAACTCAACAGGAGGCTCACCACAGCCAGTAAGTTCCTGAAATGCCTTTCATTCCTCTTGGCACACTGAGGTCAAGGGCTGCGGTGGAGAATCACCACTGTGCTCTCTCACAATTGGAGCGACTAAAAATTTTACAATTAATCTGCTGTGTACTGTAAATTAATAACCCTAACCCTAACCCTAACCCTCTGCAGCACAGTGGTGATGTACAGAAATATTATGTAGAAACAGAAATAATGTGATTTACTCATAATGGAAGCTAATCTGACTTACACTTTATTTTTGTGGTGTTTAGCAGGACGTGATTGATACTCCAGGAAAAAGGATTTCGAAGAGTAAGGTACTGTATAGTTCTCTTCGTATTCTCACTCAAGTGTGTGGGTATGTGTGCTGTGCCACTGACTCTTATTTTGCTTGTATGACTAAAGACCATTAACCTTTGACCTAGGACTTAGGAAGCAACATGATAGGAACACATGGCATTTAAATTTACCTCCGGAACAACTGTACATACACTGCTATGTTCATAACAAATGGGAACATGCATCATTGTCCAAAAACAGTTGATATACTTCAGGTTTAATGTCAGTGTCATACTAATTTCTGTTTAATCATGCAAAAGTGTTCCTTTAAATTACTCTGTACAGTGCCATCAATAAGACAAAATTTTAAACAAAATTTTATGTGTATGAAAAATGAAATAGAAAAGTATGAATACTATCTTATAATCCAAATTATGAACAATGGATAAAATGAACACGTGTCTGTGAAGGGTGCAATCCATGGTGATACATACACAGATTAAAAAATTACCCAACTATGAAGTTCATGTCAGCTCCAAAGAGTTAGATAGTATTTTTAAACTCATTGCTTTGGTTTACAGTTCAGGAATTTTACCATATGACTTAAGTCAAAATTTAGGGTTATGGTCATTGATTTTGACTGCAGGCAACTGTTTCTAGCAAAAATGATCTAAAATTCCACTCAGGGGAGCATTGGGTTGCAATATTGCAACTGAAGAGCAAGAAATTTCTACCAAGAGCCGGAAGAGATTTTAAAGAGAGTAAAAAATGGTAAAAATTGAACTTGTATTTGTCAGGTCAACAGTCTTTAAATAAATTTTTATGTTACTCCATCACTGCTGAAAGCCCCACTGCATGCTAATAAGCTCACCACTTTTAAAAGAAGATAATACATCAAGTGTTATGTTTAGCTTGTTTCTGCTGCCCCTTAGTGGCCAATGTGCATTCATAATGGGTGTGTCTGCAAAGAAAAAAAAGAAGCAGAAATGCAGTTATTAGTATAACTTAGTGCACTTACAATATAGACCAGATATCAATGCGATGTCTGCTTACTAACAGCTATGAAGTGTTTTGTTAACCCTGGTGTGACAGAGATTGGTTTGCTGTGAAAAACATCAAGCGAGCACAGAGAAAGGTAAAGTATGGCTTCACTTGCTTAAATGCATGTCATTTTAATATTTGCATGTATCCTAACTAATACTGTTTTTTAATAATCGAAACCTGACATTATTACTCCCGTCTGTCTTTTATTTAAAGATGGCTGAAGCAGCCAGGAAAATCACAGTTACACAGTCATCTCATGATGAAGACAACCTGCCTCCCCCACCACCACCTCCTCCTGTGCCACCTAGACCCCTCGAATATGATGGGCCATCAGAATCAAGTAACCTCCCTGTCCCTCCGCCCAAAGAAAGTTTCTCCACATTCTACCAGCAAAGGCAAAAGAGTGAACTGAAGAGGCTCTTTAAGCACATCCACCCAGACCTACGGGCAAGTCTTGATCATGCTGTAGATGATGAAATAATGATGGCAGTGCAGTCAGACAACACTCAGGCAGCGGACACAGCCTACCAGGGTGAAGTGCAGTCCGTGAGGTGGATCTTTGAGAATTGGACTCTTGACAATATTGGAGATCCTCATGCAACCAAGAAGCTGTTGTATGAGGAAGAGTTAAAAGGTGGAGATGTCAGGGGCACTTCCTCAATGTTTGAGCACATTGACAGCTCCCAACAAATGTCTGCTAAAAGACAGACTTCTGTCAGTGGGGATGTGAGAACATCGGTGTGGTTGTTTGAGACCAAGCCCTTCGATTCTTTAAATCAATCAGTGAAAGAAGAAGGTGAAGTGGTCGAAGCAGTGCTGAAAGAACCCATCCAACCAGGAGATGTGAGAGGAACTCGACTACTTTTTGAGTCTAAACCACTGAGTGACCTGGGGCGCTGCAACTCCATAGAAGACCATAGCCTCTTAAAACTGAGATCTGAGCTACAGGAACAGAAAGGAGACATTCAGAAGACTGTAAAACTCTTCCAGGCAGATCCCTGCTGTGCCATCAGAGACAACACTGGCAATATCCATGAGATTAAATCCATCTGCAGGGAGGAGATCAACAGTAGCAACGTCAGCACTGCACGTTGGCTTTTTGAAACTAAGCCTTTGGATCTGATTAATAAGGGAACTGATGGGGTGAAAATAATTCGTGGTATATCTCTGGAAGAGGGGCACAAAGGAGGAGTTGATCAAAAAAGGTGGGTGTTTGAAACTCAGTCATTTGACACAATACAAGAAGTTATAGGAGAGGACAACTTTAAAGGAATCATGGCTGAAAGAGCCGGAGAAGCTGATGTCGTCAACAAAAAGAAGCTCTTTGAGATGCAACCCTTGGCAGCACTAAAAGGAGACTCCGAAGAGAAGTCTTTGGAAAAGGAAGAAATTATTGGCGGAGATGTAAAGACCTCTCTTTGGCTATTTGAAACTCAACCCATGGAGACGCTCAGTGATAGTTATGAAGTTGGGCAACTGAAGAAAATTACCCTTTCAGCTGGGGAACAAGGAGAAGTAAAAGACAAGAAACAAATATTTGAGAGCTGTAGTATTCAAAAGAACACACTGACAAAGGAACAGGAGTTTGAAAAGGGTGACGTTAAGACATTCAAACAGCTTTTTGAAACAATTCCACTCAGCAAAATTGCTCATTCTAATGAAGAGAAGATTGAGGAGGAAAAAGCTATTGAAACAGGAAATGTACAAGGTAACAAAGCGATGTTTGAGACAACCCCTTTATATGCAATAAAAGACAGCTCTGGAAACCTCCACAAGGTCACAACAGTCAGCCGAGAAGAATTCATCAAAGGGAAGGTCCAGAACTATAAGTGGATGTTTGAGACCAATCCTTTAGATGAGCTTGCAGAGGGAAGAGGAAATGTTGAGGTAATCAAAGGTATTACAAGACAGGAGGATAAAAGAGGTGATGTCAAGATGGCAAAGTGGCTTTTTGAAACCCAGACAATAGATGGGATCCATTCCAAGTTCAACCAAACAGAACAGAACACTTCTGTCGAAGAGACTCATAAAGGAGATGTCAAGACCTGTAAATGGTTATTTGAGACACAACCAATGGACATTTTGTATGAAAAATCAGAAAAAGTACATGATAAAGAAGCCATTGACAATACCAATGTCAAGTCCATTACTTGGCTTTTTGAATCACAGCCTCTAGACAGCATCAAAGATGGTGAAGAGTACAATTTAAAGCTATGCAGCACCATACAGGACTCTGTCAAATCAGAGGTTGGTGTTCAAACAGTCAAACATCTGTTTGAAACAGAAACTTTGGACAAAATCAGGAAGGATGCAAATACTGAGCATGACGTAAGATGTGTCAGCAAGGTCAACTTTCAGTCCGGGGATGTCTCACGAGTCAAAGAGCTTTTTGAATCTCAGTCCCTTGATGAAATTGGATCAGAAATGGTGACGGCAACATCTGATGCACAGAACCAAGATGGACATATTGAAAAAGGCTCAGTACATACATTTACATGGATGTTTGAGAACTGCCCCATGAGTCTGATCAATAAGGACAACAATGATGGAAACATTGCACAAGTCGATTGTTATAAAAGTGGTGATGTACAGAACAAGAAGTTTGTTTTTGAAACCTCATCACTGGACAAAATCCATGACCAACCCCTTGAACAAGAGCCAGACTCTGTGGAGCAGCATGTGAGCACTGTTGACGTAAAATCAAGCACCATGATGTTTGAGTCCCTGCCACTATATGCCATCAGAGACAAAGAGGGCCAGTTTCATGAAGTTACAACTGTGAAAAAAGAGGAGGTAATGAGTGGTGATGTAAGAGGAGCAAGGTGGATGTTTGAGACAAAACCCCTGGACGCCATCAAGGCAGAGAATGAAGTTTATGTGATCCGAGCTGTCACCCAAGAAGACATCAAAAAAGGAGATGTCAAATCGGCCAGATGGAAGTTTGAAACACAGCCTTTGGACTCCCTCACCAGCCGAGATGAGCCTTCTGTCAAGGTCACTGAAGACTTTGAAAGTAGTAATGTGCAGCTTAATAAACAGATATTTGAATCTGAACAGTCATGCAACAAGTTTGTGCGAATGGTCAGTGTCACTGATGTCCAGCATGGTGACGTCAGGACCTCCACCTGGCTCTTTGAGAATCAAACTATTGACAGTTTGAAAGGGGAACCTCAGGAGCAAGGCCCTGTAAATACAGTGCACAGACAAGACAGCCAGAGAGGAGATGTCAAACGCTGCACATGGCTGTTTGAATCACAGCCACTGGACAAAATCAAGGAGTCTGAGGATACCTCAGTGCAAGGTGCTGAAATGGAAATACCAAAAGCTGATGTGAAGTGCACTACCTGGCTCTTTGAGACCACTCCACTGGACAAAATCACTGCCAGCAGTGTTGCTGACACCCTGTCCTACCTGCATCAATTGACTTTTGTTCATTCGAGTGGCATCATAATAGAAGCAAATGAGAGTAGAAATGTTAAAATGGCAAAATATCTGCTTGAAACTAACAATGTTGTGCAAATCCTAAAAGAAGAGGTTGTTGGAGGTAACATCAGGAACATCATTTTACAACTCTTACTCAAATCATCTCTAAAGCCTCAAGTAAGTCTTCTTAGAGAAGTGGAGAAAGGTAAAGTGAATACAACAGTAGTAGAACTTCCAGTCTACCAGTCAGCAACAACCGTCAACCTTGAGAGGGATCAAAGAATACAAAACATTCTCCAGATGATTGATGATGTCCTTGTTCAAGATAAGGATTTGAAAAAAGGAATCATTATGCAAGAGACTGCAGGGGCACAAGCTGAGATGTCAGTTTATTCACTCATCAGCAACTGTGAAACAAAAACAGAGAGTCACATTAGGGAGAAGGGAGATGTGAAGTCTACGATTGGAAATCTTCTGGCAACTGCCAACAGTCAGAGAACTGCAGCATCCTGTAAAGTGGATGAAAATGAAAAGGGAAATGTGAATCTGTACAAATGTTGCATTGAGAAAGGAGATCTGCACTATCTGAAAAGTCTTCACACTGAGACATCAGAAGATGAAGTTGATCACAGCCTTCTGGCTGAGGGGCACATTGATGTAGTTCAAGGGGATGTGAAGGAAGCAAAGAGAAGTCTTTGTCAGCAAAAACAGCAAGTGGAGCGAACTATTTCTGATGTTTTGCCAGGGGACGTAAAGAACACCAAAAAAGTATTTTCATCTGAGTGCTCTTTCAGTGTTGACAGCTGTGTTCCTAAGGAGGAAATAATCCCTGGTGATGTCTTATCAGCAAAGCAACTACTTGCAGTGCAACCACCTATCATGGTAGAAAAAGAGGACATTGTGGCAGGAGACATCAAAGCAACAATGCAATCATTGGAACGTGCAAAGCAGCAGAGCTTGTGTGTGGAGAGGGAGATCATTACACCTGGAACAATCTATGACATGGACTTGTCAGCTGAAGGCCCTGAAATAGAAGGAAGCCAATCACAAAAAGAGGTTATTATATCTGGAGACGTGAAAGCAGCTAAAAAGTCCCTCGAAAGGGCTAAGCAGCAAAGTATGCACATGGAGCGTGAAGTCATTGTCCCGGGAAAAATATACAACATGAATGTCAAAGCACAAGAGGAAAGTTCCTCAGCAGTGATGCAATCTACATGTTCGCCTTCCTCCAGATGCCTGCAAATCAAGACTAATCCAAAGGTCAGTGATGCAGAGAAAGATCAGGAAAGCCATGTTTCCTTTGAAGCTTGTCAACAAAGTGCAGTTGTAGTTAGTAATTGTGCACCAGAATCACTGCCACCTTATGTAAGTTGCGAGTGTAATGGTCAGTCAACAGAGGATGAGAAAGAAGAGGTTATGAGAGGAGATGTGAAGGCAGCTATTAGATCTCTGCAGAGTGCAGCAACAGAGCAAAAGCTCGTAGATAAAGAAGATATTGTAAGAGGTAATGTCCAGTTGGCTTTGCGGTCCCTTGAGAAGTCTAGTGTAAATGTGTCCAAAGGAGATTATAAAGCCGCAATGATATACAGAAATTCAGGGAGGACTTGTTCAGGAAGGAGCGAGACTTTTCACAAGCAGTGTGTTGTGGTGTCTATGCCTCCATCTGACACAAAATTGTCTCCTTCAATTTCAGTAACCTGTGAAGGACAACCATCCAATCCAACACTCAACCCTGTAGTAAATGGAAGCTCTAAATCATCCACTTCTGAGTGTGTAACTCCACCTCCACTTCCCCGAAAGACAAGCGAAAATCTGCAGAAACAGAAGCCAGCTCTACTGCCAAAGCCACAATGGACAAAATCAGTAGTTGTGGAGGAACAGAATATGTCACCAACTCCTGCTCCCGAGGGTGCTTACTATTCTAAAAACAACATAAAAAGTGCAGTGATTCCTCCAAATCAAAGCAAGTTGTTTGATACGTCCTCTACCGATAAACTACATAAAACTCATGCCATAAAAGGTGAAGAGACCTTGCAAGAAACATACTCCCCAATCTCTGTTGATGAAGGAGAACAAGACTCAAATCAAACCATTGAAAATTCACCAACAAACTCAAAGGCTGTGGATATGAAGACAAAAAAGAAAAAAACATCTCTCACAGGGAGCAAATTAGACTGCCAGGTTATGACGTCAAACAGTACTGAACTGGAAATGGAGAAAAATGTTATAAAGAAAATCAATGCAGCCGAGGAGATACAAATGTGCATGAAGAAATATGCAAAAGATGGTGATCATGAAGTGAACATGAACTTGGAGGATGCTCGCAAGAATCTTGTGAGAACGGAGAGTGAGACTCCAGACAAAAGAGCCCCTTTGTTGTCCAAGAAGGTAAAAGTTATAGATGATACTGTCAGTGAACATAAACAAAGCAACAAAACCACTGTTCACCAACTCAAATCATATTCCCAAAGACAACACAACGCTGATGACACACAGCAAATATCGAAGACAAAAAGTCTGACTGATGCATACCATATAGATCAAAATGACCTAAAAGCAAAGCAACCAAAACTTGAAGAAAAAGTTGTTTTAAGAGAGAAGAAAGTAAAGGAGACTGATGATGAAAGACGACAAAGGCTGTCAGTCCATAAGGAGGAGATCATGAAAGGAAATGTAAAAGCATCAATGGAAATCTTTGAAAATTTGAGAAAAAGAGAGGAACTCAAAGGGATCCTATGTCAAGTGCAAGAGATAGAGGGAGAGACCAGCAGTGTAGACGTTAGCTCCTTGAAGACATTATATGATAGTGTTCCTGCTTGGATGGATACACCAAATACAAATGCAAAGCAAAGAAAAAAGGAGGGAAAGAAAGTTGAAGTAGAGACACAAGATGATGATCTAGAAAGCATCTCCTCAGTTGAGACTGCATTTGAAGATCTGGAAAAGGCAAGCAAGGAAATAATGAATCTAAAGGAACAAACGTTAGCAAAACTTCTTGACATTGAAGAGGCAATTAAAAAGGCTTTGTACTCTGTCTCTAATCTGAAATCTGAGGCTGATATTGCAGGGCTGTCAGGACTCTTTGACGAATCTTTGAAATCTGAGCAAAACCTACAACCTGCCAACAACATCAGAAAAATAAGCATTGTGTCAAGCAAGTCCAAAACAGGTCAAATCAAAGAAATGTCTGATGTGAACATGCACACAGCTTCTGAATTAAGTCCTTCTGCACAAGAAGTGCCTAGACAAGTGAATGCAAAGCCATTGATCAGACAGTCCTCTTCCCAGTCTTCCCCATCCTTTATCTCCATTCACTCAGCTGCCAGAAAGCCCACTGAACAACCGAGGTCACCTTTGTCAACGTTTAAGCCAAAAACAGAAGATAATTCTCAAAGTTTTACTGATGCAAATAGTAAGGCGGGACAGAAGTTTGCTGCTGCCGAATCTTCGAAAAACTGTGACAGTCCTGCACACCGCAAGGTCAGTGTGCTCGAGGTGAAAACTGTTCCAGAGAAACCTGCAGGAATAATTGGCCGAAAGACTGTCAGTGAAACATACGAAGAAACAGATGACTTTGGCAATGTATTTGTTTCTTCTGTGACTTCAACATTCGTCACCCAACAGTCTGACAGTAAATCATCTGCACTGTTTGAAGTAGTTGGGAGTCCCGCCAGATATGAAGTCATGACATCCCCGTTAATTCGAAGAGCTGGTCGACCCTTTGAAGATAAAGTACCAAGAAATGCCAAGGAGGAAGGGACGGTGTTTGTAACATTTAGCCAACCAAAGGAAAAGCACTGAAATACATTACAAAGTGCATTATCCAATGCTTTAACTTGTGTATTTATAAGATTCTGTTTTTCATGAAAAGATTTTGTTAGTCATAAAATTAATCTTATGAAATTATGAAAATGTTGACATTCAATTGAAAAAACTGTCTTATAGATTTTATATGGTAACCAATGACAGAGTTCTTTTATCAAAGCTAAGCATATAGTTGATACTGTATGTTCTGTTGTGTAAGTTGTTGAATAAAAAAAAGATGTGATTGTGATAAGGGAATTCTATTCTTTATACTGGTGTTTTATCTTGTTTTATTGTTTCACAAATTTTAAAGCCTTAAGTGGGGTAAATTTTGAAAATTAGCAACCCTACATAAACAACCCTATCCCATAAGTTGGCTGCAGGCAGGTTTGCTAATAGTCACAAGATTTTTAATATGTTAATGCCTTCATTTTCTAAATGCTTAAAAGGAGCAATTTGGGGATAGATTTATTCTGTTTTAAGTGGAGAGTCAGAAGCAATTATTACATGGCCCATAAGCTAGCTTAGCACAAAGACTGGAAACAAGAGGAAGTTATCCTTACATAAATTAAAGAAATCAAAATGGACTTTTAAAGCTCACTAACTGCCATGCTATTTTTTTCAGGTTTAATCCACAGTAGTTCAATGACATGCATATAAGCAAAAATCTGGATAGCCGAGAAGTCATACATTCCTTGACAGTAACAGATAACAGTAAAGAAGTCAAACTCAAACCTTTTTTTAACTTTGTTTTGGTCATGTGGTCTCTTTCTTACTCGCCTCAGGATTATTTCAAAAGTCCTACAGTTTATTTGAATGTCTAGATTCCAGTGTTTAACATAAAATCCTAGAGACCTTAAACTGAATTTGTTTTATCACCATAGTTCCATTCACCTGCTAAGGAAATGTGTTCTGCCTGCTTGACACCTGTCTATCCCATGGAAGAAATGGTGGCCAATAAACTAATCCTGCACAAAAACTGTTTCTGCTGTACACACTGTAAGAAACAGCTCAGGTAGGGTAATTTTTACACTATGATAAAATTACTCAAATCTACAGCTTTAAAATCAAAACATATTCACTCTGATCAATACAATAATTGATAAGAATTCTAATATGAGCATTAATGAGCAAAAAATTGTGAAGGAGATCTTACAAATTACATTTTGATTACTGCCAATCTCAAATATTTTGCAGTGTCATAAGTGCATAAATAACGAATCATATGATATCCTCAACAACAAACAACATTTTCTATGTTACTCAATTGCAGCATGCACAACTATTCATCCCTCAATGGAGAATTCTACTGCAATTCCCACTACCAACAGCTTTCTAAGGGAAAAGGAATTTATCATGAAGGATTTGGGAACAAACAAGATAAAGGCCGATGGCTTCAGAAAAATAAAGCTACCGATGATATAGATGCTCGGTCCACTCCCAAAATGACTAAAGGCAATTTATCCAGAGAGTCCTCTGCTAATGTGCTTGTTACAAAGTCACCTAAAAGAGAGCTTGGTAACAGTGGTGCTGATGTTAAGGGCAAACTGAAAGTTACCTGGCCACCTGAGAAGAAGAGTACTGGGGTTAATCCAGCACAGCAAACATATGTCAAAAATAAGATGCCTGATACTGGCAAAGCATCTACTTCTAGTAAGAGCTTTCCAGACAACAGCGAGTTAAAGATCAACCATGGAAGGGAAAAGAAAGATAAAATGACCACACCATCAAACTCTTTTATTTTAGAAGCAAGGGAAAAACTTAAGACGACACGTAACTCAGCTGAGAAGTTGCCCTCTGAAGTAAAAGGCCCCAAGAGCACTCCAACCAAAGCAGAGCATTCTCAAGGCAAGATCTCTCAGATAGTGTCTAACTTTTCTTCACTCTCTCATGAAAAAGATGCCCCTCTTGTAAACCAAAAAACAGATCAGAAAAATGGTGCATCCGTAATAAAACCAAAATACACTGCAACATCTGACAGACTGGACTCTTATCTAAACAAAGCTAGCAAGTCTGTACAGTTTACTTCAAAAGATGAGGTTGCTCAGCATGACCTGTCCTCTCAAGTGACCACAGGAACCAAAGTTAAAGAGCTCAGTAAGCAGCTTTCGGACCAAGCTAAACAGAGCAAAGTGAGTAAATCCAAGGATTTACCAGATGTCATTGCCAAAAATAACTTTGATCATTTGTCACTGCAGTTCAGAAAGCAACAAAGAGAAAGTGAGGTTCATCCTGAAATCCTTGAACACAAGTTCCATGTTGAAACAAGCAATAAGTCAAACCATGAGCCTGGCGTTAAAGTGGTGAGCAGTCTGGAGAAACCACAGACTGATAAAACTGTTCTGAGTAAAGGTTCAGACAAGGTTGGGGAATCACTTAATGCCCAGTGTTTCACCGAAACTTTCCATTCAACTGAAAAGGTTGTGAAACAGGAAGAGTCATCTGACATACCACTTGTCATCTCAAAAGACTCTGTGAGCCCATTTGAATCAGAAAGTCTGTGTCCTGAGCAAAGTCTGCAGATGACTGCAGAACATGTAAGCATACAGGAGGCCAGACTTGAAAAGAATAAAAATCATTTTGACAAGACTGACTCAGCTAATGACCAAGACAATAGTGGTAGTAAGAGCAAGCCTGTTGAAAGAACCGAATCTCTCAAGAGTTCTGCAAAACCGAGTGAAAAGGCAAAGGGCCAACTGGGATCCTGGTCCAAAGGAAAGAGTCCTTTGTCAAAGCTCTTCACATCAGGTGGAAATGAAAAATCAAACAAAACCGAACCAAGAGAAGCTAAGAAAACAGATGTCAAATCTGGTGGACTCTTTGGAAGGCTGTTTAAGTCATCTGTGGAGAAAACTGAGGACACCACACAATTAGCTGCACAAGATGAAAAAAATGAGAAAACAAAAGAAAAGTCACATTCTGCTGAAACAGATGCCAAAAAATCAGAGGTCATACCTAGTGCTGATCTCCTTGAAGGACTGTCCCAGTCTTCTTTTGAGAAGATTGAGGACACTGAACAACTGTCTTTGCAGAATGAATTGCATGAAACAGTACATGCTGATGATAAAAACACAGAGAAGATAAAAGAGGAGGTTGCAACA
>JAPZDZ010000004.1:5066672-5088279 GCA_029783805.1 Acanthurus tennentii | reverse complement strand
GAACAAATTACACTTACGATTCCGCAAAAGGTCCAAATACCAGGGAACCAGCAAGAATACCAGCCATGACCACCGATTGTGCCACTTCCACCAAGTTTTCCTTGCCACAAACTAGATCAAACTGTTAAAAAATTACATTTAACAAATTAATATTTCACCGCGACCCTGCAGAGGATTAAGCGGTATAGAAAATGGATGGATGGAAATTAATATTTCATGAAGACAATTAAATTAAAAGTCTGCTGTCTACACTCAGTACTTACATCAGTGACAATGGTGGCTTGATATGATGTGTTTAAGTACACCCATCCATTCTGGCACCCTGTGGTCTCATTGAGTCCAAACTCCCTGATGGCATCAATGTCCCAGTCCACAGGCACAAACATCTGACACTTGCTGAAGGTCCCATCATCCTCCCGGGGCAGAGTCAGGTTCAGCTGCTCATCTGCAGTCAAGTTAGGATTAGCTCTGAGGATCCAGTCTGTGTTACAGTGACGCTCTGGATCTGACTGGACAAAAATAAGGCTTGCTAAGATAAAAAACTGAATGACATTTGGGGTGGCAAGTGCAAAAAGAGTGAGCTTCTGGAACAATCCAAATTCTCCAATATTCCTCAAGACCTCTCCAAAATCAGCCATGTTGATGTTGTGTTATTATCTTAGTTTGTGTTGCTTTCAAAAAGAACCACAGGTTTAAACAATGTCCATTAATGTTTAACTTAACTATATTGTATTTTAGCTCACAATGGCTGGTTGATATTTAACAGGTGTTAACCTAAATGCAAAAACATGTATAATTCCCAGGTGTTTTGTCAAAGAATGTGTTGCTTTTCATGTCTTTTAATTTTCTCTTGAACTAACCCCTTAAATGTTATTTTGGCCCTTTGGTTTCCTATCAACACAACTGTGGCTAACAAAAGTACAGATTTCATTTAAAGTGATCTGATTTATTCGGGAAAAAAGGTTACCTACACTTTTTTTCAATACAGTATTTTTATATCAGTTGACTGCAGTTATTAACTCTTTGTCTGATTAATTATGGATGGAACTAAATGAAACTAAAAATTACATCTTGCTGAATTATTTATCTCCTACACAGTTGTACTTTTTAGTGCCACTTTTTGATGTAAGAACACATATTAGTCTTTCAAGGTAAATCTATTTACACATTTTTGCACACTTTTAATGGATTTGTTTTCTCACTTTTCTTTAAGGCAGAAATGCTCCAGGTTGTTCAGGATGGTTGGATTGTCAGGTGGCCACAAGTGCCATAGGTTGAGTTCTGAACTTTGGCTATTGTTAAACAAAAAATGTTGTTAAACCAGTCCTGCATTGCTGTGCTCTCATACTTGTGGGGGTTGTCTTGCTACAAGGTGAACTCTCAACCAAGCCTTGTTTTTTTTTTTTTTGCAGACTGCACGCTATCTTTCCTGTTTTTCCCATCTACTCTTTCTTCAGCTCTAGCAAGATGTCCTTTTCCTGCTGAGGAAAAGCATCCCTACAGCCTGATGTGTCCACTGCCACGCAGATTTTGGCAAAAACCCTCTTTTCTACTCTCATTTCTCAAAAAAAAACCCTTTCCCACATCATAGCTGGGCCATTTTCTTGCTCTCTGGCAAATTCTAGAGTTGATATATTTTTTCTTGAGTAATGGGTTCTTTTACACCCCCCCACCCCCCAATCAGGCCAGGTCTATACAAAGCTTTTCATATGGCACATTACTTCACTCTCAGTTTCTGAACTTAGTAGGTCTTTTAGGGTGACTGTTGGAGGTGTCCCTCACAGGACACCTCTTGCTGGGTTGTTGGGGTTTAGCTCATAGTTGCCCAAGGACACAATGTGGACAGGAAAGGCCTGGATTGAATTAGGATTTCACAAAAAAAGTTCCATGTCACTTCCTTACTCTTTTGTTTGGCTCAATGGTGACATCAGATGCTTAGGTGATTGGACATGTCTAATATTTCCCAATGGGCAATGTTGATACTACCTCCAAGTGGATACAAGTATTGCTATATTGATTATTGATTTTAATGATATATAAACTTATGTTACAGACACTAGTGAACTTTCATTAAAACAAACTAGACTTTGAAAGAAGAAATGGATCATTCTGTGTGAATTTATTTTCATTTTCATTTTTTATTTACATTTTTTTTAACATAAACTTTGATTTCTTTCTTATTTCAGCTATTCTTAAATATGCTTTGTTGTAATAGGAAAGACAAAAATAAAATCCCCTGTCCATCAAATTAAAACCTTTTGCATAGTAATTAAACAGAGGTAAAGATGGGGTAAACTTACTTTGTGTCAGTCAAACCAAACTCTCTGTTCTCACCCTGGAAAGCAGCCTCAACACCAACCAGTAGGGTTGCCCCCTGCTGGCCCATAGAAAGAAAGCAGATTTGAGACACTTCTGCCTTGGCTTACATTTTAGACTCTGTAACCACGTCCACTTGATGTACTGCATGTGGCACCCATACGCTGTATTATTCATATAACACGTGCTATCCACTTTGTTTGCAGATTATTGCAAGTTGTATTTATGTTCAGGATTTCTAAGTTTGGTCTGGGTGTGAAAAAAGGTTCATAAAACTTGCCATCAGTCTGAGGTCTCTGTCTCTCAGTCAATTAAACTAACACTGGTGATGTAGATAACTGGTATCATGGAGCTGGTTATTACCTGTCTCTGTTTAGTCTGGGAGTTCCAGCTTTGACTGTTAACCCCTGCTACAATGAGGAGTTGAGATGAGATAAAACCCAAAATAAAACCAGTTCTGCAGCACAATGTATACTGACCATTAGAATGTTTTTTTTCTGATATTTCAATTGATCCCATACAAATTAATAAAATATGAGTCTTAAATAAAAACTTCAAAGTAAACATCAAACATGTAGCTGTGCTATTGAAGACTTTGGGGTGGCTGAATGTCCCTCAGTTTGATTTACTGGGATGGTTATCAACAGACCAGAGGGTGGTGCTATCTCATCAGTGTTTAAAGTATTTCAGGTCATCCTATCTTATCAACTGTTTGGTTTGCAACCTGGTCATATTTTGTGTTTTGTTGGAGGACACTCAAACGCAACACAGTCCTACTCTTTTCATATTGGACCACTAAAGTATCAGTAGTAAACTACTCATTTACAGTCCTTACATCATTTACTTCAATGCGAACAAAGAACATTTTTAAGATAGTCTAATTCACAAGTGTAGTGCACTTGTAAGCAGAAACGGTTTAGCTTCTTGATTGTGTTGATCACCTCAAAATCACAAAAAAACATGTTTTTAACCTTTTTCATCTAGCAGAAAGTTTAGATTTTATGTGAAAATGTTTCAGATTTCTCTTGAGACTTCTGATATCTCCTCACTACAATGCTGGAAATGGTATTTGGTTTTCACATCTTCAAAGATTAAATATTAATTCTTTTAAATTCAGAGAAACTGTGATTTTGTGCGAGTCCTATTCTTTGCATGTCATTCAAAAAAAATCCATCAGTACCAGTCGACAGTTTACACAAGAACTCAGGCAGTTATATTTAGTGAACAGTAGATCTCATAAAACAGTAACGAGACAATTTATTGAAAATGTTACATCAAAGCAAAAGTAACTAACTAAAAAACATTATTTTTTTCCTAAAGATGGCACAAGATATAAAGCCATAGTGTAATTATAAATTAAAAGGTTTGTGACCTACTGAGCATAAACATTGAAATTTTCTTCCAGAGAAATCGGCTCACAAGATGTGTTGATATATTGTGTGTAGTACAACAAGAAAATAAATGGAGTGTCCACAATGGAAAGCATTAAAGAAGTCATAAGTTTCTTGCAATTTTCAAGAATATGATTTTTTTTCTTCTGTGTGTGTGTGTGTGTGACTGTGCATTAAAAAAAAGGTGTTGCCTCCTTGCTCATTGGAGGCACCAGATCATTTCTCTTTGAAATGTAAACAATACATATCTTCATCATATTTCATGCAAATTTAACTAGTTCTTGCTGAGGTCTAAATGGGCAAACAGACCAGCTGACCATCAGCATTACCACCCAGAGTATCAACAACAGCAACAGAAGTGGAAGTCATACACTTATTCAGACTAAAGTCTGGTAGACTGGAGTGCTTCAGGCATGTTTACTGTGCTCTTGTTCTTCGAGCTGGTCTTTTTTCTGTTGAGGAGTGAAATACAAAAAAAAAATGATTTGAGTGCAATTTGACAGTGTCCCAATGTGTTATACATTACTGTTACATATTATATATTTTATATATTTTATTATAGAGAGTTGTGGAATGCTCAAAAGTTTCATTTGAAACCGGTGATAGTATAATGAGAGGGTGTGGCAGGGGCGCCCTCGAAAACTCGGCCATTGTGTAAATACAAGGCCAGGTTTACCGCCTTGCGAAACATTGTTACATAAAAGATATAATTACATGGGCGGGGTTGAGCTGAGTACAAACACTGTAAACACACACAGTTTGTAAGCAAACAAAATGGAACTGGGGTCATTACACAAACAATAAATGCTGTCTATAAAACGTTAATTCAGTAATTTAAATAAAGTTTACAGGGGGACTGAACACAGGCTTTCATATAATTAGGCCAGCAACCTTTTTCCTGCTTGATCCCTGAAGCATACACAACAAACAGATTAACAAACAGACTAATTCTGTCACAGATGCAGTAATAAATCTTAAGGAGTTCTTATACTGTGAACTTAAACATTCCAGATCTCCAAGATCTAACAACTGTAAATATTCATAACCTTGATGAAGGTGTTTTAAGATATGTTGTCAGCTTGTGGCTTGCTTACTTGTTGCTCTCGGCCTCATCGGTTGAATCAGGAAGCTCTCTTCTCCTGGTCTCAGGAAGCAGGAAGCCAAGTGCTCCGCTGATCATCGTAAGGCTGCTGAGAACTATGGTGGGTATGGACCAGTGGTATATGGCCAACATATTGACCACTGGAGCCAACAAGCCGCCAGCCCTGCTGGCAATGGAGCCCAGACCAGAGGCTGTTTGCCTGAAACAGAAATGTGCTCTGACTTTTCTTTTTTTTTTACTTGTTGGAAATGTGCACCTTTTTTTTGTAAATTTCATAAAGCTCTCTCAATGCTACATTAAAAAAAAATACAAAAGTGATTGTTTTGCCCTCAACTGTTACCTTATGACCATCTTTGGATAGAAACATATTTAACCTGTCCTTCATTAATGAGATTAATAAAAATAGTAAAACCAGTAAGTACCTGAAACACACACTGTGTATATAAGACCAAACTGACTGCAACATTCGATTAATACTTTATACATTTGTCGATGAAAACTAAAGCAAGTGACAGATAAAGCCATGGAATTGTCTTAAATCATATTTATGTGTGGGTCAGGCAGTTGCAGGGCTGACCCACATATTGATCATCTGACTGCCCTCCTCTACTCAGACTGGTTATATTAGATCAAAATAGTAACTGAGTCTAATATTTAATCCTGGATTGGACCATATCTGGCAAGCCAACAGTAAGTATACCTACAAGAATACTATGTATTACTTACATCAACAACTCACTGACTAACAAAACGGCTGGAGTAATGAAAAAGGACAGCAATGGTGAATTGTATTATTCACTACAGCAAGATGGTGAGATTTAGCTTACCGAAAAGATGTTGGAAACACCTCTTGAATGTACAAATTGCATATGGATCCAGCCCAGTTTATGAAAAAACGTCCTGAGGTTACTAATGCTGTCACAGCGATTGCATTACCTTGAACAGAATAACACAGAGAGACATAAATGAAAAAAAATATGTATAACTTCTGTAGAGTCTATAGCCAAGCTGCAATGTGGCTTTTCTTAGATTGATGCAATGTTTTCAATATTTCTCCCAATATTTCTTTAAATAATCTACCAAGAACTTAAGTGGTGGAAAGACTGACCAACAGTGCTCTTCCTGAAGCCCTGCCAGCAGCATTTAGTTAGATTATTACAACTCAACAATTTGTAAGATTATTAGCTAACTTACTGTTACAAAATGCTAAGCCTAACCATTCCTTTTCTTAATTTAACTATTAATACTAAATAAACAGTTTTGATAAAGTCACTTTCTGAAAGTCAAGCTTCTCACTTTTTGTTTTTTTAATTTTATGACGCATATTATTTCACAGTATAACTTTCCAGTTGTTGTCAGTGCCCCCTCACTTTTCAGTAACATACCACCTGACTGTAGGTGAGCAAGCTCATAAGCTACAACTAAATTTAGCCAGATAGCTCTGGTGCTACTCTAAATAAACAGTACACAGACAGAAAGTAAACTTTAGTAGACTTAATGGCTTAGCTCAACAGGGTGCCGTATGCTATCTAACTATCAAAGTTGTCTTGTGAGTTTTAAATATTAGCTAAGTCCTTCTTCTCCTGCCAGTTATTTTAAGAGTTACAACAAGATCAGGTCCTTATCTAAATTATAGGGGAAAGAGTTGTGTTTTTACTTTTAACAGTCACCAGGAGATAAAAACTGCTTGTTTAGAATCAGCAGTAAAAATCTGTAAAAAAAAGGCTAGAAAAGTTTGATGACCTTGCCCCAACTAATGGTTTACAACACTTATTCCTGCAAGTTATACCTCTAGTACACATACCCAGGCTTTTGTGACACCGTCTTTTTTGTTCCAGCGTGATTGGTTAAACACGACTCAGATTAAGCTGTTGTAAAGCAGTTGAGTAGCTTATGAGAAGAGAACAGGTGGGATATGTATCATAAATCCATCATGTTTAGGATTATAGACTATTCTATTCCAGATGCTTTTTTAGTTTGTCTCTGCTTTTATGATGTTTTAGCACCAAAGTGAAATGTACGTGTTGACACTGTTAGCACTGCCTGTGGTTTTTATGGCAATCTATCCATCCAAATTTCAGTGTGGACCAAAGCAGAGTACTGACTAAAGTTAAAATACATTTTCATCCCCAGCTGCTAGCCATGAGCTGCTAGCATATCTAAAAGTAGACAAAAACACCATCTGAATGAGCACCCCTGACGTTCTTTACCTTGAGGAACAGCCAGGATTAATATGCACAAGAATCCCCCCATCAGAAGTGTTCCCATCAATGAAATTTTTCTCCCCAGCGCTTCTAACAGCCAGATGCAAAGTATATGTGCTGGTAGTTCACTCAGACCGAAGATTAACTGCGTTAGGAAGATGTTCAAGCCAAACTTTCCCACATTGAATGAAAGACAGTAGTAAGCAACATTCAATGAAAACCTGAGGATTTAAAAAGAGGACAAGCATGAGTTGGACAAAAGTAACTTTAAAGACTCAGATTTATTTTATGTGTATGCTGAAATGTGACTTACCATGCCATTATTATGGTTAAGAAATATTTCCTAAGCACAGATGATTGGACAAGAATTATTATGCCTCCCTTTTTCTCAGTTTCTTTCTCAACAATCTGAAATACAGAGGGGTTGAACACAATGTCATGCTAAGTTTGTTTATGTTAGCAGGTCATGTCATTCAACAGCCTTGTGAAAAGCATGTGTTTTTGTTCAAACGGTGTCAGAGAGATGATGACCTTTGTTACTGATGTTTAGTGAGCCATTCTGCTATTTTACCCTGAATATTTTCCTGCAATCCAGTGATGATTGAAGGGTTTTTTCTCTAGCACAGTCCTCTATTAGCTGTTCAAGCAGTGCTGTATAATCGTATTGTATTACTGTACGCTTTACAGGTGTTCATTATATTTCAGACATTTTTTGATGTACTAGTGTTTTTCACCATAAATATAAAGTATACTATGTGTTTGCTATTATTAGTATATTTCCTTTTCCATCTAAGTCTTGATACAATCAAGTTTTTGTAGTGACTTAGTACCTTTTTCATCAGAGATTCTGAAACAGTACGTTTGTTGATGGCTGCCACTTTGGTAATCAGCTGTTTTGCCTCTTCTAGTCTTCCTCTTTCCAACAACCATCTAGCCGACTCTGGAATAAACCTGTCAGAAAGAAGGACAGTGACACTTTACAATGTGTAATTCATCTTTAAAGCACTCGATGGTAAAAGAAAGAGGTAATGCACACCATATGTAAATAGCAATCACTGCAAAAAGGCCAGCTGTGATTAACTGAGCCAGCCTCCAGTCTCTGACGAAGTAAATCAAACCAGCGAGGACACACTGTCCAACTGCACCAAATAGCTGGGTCACACATGCTCCCCATGATCTTTTGGACACACCAATCCATTCGGTAGCTAGAATCAGGAAATTAATAAATCAGTGACAATTAACCTAAAATGTATCACACTAATATTACTATACCCCTGCCAACATTTATGGAGCCTCAAAATAAACAAAACAGGGTAATAAAAAAAATAAGTAAATGAAAGAACGAATGAATGAATGACCTAATCCATTAACAGTCTAAGTTAAACAATTACGGTCTTTTCATATCTTTCCTTTAGCACCAATGACTCCATCAAATAAGTAGTTGAAAAAAGTTAGATTAGTTGATCAGTAACTCATTTCAGTTTAATTATTGATGATTATTCATTATTGATAGGAAAAGATATTTGAGAATAAGGATAGTGTTTTAGGCGTACGGTCTCTGTGAACTTCAAATGGGCTAGCTAACTTTTCTAGCATAGGCCTAATCCATGTTAAAGAGTTTAAACAGCACTGCTACAGCAGTATGCATGCATGCAGTATGCATCTTCTTCTATAAATGCTGAACATTATCTGCACTGACGGTAGAAGTGTTTTGTTGCATGTTAGCTTCAGATAGGTAGCTAGCTGAAAGGGTGTTGTTTGGTGGTTCAGACACCAGTGTTAGCTCTAAGCTAAACATCCACATGGTCTGCCCAACTGCTTCACTGTGATGCAGAAAAGCAACTGTAGTGTGGGTAGAGATAAATGATAAAATGGTTGCCAAGACCAAGAAAAAAATGAATATCTGTAAAAAAAAAAAAAAAAAAAAAAAAAAAAAAAAATTAAAATTTTTTGTGCAGAGGACTCAGTAGAGATGGCTTAAAACAGATAAGAATTTTAACTCTAGGCCTTAATTATAGTACCAGCTTTGGGCCAGCGAGTGTACTTTTGTGCCTTAGTAGTGGGTGGAGCTGACAATGATGGATGGATGATAACACATAATGTTAACAAATAAAAAATAAAAACTTATTTTTATCTACTGATTTTAGACACAAATTTTATTATTCATTCATCATTTACTTATTCATCATAAGGTGGTTTATACTGGTGTATTCAGTCATAGATATGAGTTAAAATTTGCACTATGTTTTGTTGGTTTTGGGGTTTCAATCATAATCCTTTTGTTGTGGATATATGTTCCTTATAATCCTTGACTGTGGTAATATTGCAATTAATGCAACAGCTTGAGAGTTTTAATTATATGAGATAAATACATGGTTTTACAAAACTGACATGAATACTAAAGAACTGTTGAAATTGCAGAGAAGCCAATACCCAGTATGACACCATTCAGCCGATAACCTCCATAGCCAAGTCCTGCCACGAACTGGGATGCCAAATACAAACCGTAGTTGGGACATAATCCAGTTGTTATGGCAAATATGAGCATTAACATGATGGGAATCTGAGCTGCTCGTTTACGACCAAACCTGGAAAAGATAAAACATCTGTGGTTAGTAGATTAATAGTGTATTTTTACGTGTGTCAGTGTGTGATGGATTTTAATAAAGCAAGATTATATTACAATAAACCGAGCTGATGCAGAATAAAGACCAAATTCTGACAAATTTTGAGAAGGCTTACGATTCAGCAAAAGGTCCAAATAATAGACAACCAACAAGGATGCCAGCCATCAATACTGTTTGTGCCACTTCCAATAAATTAGCCTGGTCACAGACGAGATCAAACTGCATAGAAAATAAAAGCCAAATAGTAAAGAAACAAGAATATTTTAAGGACAATTTAATAGTTGCATTATTAATGAGAAACAAGACAGATTTTTCACTTACATCAGTGACTATGGTGGCTTTATACAGCATGTTTCTGTACACCCATCCATTCTGGCACCCTGTGGTCTCATTGAGTCCAAACTCTCTGATGGCATCAATGTCCCAGTCCACAGGCACAAACATCCGACACTTGCTGAAGGTCCCATCCTCCTCCCGGGGAAGAGTCAGGTTCAGCTGCTCATCTGCAGTCAGGTTAGGATTAGCTCCGAGGATCCAGTCTGTGTTACAGTGCCGCTCTGGATCTGACTGGTAAAAAAATACACTGGCAAAATGAAAAGGCAAAATAACATTTGGTAAGCATAAAGCAAAAAGGATGGTTTTCTGAAATAATCCAAAGTCTCCGATATTGCGGAGAATCTCTCCAAAATCAGCCATGTTAAGGGAGCTGAAATACAGGTTACCGATACTGACAGAGGAAGACCTTTAAACAAGGCTCATTAATGTTTAAACCCTGGGCTGTATATGTCAGAAAAAGATGAGACAGCATTTAAACAGATGTTTCATTTTGTAGTTAGGGCTTGCTTTGTGATTATTTAACCAGAAATTTTACTCTTAAATCATTTTACGTCTCTTTGACAACTCCATAAAACCTTTGTGTTTTGGCCTGAGGCCCCAAGTTAAATAGCCCCTGCACTCAGGGAACAGTAACCTTCCTAGCACAGCTACTGAGACAGACATTAGACTATAACTTAGCTTATCAGACTTTTGTTCATTCACCAGTTTTACAATATGCCGTCTTATCAAACCTTCTCTCCCAGTGCCCTAGCATCACAGGTTACCCCATTATGTAATATGGAGGATACACATTTGATGCAATACAGAGTATATTATAACTTAAGTTAAGTGGTTACAGAGTGTATAGTCTTTTTATTCTTTTCGGTCTGCAGAGGACTCATAAAAACTTTAAAGGACAGTGACATATTCTGGCGTAATTTATCTTTTAGTTGTGTCTCCTTTGATTGCCTCATACTGCATTTTCTCTGACTTATCTGTCAAACGAATGAGGAGGAAAACACCTTTGGTCAAAAGTCCAGCATACTGTACCTTTACAGCCTTGTCCCAGAACAACGTGTTTTGGCTTGTGGCCTTTATCAAGATCATTACACATGACATTACAAAGATAATTTAAATAAAAAAGAGAAGTACATCCACACTCTTACATACAATATAGTACTGTACATTCAGGCACATGCATATGTTTATATGATTGTTACTGTAAAAATAAGACTGCAGTGCTGCTGAACTTTTAACCTCTTCAGTACTTTCTCCTTTTCCTTGAACCACAGAAGTGTAGAGATATACCAGAAATCTCCACTATGAGGAGAACTGAACTAAAACCTCAGTTTGACCTTAAATTATTAACACATTAAAGAAACAGATTTAGATTTTTTAAAGTTTTTTGTTTGTATATTATGTCTTTTTTATGTCACACCAACGTAAGACCTATTTGACTGACCCATAAAAACAATGTAGCATGCTGTAGGTAATAAATACATTGGCAGGACTGACAGGATGTTTATTAAGAAGGTAAACATTAAAGTGTGTTGGTACGTTTTAAGAAAACATTTGTTTATGTCAAGATAACTTTGTTTTTACCGTGTGCTCAAGAGAAACCAAAATAAAAAAAACCTACACTTAATGACCTCTGTAGTTCTTTGCTTTTAATGTGACATTGATGTTATTACAGAATATTTATGAATTGAATCCTTGATGCCTTCTTGCTTTGCCTTCACTTGCAGATGCGCTAAAAATATTAAGAAAAGTGATAATTTGGCAACAAAAAGTTCTGCTTGTGGAAATGTATCTACCATTTGTTTTGCTCTGTTTTTTTAATTGAAAAAAAAAATACATCGTTTGCAGGCCTTTCAACATATTCACATAAAACAGTGTGAGCGTTACATCAGTTATAATGCTCCCAAACATAAACCCTGTGACAGAGTTTCAAGCAATTGGTTTGTATTGAGGGGTCACATGTAAAAAAGTCCGGGAACCAATGCACCATAGCAATGACAGAACACAGATGAGATATTACATAGCAGTAGCTTAGCACACAGGTCTTTTACCGGAAACTCACTAAGTATACTGCATTGTATAATCCTGTAAAATCCAGCAGGTGTCTATTCAGTGTGAAACTCAACAGCATGTATTACCCACATGTAAATTTGTAACTTCTGCTGTAATCCAAAGTTAAGGCTGGATTCTCAGTCAGTTAGCAAATCATAAAGCAAAACCGGCTCAGACTGATAAAAAGTTGTTGAAGTGCGGCTTGAAGTCACAACCCTTAATTTTAAACACTAAAACATTTCATGTGGGCAAACTTATGAAAGTTCTCCTTAGTTGATTTTGAGCTGTCTGTTTCAGTGAATCTTTGCTTTTTGGCAGGAAGTTAAAACTGAACTAATATGATGATAGCAGTAAATACTGTGCAGGTGCCTCTGCACGTTTACCCCTGCTTCACCCCTGCTGACAAGCCCAGTCCCTCTTTCTGTCTGTCATTTTTTAACTAAGTAACTAAGTAACACGTTTTGCCAAAGATGTGACATCCTTGGATTCTCCTGTGCTTTTGCATAATTGAGTCGTAAAATGTGGTCTTATATTCAAATCAAAGTCAAACTAATGCATGTTTTGGTGTATTTATTAGATTAGATTTATTAGATTGAACTGTCACTGTAATATTGGACTTGTTAAACCCTGTTTTACAGCAGCAATCTCATACAATGTTTCCTGTGTGGAGATCACGTCTCTACTTTAACCAGGAAAAATTACAGATATTTTGGAAATATCTTTAATGAATGGCTCCTTTCAGTTCATGTTTCAGATCTTAGCTGATTTGATTTCAGGATCAACCTTAACCATATAAAAAAACTATGATTTTCTTAGGCTGAATTCATTTTGTAGTTCATCATTTTTTTCACTGTCTCAGGAGCATTTGTGTACCAAGTCATCTAACTTCTATTAAGCATCAGATGACAAACAAATAACCTGAAAAAAAATGGGAAAAATGTTATTTTAATTTTAAGAACAAACATACCTTCTTCAAGATGCTAATCCATTAACACCAACTGAATTGTTATTGTTGCTGGCACATATATTGTGACTTCAGTGACTATGAGATATTTAGAAAGGTTTGTAACTGTAATCTAATGGTTTCCTTTTACTTTCCATTTAAATTTACATCCTTTTATCACATGCAAACTGAAAATACATGAAAATGAGGGTTAGTTCACATCTACTTGTGAAGGGAAGAGTGCCAGGAACCAATATTTTCAATGTCTCTTGTACAGAACAAGGCACAATTACTTATGAGCTTTTTGGAGGTAATTACTGGAAGGGTTCTTTTTTTTTAAATTCATATTCTTAATATTATGATTATTGAATAAATATGCAAATTTGGAAAAACTGTTATTTGACTGCAATTAGTTTGATATTTGTCTAGAGAGAGAGAGAGATCAGACTGTTATCACCACTTCTTGGATACATGTTGGTAAATGTATGTATGTATGTATGTTCAATTCAAAATGTTTTACTTTCTTTTTCTTGGCACAAAGCATTAGTTCCGATATGGATGGTAGTTTCATGGAGCAACAACCTGGCTACTGTTTTGCTATCAGAAAGCAGCCTTATCTGCATGACTGCACAGTCATCACTGTTGCTACTTCTATTCCAGACCTTTCCAGTTTGCCTTGTTATTGTCTCCATCCAAAAAAAGGAAGATAAAAATTAACAGCAATGACAACAGTGAAAGCAAAAACAGAGTCAGACCAATGACACGAGAAAACTCACTGGGTGACTCAGTGAAATTAAAGGTACAAGAGGTGTAAGTCAAATCAATCCATTTGACAAACTTAATATACGACAAACTGCATAAATACAGAATTCCAACTAGAGTTTGGTGGATATACTGCCGTTGTGTTCAGTCATGTTTGAGTCACTTCCCATCTTCCTGGTGCTCCTATCACTGTAATGAAAAAAACACAACATCTAGATTACTTAATTTTAACTTCAGCCTTTATCTGTTTAACCTTAATACATTTGTTAAATCTGTACTAGATTTAAAGTGAGATTTTTTTTTTTTGCCTGTTTCACATTTTTTTTAACAGTTTAGTTTTTGGACAAATAAAGTCAATGACATATTATGTGTCACTTACTGAGCTTAAGTGTAGCATGTAAGTGGGTTCTGTTACCTTTACAATGAGCCGATTAGCTTTTTCCTAATTTTTCCAGTTAGAAGCTAAGTTCAGCTAACCCTTTCCTGGCTGTGGCTTAATCTAACATTCTGACACTGAAGAGGTATAGAGCTTTGTATGTAACCCTTGGTAAGAGAGTAAGTAAATGTGAAATTCAAACTGTTGAAATTTTTGAGTTTTATGAAGTATTCTAAAGTTGTTCTTGTGTGAGCTTGAGAGTTAGAATGATCAGATTGAAAGTGTTAACATTAATCACTATTATAACTTTTATATTTGCGCTATTTTCACATTAGAAGCAATTTAGGTAATGACCATTCCTTTGATAACCAGTGTGACATTTATCTACCACAGACTTTAACTCACAAAATAAACAGCAGATAGATGCCCCCTGCTGGCTCCTAACTAGCCACTGATAAAGGCCATTATGGTCACAATACCTCAGTTGCTCAGTTGCAGTATGCCTACCTGTATCCCTCAGCCTCATTAGCTGAATCAGGAAGCTCTTTCTTGCTGGTCTCAGGAAGAAGGAAGACGAGAGCTCCACTGGCCACCACAACACCACAAAAGACTATGGTGGGAATGGATCGGTGGTATACAGCCAAAATGTTGAGCAACGGAGCCAGCAAGCTGGCTGCTCTAAAGGCCATGGAGCCCAAACCAACAGCTGTTTGCCTGAAAAGGGAGTTTAGCTTCAAATATATACAGTATTTATAAAGGATATTTATATTTTTAGTTATTTTTTACACTTTTATTTTGCGTACCTGACAGAGGTGGGAAACAATTCCTGAATGTAGACCAAACATATGGAACCCGACCAGTTCAAAAAAAACTTTCCACTGGTTACAAGGGCTGTGATGACAATAGCGCTGTCTGGAATTAAAATTATAATGTTAAAGTACCGTATATTAAAGCACTTAAAGTCAGATGGATTAATCCTCACGTACTGAATGTGAATGACAAGAGATTCACCTTGAGGGAAAGCCAGGGTTAGCAGGCAAACAAAACCACCAGAAAAGAGAGTTGATATGAGGGATTTCTTTCTCCCTGTCCACTCCAAAACCCAGATACAGAGGAGGTGTGCTGGTATCTCAGTGACCCCAAACAGGAACTGAACCAGCAAGATGTTCAGACCCAACTTCCCCACATTCAGAATAAGGCAGAAGTAGCCTAGATTTACTGAAAACCTTCAAACCACACATACACAAATATGATACAAAAAAAACTGACCAAATTAAATTTAAAAACAACATTATGAAATCAGCTGAACTTACCAGGTAAAAGACACAATGAAAAAGTATTTTGTCATTATTGCTGAGGTAAAAAGTCCTTTGATTCCCACACTTCGGACTTGTTGCTCCCCAGTTACCTGCACAACAAAGAATCATTTTTACCATTATTATGGAGAAGACCAAAATTATGGCTACTGATGTCAGTTTTTGTAATTAACTGCAACTATTTTATGATATTAGCAGCAACTACATTTAATCTGAATGGTTAAATTTGCCAATCATTTCCGTCTAGAACACTCTTCAAGCATGTCAAATGACCTCAAGTACCCCTTGATGGACACCATCCATCACAATGCAAATGTTTTTATTTATTTATTTATTTTTTACTGGACATTACTTAACACTATCAATTACAGATGGCAAAAATGCTTTCATAAAATTTAACTAATGTTAAGTTCAGTTCGGTCAAGTATGCACCACTTTGTGTAGCAGAAGCTGGATTTTTTCACTATTTACTCTTACAAGGGTCTCTGCTTCTCTCGGTAACAAAGCACACAGCATCTGTTTAACATTCGTAAGCAAATGTTAGCTTGCAAACACCCTAAATTAAGAAGATGAATATGGAAAAGGATTTTGTGCTGGTATTTATTTGGTAGTGTTTAGCTCACAGCACCACCGTGTCTCAACTCTGCCTCAAAAAACTGCTTAAATGGCCATGAAGGTACTGTATGTGACTGTTTAGTGGCAATTACAGTACAAATAGTGCAATTCATCACATTAATTTACATGACTTTGTTCTAGTGGTTAAAAGTCAAATTTGCATCTGATCACTTGATGATTGGTTGCAATATATAACACAGTGTTTATAACGTACAGGTTCCATGTGAAATAGTAGTAAGGGTCTATGGTTTTCACCAAGATGGCCCAGACAGAACGCCTGGTATAGCAACAGATTCATGTCTTTCAGTCTACATTAATTATGCTTCCATAGCACAGTTTAAACTAGTTATCAAGCTTGAACATGATGTACATAGTGCTTATATGACCTTTATAGAGGAATTGTATTGTAATTTGTAATTAAATGTTACATTTAGCATCTTTTGGTTTGTTTCTAAAGGGTTATTTGCTTGATCAAATGTAATTCAAATTAAATCTCACCTACCTTGTCTAGCATATTTTCTGGGATTTTCGTTTTATTGATTGCTGCAACTCTGCGTATAAACTTCTTTGCTTCTTCAGTTCTCCCCTGTCCAAGCAACCATCTTGCAGATTCAGGAATCCACCTCAAATTATTAACCACAAATGTCAAAGTCATTCCCAAATTTTAAATTTGTCATAGTCTGTTCTACATTATCTTATCTTGTTAAGGAACAGTAGAGCTAAACTGGATTTCACCAAGTAATTAGTTATTGCCAAAATACAGCTCTGATAGTAATAAGAATGTTTAAATGTATATATAATACATACCATATGTACAAGAATACAACGGCCTCTGCTCCTGTAATAACATACTGTGCTATTCTCCAGTCACGAATAACATAGACCAGACCGGCCATGGCACACTGCCCAACAGCTGCAAACACCTGGCTCAAACAGGAGGCCAATGACCTCTTGGTGATCCCCATCCACTCAGTAGCTGCAAACAGAATTTAAACATCACAATCACGCCACATCTAGAACATATGAGATAATCATGTGTTTTTATATTATCATAACAAAAATATAATACTTGCTAATTAGATACACAGAATTCATACCTAAAACTATGGCGTTAACCCTAAATCCCCCAAATGCACTACCAACAAGGAACTGTGACACCATGTGAATATAGAGATTTGGAGACACACCAGCCACAAAGGTGAATACCAGCAAAAGCACAACTGGTAATTGAGTGGGTCTTCTACGGCCATACCTAAAGCATAGAGAGTGGTGACAGTCCAACAAATGATTTGAAGCAGAGGGTTGAATATATATATATATATATATATTTATATATAAGTTGAAATATATATATACACACATACAAACATATATATTTTCTTTTTCTTTTTTGACAACTCACGGTTCAGCTAGAGGTCCAAAGACGATAACACCAGCGAGTGAACCAGCCAGGAAGACTGTCTGCACAAGGTTAACCATGTACGACTTGTCACAGACAAGATCAAACTAAAAAAACAACACCGTCAAGAGGAGCAAAGCAGTCAGCAGAGGCCATACCAAAGAAGAAATGACAAATTCAACATCACGCTTTGCTTACATCAGTCACTATGGTGGCCTCATACAGCACGTCATTGTACACCCATCCATTCTGGCACCCTGTGGTCTCATTGAGTCCAAACTCTCTGATGGCATCAATGTCCCAGTCCACAGGCACAAACATCCGACACTTGCTAAAGGTCCCATCCTCCTCCCGGGGCAGAGTCAGGTTCAGCTGCTCATCTGCAGTTAGATTGGGATTAGCTCTGAGGATCCAGTCTGTGTTACAATGTCGCTCTGGATCTGACTGGATTAAAAGAAAACTACAAAAGGTAAGGGGTAGTAAGAAATTAGGCAAGGTTAGTGCAAAAACAATAAGTTTCTGGAAAAGACCAAAGTCTCCAATGGTTCTCAGAATCTCTCCAAAATCCATTTTATTAACACAGCAGCATATGTGTGGAGCGGATTTGGGTTAAGTGTCTTATGAAGTCTCAGGTGATGGTTGAGATCAATGTTTAACCATCTGATTTTAGTCAGTAACTAAGTGTGTTGTGAGTTCACATTTCAGTGATGATTCTATCCTTGTTCGGTAATGGCTCACCTGTCCAAGCAAAAGAATGAAAAATAGATTTACACGAATTTCAAAAACATTATTCTCACTCATTGAATTCCATCATGTGACTTTATTCAGCTACTAAAAATCATCTGCACGTGTTGACATTTTCCAATTATGTATATATGTCTTTTGAATGTTATCACAAATGTTCCACTTCAAATTATGCATTTGGTGATGTACATATTTTATAATTAATCATATTTTAAAAATACATGTAATGATCTGTAAAAAAAGCTTACAAAAAGAAAAAATGTACTTGCCAAACAAATGATTAAATTAATATCCATTCAGTGACCCCATGAAGAGGCAGAGAGAATGGTTTTTGATGAGTAAACAATTTGAGGATCTAAATGATGCTGAGCTCAAAGCCTTTAATGATCATTTTATCGCCAAAATCACTCAATCACACATTCACTCACTCACTCTCACACACTCACACACAAAGGGAGAGAGAAGTGTAACCTGTATCATCAGTCTTATTAAAATGACATTTTATCCATTACGCTTGGACAGGTGTCAGTGGGAAAAAAATGCATATCATGACATCAAAACACAGAGTGTGTGATAACAAGCCCCGTGCAGTTCCAAAAATATGCCTGTTTTCAGATCAATAAGGTGCCAATTGAACAAATTATCTGTGCACGATTAGTGATGCTCTGAAGGCCGACAGTGGGAAACACTACAAAACAAATTCAACTCTGTCTATTGAACATGATGAGCCTCAATGTTTGCCTCAATCAATATTTACAAGTAAAATGTTCCTTTTATCTGACAGATACACTTAAACAGTCAATGCATCTACATCATTAAACCTTAAGATGTTTGTGTGACAGTGCATGGAGTTGCCATCAGACATACATTTACAACATCTTAACATACATCTTTACATTTACCATTTCAGTACCCGAACGAGGAGCTTTTTCACGGCTCTTTGGTACAAGGTACAAAACAACCATACAGCTACACCGGGAGTGATGACAGTGATTTGTTGGCGAGTGTTTATAAAGCGAACAGACTACAGTACCATCAGAAAGACTTATCCAGGGACAGAAAAAAAAAATCACAACTGGCCTCTGAAGATGTTTAATGGGTTGCTTCACCCAAGATGTTAAAAACTGTATCCAGACATGGAGATAGTTTGAGTTATAGTTGCTGAGGTTTTAAATAATCCATCTCAAGATTCATGCTGCCCCCCAGCACAATGGAGGCGAACAGAATTTTGTTACTGGTGCTCACAGCACTGACACAAGGGTCTATCTTACAGCTCTTTAAGAATGTACTTAAGCACTGGAGAGAACTGAGCTAACCTCAGCTAATGAAATGTTTGCAATCAATATGCTGACATGCTCCTGTTTAGCATGCAGCTTAATGTATTACCATGGTAAAATTTGCTTATTAGCACTAAATACAAAGTTCATGTGTGGTTGATGGAAACAACTTTTTTCAAGGTTGTGTTTTGGCAGTTGACATTTTTAACTGCTGGTGTCGGCAGATGTTAAGATATCACTTTAAGAACCATCAACACATATAACAGATTTGAAGGCAATTCAAGCATTAGGTTTGAGTTATTTCAGCCTGGATATAAATGGTGGACCTTTAACCCCCATAGTAATAAAATGGAGGCAGAAATCGAAGACAAACATCTCAAAATCTCAGCAAATAAGACCTAAACTATCTGCGTGGCTTGATACTATTAGAGGCAACGTGTTATTTATTTAGTTAGCTTAATTTGGATGAATAAAATAAAAACTTTATTTCAATCAGGAAATATATATATAAGTTTTTGAGCATGCACACCCCCACAGAAGTTCATGAGCAGTCAGCCTGTAACATGAGCAGCTCTGGGCTCCAGTCAATGCCAGCATTCAGGATTCTTCCCAGCTGTTAGTTCAATAATGTTTAACAGACAAAGGTACCTCTTACAAGGGTACAAAGAAAACAGCAATTATAACCCGTGTCTGTCTGTCTGTTGGTGTGCTAATATTTTTGTTGGTTGACTCTTTGTAAAAGTAAATTCTTACTGTTAGTTCCTAAAGCTGCCTGTTTAGCTGTTTGATCTTGTGAACTCCTGGTGAGGTACAAGCCCAAAAAGTAGATTTATTCAGTCCTAGAGGAATATTAGCAGACAGTGGTCACATACGGTAAAAATAGCTATTGCATAGTACAAGAATATTAGGCAGGTCTCAATCTGTGAAAATAATCCTGTCATTAAACATCTCAGGAAAACATTTTCTGACAAATTGTTGTAACTGCAGTTACGGGAGAGATGAGAGCAGTTACAAATGATTTGTTGATTAGACTGATTTTAGCAGTGCAGTCAGAGCCTTAACTCTTTGGTTCTGTTTTTACAAAACCACCACACTACACACCTTGGGCAGCCTGATACAGGAATCCGGTAGTTTTGTTGCACTGTAAGTAAAAATTTATCTGAATTTACAGAATTACAAAACTAAAACTATGCTACAGTGTGTTAATAGGTGATTTGTATCAGTGTTACGTGAGATTTTCTTAAATTTCCTGCAAAGGGAAATACACCTAATATTCACAGATAGGCTTATTTTTCACCAAACACACTGATAAAATATATAGTTTGACTAACTAAGGCTGAATTTTACACTTTTCAATCTCAGTGTAGCATAAAGTGCCATATAATGGTGGCATGACACTCTTTCGAGTTTTGTGGCACAGTTTTTCAAATAAAAGAAACAAAAAACAAAACAAAAGGCAATCACTTTCAGTACTGGCAGGGAATGGTTTGGATTGTGCTTATGTATGAAAAGGAAGGAAAAAAAGAAAGAAAAAGAAATTAGGAGTTGATATAGTTGATTGCATCTCTTCTCCCATTTACTGTATAAGCGCACTGTAAACATTTCAAGTGTGATTCCTGTGATGGACTGAGCCTCTTCTCAACGTGGTCCTCATGCATCCTGCAGTAGAGTCACACTCCTGCCAGCTTCATGTCTTAACTCTCCTCATTCTCCTCCTCCTCCTCCTCATCATCATCATGTTCTTCCTCCTCCTCCCTTTGGCAGTAGTGGTTTCTGGAATTGACTACAATGCAGCTGTGCAATACCATTAGTTTCTGTCCTTTGTTGCTAGCTCTGTTTGACTTAACTGATGCTGAGCTGCGCAAATCCAATGAGTTTAACATCATCAGGAATTTCAGACTCATCCACTCCAGATGCCTGGAAGAGAGGGAGCAGCATCATAAACTGCACTGCTTATCTCAAGGTTTATGAGAATAATGATAATGTTTTGAAAACGTTAACACACACACACACACACACACACACACACACACACACACACACACACACACACACACACACACACACATACATAACTCACAGAAATCAACAGCAAAGCTTGGCTGCTTGGCATAATTTAAAGGCTGTACAGCCCACAGGGACGAGCAGAG
>JAPZDZ010000004.1:5025007-5066572 GCA_029783805.1 Acanthurus tennentii | reverse complement strand
AACACACACACACACACACACACACACACACACACACACACACACACACACACACACACACACACACGTACATAAGACAAACACTGTAACTTGGATTGTTCAATCTGCTGAACTGGTTGACAGCCTCAATTCTAACATTTCCATGTTTAAACAGTTGCAACTGCAGAAACTGTGCAAATTACCTTTAGCTGTGAATGTCTTACTGTGCTGCCCGAGTATGAAAACAGCAAGACTGAGCTACTTACACATGGGGTGATACAGAGTTTCATAAGGGAATTACAAAGAAGTTAAAAAACCATCAGATTGCTAGACCTGAGCTCCGTATACTTCCAAATATATTATGCTGTTTGTGTGAGTGTGTCTGTGTAAAAAATCTGTACACTGTGTACTTACCAATTTAAAAGTCAAATTTTTGTTACTGTGAGGATCGTCAACAATTTTTTGCAAATTGGCAGCAACTAGACAGAAGACAAAATGGAGACTGTGTCAGATGACCAGATAATATTAGAAGAGATGACAAGACTTTTCTACTATGATCAGTTGTGAAAACAGCGAATGCTTTGTTTAGAACTAAACGCACACTATAAACTCTTAAACCAGCTGAATTCAGATCATAAAGTACAAGAGCTAAGAACAATCCTATCCATATTAGTATCTGGTGTCAAACTGCAGAAATTCAGTTACTGGATATCAGACTGATGTCACAGTTCTGCACATTAATCCTGCTTACATTTCTACTTACTGTAGGCTTTTTTGATAGTGAAGATATTTTTTGATGGTGTAGATATTTTTTCTTTGCCTCGTTGATGATGATTTCTGTACAGTATCAACTGTTTACTTGTATATTTATGTAACCTAACATAAAAATGGTGACCTTTGTGTCAGAAACTAAACTACACTCAACTAGTGAAAACAATAAAGTGAGGCTTTTTGTTTATTGTGATGGATTACATAGCTCAAATAAACGGATCTCATGTAGATATCTGTCCACTACTCATAATATACAATCATAAAGTGCCATATCTCTCTCTTACCAATGACTAAATCCCTCCCATCAACCAGACCGGCTGAGACCAACTCTTGAGAAACCCCATCAGCAGAATCTAAACACAAAAATGAAGAAAACAGATTTGAGTTGAGTTTCATCAGTCTCTTTGAGCAATGGAAGAGAAAAAGCTCAATAATGAGTCCTAACCTCTGCCTGACATGAACTCGAATCGGATGTCATTGAGTTCTTTCTTTGGATTTCTCAGTCTCAAGACGAGGCTGATGGGAACACTGGCGTTGGCTGCAGCTGGATCCTGCAACAATATAAAAAAGTATTCACTACACAGCACTGTTGGTTAGGCTGCCAAACAGGGAGATGAAAATCATGCTGGAAAAATAAATCAGGCTAGAAAAATAAATTACTCTTATTTGACACAACATCAAATGAGGATGCTTAAAAAAGCTAAACTTGAGGTGCACTTGGACCAGCAGCATTGCTTAGGAGCAGTCTCTTTACAGTGGATCACTGTTTTTTTCTTGATGGCACAGGGGCACAGATGGATATGATGTACATTTTGCTAATTCACTGACCAAAGGTTGGTGTCAGTGACTTGACAAGAATCATATTATAATGTGCCAAGATGGGCAATAAAGAAGAAAAACAAGCTTGTAAAGGGCGACAATAACAAAGGAAATCATAAAATTTTGTTAGAAATTGTCTTGGAAGAAAAGAAAAGAAATAAAAAAAATAAAGTTAGTTTGTTGGCAAGAAAACTACAAAGAGCACCTTTGTGAAACCGCATTATGTGAACCAAAATGCATAAACTGGTCCATTTTCACTAAAGATTTCTGATAAAACGGAATAACAATATATGAAATTATTACTGGGAAAGTATGAGCAAAACTTGAAACAAACATGTATAAAAATGTAAATGTTCTTTAAGTGTTATATGTGGTCAAAACCTTTAGAAGGGAATGAGCCTTAAGTTTAAACGGATTTAATTCATGATCCATAAAGCAGATTCTGAAATCACCAGTAATATTGGTATGTGTTTCTTTCGAGCTTTTCCAGCACTGGGCCTGAGCTACCAGCTTATTATGTTCCTAATAAACAAAGCCTTAACTGTCTTCTTTAAGAACACACTTTCTTTTTCCCCGATTTAGGACAGTTTTATTCAGGAAGAGCAGCAGGTTTGAGATCCCTCTGCCTGAGCTAAAAACCATTCCCCATACTTTTTTCATGTTCTTACCTGAGGAGTGGGTGCATGTGAAGGGCTCGCTGTTTGAGCAGGAGCCTGTGGTGGAGCCTCCTCTCCTGCCTGTACCACATTCGCAGGGCTCTCGTATGCTGTACCAGGTGGCTGCAGATGACCTGTGGAGCCATCTGCTGGCGGAAAAAGCTAAGAGACATGGAATTTGCAAACAAATCAGTGGTTGTTTTATGTTTGACATAAGTAGAAAAAGAGGACACACAAAGGACAGTCATGCAGATCGCTCTGTCAAAGCATTACATTAAATCAAGATGCTCAGGTCATGTCCACTGTAAAAGCACTCACCTCCACATTCTGTGACCCGTCCTTCACTCTGGGTGACTGCAGAATGGACATGACAGATTGTCAAGATTAAAAACATGCAATTCACCTTCTATCCCCCCAGTATATGGAATGATGGAGTATTGTAGGATTAAAGGAATTTGACACAAGATGACTTAAAAGACCAGAACTTAGCAAAATCACAGTTTGGATAACAGACAGTAATCCCACACCAAGACATGAATTAGGTCTGAACGCACATTACACAAAATTATTATACAAGGTGGTCTGAGCAGATGTGTGATCCTGATAAAATCTTCTATTTTGGACATGTCCAAAAATTCATATTTTGCTCTGAAAAGGGCTAAACCAAATCAAATCTGTATTGAGTACATATCATTCTCAAAACTTAGGCCCTATTTATTGTATTTGTTAATGTTTACTTGAGCTCAACAGCAGGAAAATGGAACTGTTTCTGGGCAGATAACAGTTTATAAAATCAAGATGTTTTTACTTGGATCAGCTGAATCTTAGTTGATGGACCCAAATTACCTGAACATGAACTACACTGACATAAAGGCAGACTTCAACTTGGCTAAGAAGGGTTTAGGCTGTTGACCATAAGGAGCAGCGTGCTTTGAGAAATACAGTGTGGTGGTCTTTGGATTGACTGAAGATGCAGGCATGCAGAGTCTCACCCGCAGAGCAGCCACAGCAGCTTTGCCTTCCTCGCTCTCCTCGTCCAGCTCATCATCGCTCCACTCCCATCCGCCATCCTCCGTCTTGTGGAGACGGCCGCTTGAGCCGGGCACGCGACGCACCTAAACAATGAACAAATACCAAAAAAAAAACCCCCAAAAAACCCAGCAACCACAAAAAAAACCCCAAAACAAAACAAACAAACAAACAAGCAAAAAAAACCCCAAAATGCAATACTTAATTGTCAGCCATTCATCACGTCTTTCTGGTAAATCTTTTTCAGATTTGCATGAGAAATATCCGAGCATGCATCAAGCCACAGTGTTAGGCAACAAGATCTATTAGCAATGACTGTCAAACCTTTCTTGATCGCTCTGTTATTGTTGGACCTTTATTTAGGAGTTTCTCCTGCAAATACTCGTTGTTCTGCAACAGAAAGATAAACATTTATTACAGGAAGGATTTTTCTTAAAAAAAGATAATCAGAAAAAATTTTGGATTATTTTTACAACAGAGACATGAGGCTCACTTTGGCTTTTGTGAAGAATTTATGCTTCAGCAACTCAGCCGCAGTCGGCCTTAACAGGAAAAAGAGATGAAAATCCCCTCATTATATTTATCACACAACTAGGAAATCTAATGGAAAAAAATAAGACAACCTTTAATCTGAAATTAGAATGAAAAATAGTTCAACTGACCTTTTTTCCGGATCTTTCTGTAAACACATGGAGAGCATCTTCCTGAAGGACTTGCCATACTTTTTCACCATTTCCTTGTCTGTGATGCCAGTCTCCAGACAGGGAGGGTCATTCTGCAAAGTCAGCATCAACACCTGCAGACGTGCAAAGATCAGCATCAGTCAGTAAACTGATATAAAACAAACTGTTAATTAAAAGCAAGAAAACATTTATGAAAGCTACTCTGCAGACTGGCTGTACAGAAACAAATATGTTGTTTGAGCAATTGAGGTCTTTCAGAATAAAGAAGACATCAGCATTTACTTCAAATACACCAGTAAGTGTAACAGGCCACAAGCTAAATCCTCGTAATTGTCTCAACTTGTTTTGTTAATGTTGTTTAAGGGGGTCTTTGAGAGGTGTGGCAAAGAAAATAACATCTAAATTAATCAAGCACACAGCTTTAACTTGCAAAACTGAATGTGCAATGTACCCAAAGAGACAGCAGATGCCTCTTTGCTGACACAGAGCTCAGTAAACACACACAGTTACCTTCATTGGTGGGTATTTGTGATATGGTGCAGCCCCAGTGGCTAGTTCAATGGCTGTTATCCCAAAACTCCAGATGTCGGCTTTGAAGTCATAGCCGCGGACCTGCAGGTTATAAAGAACAAACCAAGTGAACAAAGCACCTGAGTCTTCCTTTCATTTCTGAGTTATCAGGCATTAGAGAGAGAAAACAGAGGGAGACAGAAGCAATCTGTGAAACAGCAAGCCCCCCCACCTGCTCCATGACCTCAGGAGCCATCCAGCAAGGTGTTCCCACAAATGTCTTGCGAACTTTGTTCCTGGTCATGTCTCCTCCTGCTGCTAGAAAGGCACTCACACCAAAGTCTAGAGAATGTATGATAAAGAGAGAGATATTCTGATTACTTAAATATTAAGACAAAGTAATCTTCAACAAACAGTCCTGTCATTTTATAAGCACATTGGTCTTGTTTATTCAACTAGATAGTGCATCGAATTTTGCACAGTAAAATCTAGATAAGAACAGTCAAAAAGAGGAATATAAAACACTAACTATGCAGAAATCTAAAAAAAAATTGTGAAATCCCAGCAGATGCAGAGAAAAAAGACACACTGTACCAGCAATTTGCACTGAGCCATCTTCCCCAAGTAGAATATTTCCAGCTTTGAGATCCCTGTGTGTAAAGAGGAGGATTAAAACCTGGTCAACAGTTAAGATGTCACGAGTCAGAGAATGCACCTGCAGAGGAGTGGTTAGGGTGCACATACCGACTCTGCAAATAATCAATCACTCTTGACTTTTCCACACAAACATGTTAAATCTACACCTTTGATCTGCCTCATTTAACCACTTGATTTCTGTTTGCAAAAGAGTTGAAGAGGATTAACAAGCTCCCTCCCCCTCCCTCTTCTTATTAAGTGGAAGTGAGTTAGCTGCAGCGTCTGAGCTTGATCAGCAGCTGTTCTCTCTGTTGACTGAAAATGCTTTAACTGTGACATCAAATACTTTTAAAGTATCAGCAAATCGGATTTCTATTCTTTTGGACTATTCACTTAAACAAATTAAATAAGGGCAGCATATCATCACAGAAACTAAAACCCCTCTCAGAATAACATCCTCAAAAATCGTGATAAAGTGACTAAAGAAAACCCATCTGTTAGTTGAGTCTGCTGACTTGAAACTATTATGTTAAGAGGATACTGAGAGGCCTTTCTTCTCAGTGGTGGTTCACTGTGTTCCTGCGAGAACTTTTATGTAAAACAAACCTCCTCAATTATGCATTTTCAGTGTATTAAATATTGAAGGAGCGAGGTCTGGTTTACCACACACTCATATGCAGAGATGGACATCTTAGTGCCAGAGTGAACAGAGGCAGGAGTGTTTGATGGGACATACAACTGCTCTAAGCAGTGTACAGTAATAGCAAGGCATTGCCTCGCAGCCTGGTAAAGAGATGAGAATCAAGAACCAGTTAGAAAGGTTTTGATCTATCAGAATTATATGCTTCCAGGCTTATCATTTCTTTGTATCAATGGTGGCATGTTTTTCTGACTCCTGCTCAAAACAATGACATCATATTCACATGATCATGCTGCTGGACATTTGACACAAGAAGGAGTCATGGGAGAGACGAAACACCTTAAGAGTCTTAAGAGTTTCTTTATGTCTTAAGACATGTTAAGAAAATGGCAAAAAAGTGAAAAGTCTGGAAAATAATCGTTTCACATATGGGGGAAACAACAGCGATATAATAAAACATCTTTTTGTGCAACAACAGCCTAAACTCCAGGCACGCTGAATATTTGACACTCTGAAAATCAAAACGAGTGCTGTACAAAGGTTCTCTCATTTCATCTTTTTAAGTAGATGACAGATGGACAGGTGCTGCAAGTTTCTCCCATTCATCAGCTGACACCCACCCCTTACCCGGATGACACATTACTGGGACTCACCTATGGATCTGCCCATTTTTGTGAAGGTACTCCAGTCCCTCCAGGACTTCTTTTAGGATGGTGGCGATGCTGGCTTCATCCAACACTCCAGTCTTGTGCTCGCCACGTGAGATGATATGTTTGATGATGTCCAACACAGAGCCTATGAGAAAGACAAAGGCTTGTTGCAAGATGCTAGCGGTTCACAGAGGCAATCTCCTGTTTGGCATATAGTTTAAGCACACTGAGTGGTATCCATCTGCTCGAGGTTTGTACTTTAACTGGCTCCCTGATAACTTAATTCAAACATTCAGTCAAAGTTCAAAGTCAGGCTAACTGGAGATTTAAAAAAAAAAAGAGGCGGTATGACAAAGAAAGTCAAGTTAAAGGTGAGGTGAAGATAAGAGCTAGTAAAGTCAGAGGCAAAGTTTATTTTTCACTGCACTTACCACCACTGAGCAGTTTCATCACCAGCCACAGTTCATCTTTCACCACAAAGGAGGTGTAATAAGACACAATATTTGGATGGTGGCACTGGCTCATAGCCTGAATCTCTTTCTGCAAAGAGAGTAAATGTGAGATCCAAGGTCACACAAGGTGCGGAAACAGTGCAAAGCCAACAACTCCTATATATTCATATCATTCTTTGTGTGACAAACTGCAGCTTAAACTGATGCTGAGCTAATAAACTAACTCGTAAATCTTACTTATGGTGTGGCTCAACTGAGATAAACCGGTCCCTGCTATCACTCTTTCCTCACAGTCAATGTGTCCTGTTGAAGTGGAGCAACACTAAACAAGGAGAATGCAACATCTGGCTCCAAACAATGAAGTAACCTAGTGAGCCTCCAGGCTAAGACATTTAAAAGCTGGATGACATAGTTGAATACAGGACAGTGTTATATGACACTAGGACTGGGTTGGTGGAAGAGGTGTAGTGAAGTCATTTCTCTGACTTTCTATCTTAACTTTCATTTTCATGGAATTCATTGTCTCTGCTGTGCAGTTGAAACATAAAAAGGTGTAACAAATTATTTTAATAACTATGTTGAAGGATTAGCAGTAAAGGCACGACTTATACAATGAGATGAGAGAGATTTTACAACCAACAAAGATTTTGGCATATTGATTTTACAAAAATAGCAATAATTTAAATATTTGTAATTACAATAGACGTGTGAAGGAAACAGTGATCACAGCAGTGTAATGGTTACAGGATTTATGCATCAGTACAATAAGCTTGTTTTCTCAAATTGGTGAATACTATTTAGAAGCAATACAGGCTTTATTGAATTAGATGTGTCCAACAGGCAAATATTAAACCTAACTTGAGTCTGGTGTCTGACCTGCTTTTTGTGTTTTTTCTTCACCTGATTAAACCTGATTGAGTGACTGAGCCCAGGCTGAGAAAAGCAGAGATAAAAGAGTTTTGTGTTTTCCTGGAAATTGCCATGCACAGCTTAGATTAGTTCTTGCAGAGCTAACATATCATGTGATATGTCAACTAATCAATCACCTGCTGAGGCAAGTCAGACAGATCTTCATAGCTCATCTTATTGGAAGTTTTTGGCAACTATATGCCACACTAGAAAACAAACTGGTATGTTCACAACACCTCCCCTTAAGAGGGGAGGTGTTGTGAGGCACAAGTCCCGTTAAAGAGGAAAATACTGCTGCATTATTCTGCCTTCTGTATAAAAGTTACACAGTGGAATAGTGAAAAAGAAGGGGTAAAGATGGATATAAAGAAGGATTTTTAGCATTTGTATAAAAAGGGCCACATAGTGGCCTCTGAACACACAATAAGTATGTGTAAGTGTACACACTAGGCAGAAATATTGATTGATAAAGTATTGATTTATTTTAGAAGCAGAAGTATCCAGTTTAGTAGGAGTAATTTCAACAAACAGCAGCAAGGTTTAACTTGAATATTTAACACAGATAGTAAATGGGTAAGTCAACAGTTTTAATGGTTTCATTAAATAGTTTAAGGCTTCAAAGCTGTGTTCATAAAATCCTAACTCAATGTCTAAATCAACATTAGATCTGTAGGCTATCACAGGGCTTGAAGTGTTGAAGTGTTTTAATATTCAGAGCAGAGGAACAGATGCAATCAGATGATACCTGCAAAAGAGTCAAAGGTAGACCAGAGCTTCTGAAGGAATAAACACCTGGAGTCACGCCATATTCTGCTGTGATCTTTATGCTGTTTACGATACGATACGATACGAAACGATACGATACGATACGATATGATTTACAGGTGGGAGGAGAGCTAAGTTTGTTTGTTTTATTTTTTAACTTTTAGGATTATGAGTGGATCCACTAGTGATAACTTCATAAATTGTGACAGCTAACCTCCAAGCTTCACTTGAAAACCTCAATAAAAGTTTTGATTAAAATAATTACAGTTGGAACAGCCCTAAACAACACAATGTATGTATGGGTGGTAACCATCTTTGTCTCATTACAAACACTGGGTGGAGGAGTGGACAATGTGCCAAAAAAGTAATACCACCTTTTTTTCCAGACAGCCTATCTTTGTTGCAATCTCCACAATCAAGATTCATATAATGTTGATTTTTTTTCTGTGATTGTTGGTCTCAGGACTGTTTGGAAGTTGGTAAAAATACAACCAAACTGAACTCTTTTAGAATCCCCTCACTGTTCAGCTGCCTGTTTTCGCAAGCTTTCTTTTGATGTAGGTAGAAAGATTTGCTGTGTTGCCATCCAACATCCAAACATTATCCCTAAAATCTCAGTACATAACTTTTGTCTGCACCATGTCTGGAACTCAAACCAATCAATTATTATGTGTCAAGTTTTTTCTGAGGACGAACTCTGTGTTGTCATCCATACTCAGGGCCTTTCTTTGGGGGTCCAGCAACCACTATGTTGGCTACTGTTTGCTATTGTTGGTTTAAATTGGTTGGTTTATCACTTAGAGAAGGCAGACTAGAAAATAGCTTAACTTAAGATTTGGCTGTGAAACAACTATGGATGTGTGTATGAGCCACAGAACTAGTCACTATTGGGCAATGTTAATAATTGACTTATTTCTTTTTTAACATGATCAGGTTCCCCATTAGCTTCTTCTGAGAGTATTTGCAGTTGAGTCACAATATCAACATTTGAAAAGTGAAACAAGGTGAAGAAAACTTTGTTAAAGCACTCATAAAGAAAAACATTGATACACAAGAACATATTATTCATATTAAGTATGTCTTTATGATGTGTTTTATTGATTTCACCCAGCTGTAGTACTCAGCGGTTGTTGTGGTTTTAAACCTTTGATCTGTCCTTGACTAAGGTGACCCCACCGACCCACACCACATCTAGCAAACACATACACACATTGAAAACATCTTTACTACAGATACTAGTCTACACATTGCTACAGTGTCTTACCAGGAGCTCATCCATGCTGGTTTGACACTTTTCCAGGTTGATGCGTTTTATGGCCACCTTCTCCTTTCTGGGCTTGCAGTATGCTGCCTGGACTACTGCAGTGGCTCCACTCCCTGAGGAAAAGAACATTAAAAGTGAAACTGTCATCACCCGGGAGGAGCAAAGAGCCTCTGACTTTTGAAAACAGCTGTCACAATATAACGTGCAATGAACGGAGAAACTAAATCTAAATGAAAATCAGTTTCTTATAAGATGGTTAGTTAGGAAACGGAGATGAGGTCAATTACAGACTGCAATCTGCAGCATAAATCTGTGTTAAACTCAGTAAAACTAAAATAGATAATTAGATTACAATCCATGCCACTTAATTTGTTTAAAGTCATCAGTGAGGTAAATTTAATATACTAAAGTATGACTAACTATAATCCGTGTCATCCCATCAGAGAAAGAGCACCACCCTCTTCAACAACTGACGAATCTTCACGTACTGCAAGGCTAACTTGCGCTGGTTAGCCGTTTAGCTTAATGCTAACTTGCTAAGCAACCATTTCACTTTAACTCGCCAACCAGCAGAAGCCATTAATTAATTTGGCCTAGTCAGGGTTAAACTCTGTGGGGCTGTTAACCTTCCTGCCATGTAGCTATGGGTTGTAACTGGCCTTCAGTTAGCAACAGACATGCAATGCTAGTTGGCTAGTGGCAGTCGTAAGGCTATTTAGATAGGGGAGGCTAGGATGCTAACTTTAGCAGGCTAAGCTACTCACCTATCACCTCATTGAGTTCGTAGTCATCCTTGTCGATTGACCAGGATTGAGAGGACTGGTCGTCTGCCATGATGTCGTTGTTTGACCTTTGTAAACAATGCTTCCAAGTAATAACAGAAACGCTGTCTAGAAATACAGCTTCGTGGTTACTCCATTCGGCTCCGAAGATGCTGGCTGCTGCTGTTCCGCTGCTGACAACTCCTACCGCTCCTGTCAACACAACTTTACGCGCGACTGACGCATCGTGTTACGTATGAACTCAGTAACAGGCACAGAGAAGTCGCCATCTTGAGTGTGGCAAAGTCTATCAAGTGTATAAAGAACTCGAAGAATTCGGGAACAGGAAACCTAACGATGGTGGGCCATGATTATAGCTGATAGTTGTGGGGCCATAACATGCAAATCTGTTTCAATACAGTTAGTCTTTGAACAAGATACGCTTTATGCTTAGACCGCTTTTCTATAACTGGGCACAGCAATCCAACAGAGGGCGCTCTTTACTCTAATAAGAGCGGGCCTTCTATACTTTTCTAATTTTTGCTTAGTGTGTATAATGATATTTGAAAAGCCCAAAAGCATACAGTACTTTAGTACTTTAACAAAAGTAATATTCAAAATCTAACCGAACTAAAAGAAGTAAAGGACTTGTATTTATTGTTATTATGGATCATTATTATCAGCACATCAATATAAGCAGTTTTTCAGTGTTGTGGTTGGTTATATGTAAAATCTTGAAAATGAGTCATTACAGCTGTTAAATAAAGTGAAGTGTTCAAGAAGAAATACAAAGTAGCAATGACTAGAAACTCTCAAGAGAAAAATTTTAGTTTTGTGTGGTATTTGACTAAATATGGGCTTACTGATTAAATGAGCACAAAATATTTGCAGACAGTATCTTAAAGGTATATCTGCTGCTTTAATCTTTTAATCTCTAGGATGGAATTTGGGACTCTTAAAAAAGTTTTTAAAAAAAGCAGATGGGCTGTGTGTGCTGTGCTATGAAGTCAACAGACGGTTGTATTCATAACTCAATATATCAGTGTAATTTAATTTGACTGTATCCTTTAGTAACCCAGGAATTGTGTAATCTGTGTCATTAAAACAGTGTATTAAGACATGGGGATGTTATGGGGAAAGCAGCAAAACTATGGATGGTATTAGTGGTATGTGGGAAAACAGCAAGGCCTGTTCTTGCTTGTTCAGCAGGGGAAGAAAGTGAGCAAAGACAGACTTGTCAGTAAGAATATTCACTTACCACTTTTTGTGTGCAGCTTTTGAACATTTAAGAGAAGGTTTTTCCAGCATTCTATTTCTGTTCATTTTATGAAAAATTAGCAATTTAACTAGTTTCCAGACAAAATCGTTGCTGCAAAATAACTTTTCCTGAACCCACTGTTTTTTCCAAAAGCACATTAAAAACAATAAACATGGTTAGTTTGCCAGTGTAGTTTACCAGAAGATTGCTATTGGTCAATGGTTTTACTTAAAACAGCAGCTCTATTCATAAAAATTGAGATATATTAATAAAACTGAAAGTAAACATAACTGTCAATAAAAAAATCAGCACCACCTTTGTTGATGATTTTGTACAACCTTCTACACCACCTCTGAGCAAGGGAACAATTGTACAATTGTTACTTCACTTATCACTTCAGTGTCAATGAAAAAATTCTCTCAAAGGGAGGGCATTGAGTGGTCCAAAAATAAGGAACAGAAAAGGTGAATATGCAACACGCTGTTCTGCTTAATTGGTCACTTTAGGGGACTGCCTTTGAGTGAGGCACTTAAGCCCAAATGGCTGTCATGAAGCAGGAAAAGTGTGTGTGTGTGTGTGTGTGTGTGTGTGTGTGTGTGTGTGTATGTGTGTGTGTGTAGGAAATTTGTAACCAAAACAAAAACTATCACTCAAACATGCATTTAAAAGTCATGATACAAATCTAAAGAAGTGCTGCACTCTTTTCCTGAATGTGTGCCTGAACCTGATGGATTTTGGACAGTGGTCGGCCCTTGCCCGGAACCACCCCCCCACCCCACCCCCCATGTTGCATTAAAGCTCACTGATCCTGATGCTGACAGTGCGCTGAGGGTAAGCCAGGCCTGAAAGGGAAGTGCTGAGAGCCACAAGAGCCCCAACGCACCAGTGATTGCAGTGCTATTATCCTGCCAAGGCTAAGCTGAACATGAAAAGGAAAGCAAAAAAAACTTCATCTGTCCCATTCATTGTAACTGATATGCTCAAACTCACTGTCAACCATGTTGACAGGGAGTGAGCCAACTCAGCTATGCAGCACCCTTGATCATGTTTACCTTGTCTTTAAATAAGGTAGAGGCGTGCTCATTAAAATACAATTCAAAAAGCCTTTAGCAGAAGTAGACTGCAGACACAAAGGGACATAAATGGACATTTCAACACACTGTGTGTATTAATAAAACCACAATACCGTATCTAAAAATCATGTGCACTTTGTCGTGAACTTCCCCCTATCTGTTTATTCACATCTCCCCCAGGTAATAAATTGGTCCTGAGTTTTACATACAGTGTGATTAAAGGCTGCAGCATGCTCTAAATGCTGGCTGCTCAGTTCAACATGTTAACCTGTCCCATGCCTGATGCCACAGGTTTGTGTTGAAGTGTAACCTACCCTGTTGTGACATCAGCAGTGCTGCTTGCATGGCAGGCTTGTCAAACCGGTGTTGGTGCCTGCAGGAGTGCTGACACCATTCAGACTGCCAGGACAAACCCACCTGCGTCGTCGAGTTTAGGTGTGTTGGCCTAACACTCGGTTCGGGAATCTTTGAGCAAAGTTTTCGTACCCCATTGCTCTGATGGAAAGAAGGGGCAACTTTAGATGAAACGGTGCATCAAGTGAAACGAGGAAGGACGAGATATACCGCGTAAAGAAGAGAACAAACTCAGACACGATGGAAACGAATGGGACTGAAAAGCAAAACGGTAAGACACATTCCTCTTTTCTGGTTTCATTTCAGTTTAATCTTGCGAATTAAAGTCCGTTTTGCATTAATTGAGAGTGTTTTGTTCCAGAATTGTCAAACATTGAACAAACCACATGCTTTTAGACGCATGTGATCAAATTGAAGGGAATTATAAGCAGTTATCGTACAATTTCTTTCTTGAAGTCAAACTTTTTTTTTGCACCAATTGTATTTACCAAAATGAATTAGAAAAATATCGCCTGTTGAACTTCTGAGATTGGGTTATTCTCTGCTAAAAGGTGTGGCCCTTTTCTCGCAGCCTATGGTTTCACCTTGTGGCAAAAAGAAAGGAGTATTGCTAAAATCAAAACAGCGCACAGGCTCGCACAAGCACTAGTTAACTAGAGAAGGCAACTAAAAACAATCCGCTGCAAGCACTTTCATTCAAGGTGCTACAGAGGCCCACACGCCTCTCTCCTCAGTATTTCATATGTTTGTTGACATTTTCATCATCAACAATGAGTTTTTTTAAGCCAAGTCTTGTCGGGTTTCTTTTAAGGTCAACACTTGATGATATCGCCAAGTAACCGCTAGATGGAGCCCGCGGGACAACAATTGAAGGTTTCACAGCTGAATGCAAACTGTAAACTTATGCCTCACAGAAACTAATTAAATGCTGTATTTAACTATTTTTACATTCGTCCAGACATAAGACTTATTTATTATTTTTTACGTAGTTGCATTTTAAATATTTGTATTACCTCCTGGCTATAAAGAGGCCAACTTCAGTGTCATGTGAACAGTGATTTGTTTCTACCTTTTTTAATTAACGCGAATGGTAACGTTACATTTAAGGTTAAGCTAGCAGCTAAAGTAAGCTAACATGAAACATCTGTTTATTAGCTCGAAGTGTGGTTTTTATCACATTTTTATCACAGGATCTTTGGTGTCTGTAGAACCCGCTAAACCGTCTTTAAAAACAGTTTGGGGAATAAATATCTCGTGAAATTACTAAAATATACATAAATTTAGCATAAACCGGACAGAAGTTTTGCAGATGACCTGCTGCTCCTGCCGCGGTATGTATACATCGCTGGTCTTAGCGGCTGAAACAGTTGCGTGTCAGGCCGCCTTAAGAGAGTCCAGACAGAGCAATAAAGTGAACTTTGAGTGGGGCTGGTAGTGTTAACACGCCCTCTTACACACTCCTCTGTCCGGGCGCCTTGTGAACACAGTGTGGTTAGCGTATCAGCACCTCAGGGCACCATGAAATGTCTACAAAGACAGACCGAGCTCAGCGCTTCACAGGAATTAATCCGCAAAGCCAGAAGCCAGAAGATGATACAGACGAACGAAAAGATCTTAGGTAGGCTGCACTGCCGTTATTTGAACAACATGCCACGGCAGATCGACCGAAGGGTTATCAAGGGTCAGACGTGATATGATGTTACAGTGTACACCTCGACTCGTTTGTAATTTTAAAGCTCTAAAACGGCGTTGAAACGGGTAAAGTGCTGCTTCACTGTATTGATGAGATGAATGCAGAGTAAAAGTTTTGAGTCAGCTGTCATATGTGTGAAATGGGCTTCAAATCACTTTTGTTTGCGAACACTTAAGTGTTTTCATCTGTTTGGGTTTTAACAGGTATGGAGGGCAGTCATGACCTCCAGTATCTTCTGCAGGGGGGAGACCTCCTCAAAGTCCGCTCCACATCCTGGAAGAAGACCCGCTACTTCAAGCTCCAAGATGACTGCAGGACCATGTGGCATGAATCTAAGAAACTAATCAAGACAAACCAGACCTGTGAGTGCTGTCTCAGCGTCCCACAAACATGTGTGTGAGACCTGCCAGCAAAATTCTCACACACATCTGTCTGGTGTTATGGTGGACACATGTCTCCCATCTTTTCTTTACTTTTGACTAAGAATTATTACCTGACATCATCCAACACGTGTGTTTCCAATGATGATACGAACAAAACCATCATCAATATCTGAGGATTTTTTTCTTCGTAGAGTGTGAAGTGAGAGACTGATCATAGTCATAAAAAATCTTTCTGTCTGAAAGACCTTTGTATTATCATACAATTAGTCATGATGGCAGTAATATGTTTTGTGGGTGTGTTTATCAAGATAGTGTAGATTATGTTGTATGGAGGAGTGGTTTGTTATATGGTGGTTATACTGACTGTGGATTACAATCATAAACTGTTTTGTTTCTGTTCTGATAACCATCAGTGAGTGTGATAACATTCAGCCCTCAGTGGTGCATCCTACATCTCTGCACATTACATCAAGACAAATTTTATCAGTCCCATGGCAGAAAATCTCTCTATTTAATGATACTAAAACTGTAAAATAACTTTTGCAACTCTTGTCCTGTCGCTAGTTTCACTCGATGAGATCTCAGCGGTGCGACTGGGCCGTCAGTCAGAGGGCCTCAGGAAGAACACTGAGGAGCAAGTGGAGGACCGCTGCTTCTCCATCATCTTCAAGGGCCGCCGCAAGAACCTGGACCTCATCGCTAGCTCAGAGGAGGAGGCCAAGCAGTGGGTCAACAGCCTGCAGAAGGTGGTCAGCAACTTAAACAACCTCAGCTTCAAGCAGAAGAGAGAGCAGTATCCTTAATATGATAGCAGTATATGGTTCACTGCCACCTCAAGGGCGTGTAAGATATGAATGACAATCTGCTTGAACATTCATATGTCTATTCCTTACATTAAAAACTTCAGTTGGATCCTCAGCTGCCTAAGGAAGGCAGACAAGGATAAAGATGATAAGCTGAGTCAGTCGGAGATGAAGAACTTTATGCGTCTGATCAACATTGAAGTGGACGACGTCTACGCAGACATGCTCTTTGAGGTGATGATCTCAGAGCTTTTTAACTGGTTGTAGTGATGGAAGTCACTAATATATATCCCATGAAGTGAAAAAACAAATGGACCAATGCTGCAGGGTTAATTAGTTGTTGTATTTTATGTTATAATCTAAATAATTTTAACACATTTTTTAAGCCTTCTTACCTAAACTGAAATAATCTGTTTTTAAGGCAGGCAGAGCGCTAATGATGAGACATCTTGGAGAGGGAAAAAACAGGGTGTCAACTTGATAGATGGTCAGATTTAACAGTAGACACAAGAGTTCTGTGCAAAAATGAATAACTGAAATTTTAATTTTTAGAGAAATGTGTGACTTCCTTAAAAATAACTAAGCAGGTCTGTAGTCTGTTTTATGTCAGTGTTTTAACAAAAATTTTGGCCTAGCACAGTTAGGTCACTTGTGTATAAAAAGGTTGTTTTGTCTTATTTTGTTTTGTGATGTAATTCTGACAGATGATCGCTACAGTGCGTGTTTATGTGTCTGACTTCTGGCAGGTTGTAGTTGCAGATGATTTCCCTGTTAGGAAAAAAATAGAGAAGTATCAAGATGACATCACATTTTATTGAAAAAAAACCTTACTGTCTTACTTCTAATAAGTTCCTATTTGAAGACAAAGGTGAGATTTAAAGTGTTGATCAACATTCATGTTGCATTTTTATCATGCAGAAATGTGACCGATCCAAATCTGGGTACCTGGCTGGAGAGGAGATCGAACAATTCTATGAACTGCTGACCCATCGGGAGGAAATTGACGTAATCTACGGAGAGTACGCCAAAACTGCAGGCGCCATGAGTCCTGAGAACCTGGTGGACTTTCTGATGAAAGAACAGAGAGAGAAAGCCACATTGGCTGAGGCACAGACGATTATTGAGAAGTTCGAGCCTGATGAAAACGGTCAGTAACTTATGTGTAATGACATTGTTTCAGGTTGTTACTCCATCAGCAGTGTTTCTCCATCCGGGTTTTTCAGCATTACAGAGGAAAGACAAAAAACCAGAAAGGTGGCTATACTCTGGTTGCTTTCTTTTTGGTGTTTTCTGGATATTGCAAATTTCTGTATTTATGTATCACATTTAAATATCTGGATGGTGATTATGATTCTTTCATTTTCTCAAAAAATATAAATATTTTAAATTTTGGGTATCAAAGAGTGACCTTTTAGAAATAACTTTATAATGTGTGACGCCCTAAAGTCAATACTAGTAGATCTGATATTTTTAGGCACAATGCAGTAACAGGAGCTCTCATTAGCCAGACATTATTTTGTCTTTAAAGCCACAGGATAAAACAAGCCTCTCTGCAAGGCATCATTTTATGTCTAAACACTAAAAAAATAAAGAGGAATCCTTTGTCGAGTAGAAGGGAAACATTTGACCCATTAGACTGTGTTTTTCAGGTACTACAAAAGAAAAATAGACTTTGGCTAGCTCTGGTGCATTCGCAGTAATGTTTCCTCGTGTGTTTTCCCCTGTTTAAATAACCATTAATAACTAAAACTGCTCTGTGGCCTGGACCTGGATTAAAGAAGGTTTAACATGTGGAGAAACATATGAAGTCACTGTCCTGCCAGGAATTGGATGAGATGATTGATACCACTTTCAGGCAGGACGTAATTAGTTTCGCTCTGTGTAGCATAAACACTGGAAGCAGATGAAAATTAGCCTGGCTCTGTCCAAAGTTAAAAAATAGGCTTGAGGATTCCTTTAAAGCCTTAAGTCTTGCTCAGTGTTTGGTGTTATGCTATAGTGATTAAGTTTGGATGCAAAAAAGGTGTCTTTTCATGTGTAGATGACACAAAAGTTCATAACATGAGTTTCACTGACTGGTACTTTTATGCCAAGTCTTGATCGCAGATGTACAACATTAGCAGTTTTCAAGGTCAGATGTCTTGCAATGATGCCAAATATTCAATTAGACAGGCCCTTTTATAACGACAAGAGTCTATATTAATCAAAAAGATAAACTTAAAATACATACAATACACATGTTTAAGTCTACTTAATGTTGTTGTGGCCCTTATGTATGAGTAATGTTCTGCATTACATGATTGTTCTTCATACATGCACCTTCTGAGAATATTTTATTGTACTCTGTCGAGCCCTTTATTTTTATTGCCAAGAGTTGCAGAGCATAAGTCAGCTGATTCACACAGTCTACGAACTAAGGGTCTTTTATCTTAGGTTTCACTTTTGAAAAATACCAGGGCAGCAGAAATTTCAGGTTCAAAACTTTTATAGTCAACAGAAGCAAAGAAGTTTATTTAGCCAATAACCGGATGATAAAGCTGCTCTTTTCTAGATATAATGCCAAAGTTGAAAGAGCAGTTGGTGTATTTGGCCAAAGGTTTAGTGAAAATGCTTTGGGACACTTATTTCAAAACAATTAATGAAGAACTCAACTAAGATCTATAATGTAATGTCACTACAAATGGTGATTTCTAAACCTCAAATGTGTTTTGACTGGTCTTGCCCAATCACAGCGGTAGTTGATGTAACTCAGTTCAGTGGAAGAGTGTGTGTCTGATTTCAAGTCAATCAGACTTATGTTCAGAGGGAAGCATTGTGTCATTTCCTGTTAAGAGGCAGAGATTCATGTCCCTGGCTTGTTTCAGCTCACAGCAACTGAGCGAAGCATAGAGCAACAAAGACATGTTCCACTCACACACTTTGTCCTGGGGAAATAACAGGATCCCTGTTCACTGTTGTTGTGCCATGTCTTTATCTTCTTTTAGCCAAGGAGAAAAAGCTACTGTCCAAAGATGGCTTCCTCATGTACTTGCACCATCCAGACACCATGGTGCTCAATTCAGATCATAAAGAGGTTTACCAGGACATGAGCCAACCCCTCAACCACTACTTCATCTCCTCCTCACACAACACTTATCTCATGGAGGATCAGATCAAAGGCCCCAGCAGCACAGAGGCTTACGTCAGGTAACAGCTTTCAGTCAGCCTATGAGAACAAGTTTTGAATTCAGCTGCTGTACCTGTAATAGACTGCTAAAATCACTGCAATCTGCAGATATTTATCTAACTTTTAGTCTCTGGTTGTCTCTCTATCCCAGTCTAATGGGAGGAGTCTGAGGCCTGCAAGATGTCTCAACTTTGTGCTTGTAAAGGTGCCAATAAGTCAGAAGCAATGACTTGGATGATAAGGAGCGACCTGTTTTGAACTGGCCCTCCTGTGAACTAATTATATTTTATTGTCCTGGTATTCTCTTAATGGTACACCAAGACAAAGTCACCATAAACTCAATGTTTATGTTATTTTAATCATCTTTGTTGTTATTATTATTGTATGTATGGCAACCTTTTGCGTGGTGTTCAGTAGTTCAGCCGTTCTGTGACTAATGCTGGTTGTGACTCCCTCAGAGCTCTGCAGAAGGGCTGCCGCTGTGTGGAGCTGGACTGCTGGGACGGATCGGATGATGAGCCAGAGATCTACCACGGCCACACACTCACCTCTCATATCCTCTTTAAAGATGTGATCAAAGTCATCAAGGATTATGCCTTTAAGGTGTGTTTAAGCTTTTATCCAGTAGTAATGTAACACATTTATTAGTGCTCTATGTAATTTTCCATCTCTGTGTTTTCTGTCTGGTTATCCCCAGACATCTGATTACCCAGTTATCCTCTCACTGGAGAACCACTGCAGTGTGGAGCAGCAGAAAGTCATGGCCCAGCATATGAGCTCCATCCTTGGCAGCGCACTGGTCACCTCTCCGCTGGGAGAGGGCATGCCTACCAACTTCCCATCTCCAGAGGTTTGTGTCCACTCTTAATTACAGGTGGTTTTATATTTTTATGACAGATGGTTGAAAAAGATTACAGTCATAAACTTTGTGTTTGTGAGCTCGTGTGTACACATACTTCCAGGAACTGAAGGGGAAGTTCCTGATCAAAGGGAAGAGGCTGAACAAACTGGAGGCCTGCTTTGCTCCTGAGACAGCAGCAGCTGATGACGAGGATGTGACTGAGGATGAAGAGTCAGATGATGATGATGAGGATGAACAGAAGGAGGAAGAGAAAAGCAAGGTGGGGTTAAAAATCAAGGAAGATTTTTCATTTCATTAAACATATTATTAGCATTGGCATACATTTCTTTTGTATTTAAATCTTATTTCCATTTAATGTGTAGGAGAAAAAGAAGCTGAAACTGGCCAAAGAGTTGTCAGACATGGTGATCTACTGTAAGAGTGTCCACTTCCACGGCTTTGAGGACGCAACAGAAAACTTGAGTTTCTATGAGATGTCGTCCTTCAAGGAGGGGAAAGCTATGAAACTGGCAGAGGAGTCAGGTGACAAAGACATCATGCATCATTCCCTTATGTGCTCAATGTCAAGATTTACCTTCATCAGTCACAAGCTGGGATATTTTGTAAATTACTTAATGCTGCCTGCAAAAATTCCTGTAAATTTATATCTTGAAAACCTCAATGGATTACTTATTAAGTCATGAAATAGGGCTGACCAGGGAACCTAACTAGTTTAAAATTAACGAATTCTTCCCTGGCTACACCAGAGTATTTACATAGTTTAAAAAATGTTTAGTGTCTGTATTTATGATTTTTAAGTAATTGACTCCTTAATCTATTTTAAAATTCCCTCTCCAGGCAGGTTTTTTACACATTTAAAATCTTAAGAGCTGTTTTGATAAATACCCACTAAGAAGTTGTAGAAACAAATTAGTCTAAAGTGATTACAATGCACAAAATGTACAAACTGATGCAACCTCCTGTGTGATGATAGTAACCTAAAATTTACTTCTCAGCTCAGTTCATAACTGTCTCTGTGTCTCACTGTGTCCTCTGCAGCTAATGCCTACATCCGTCATAATGTGGACAAACTGAGCCGAATCTATCCAGCAGGCTCCAGGGTCGACTCCTCTAACTACAACCCAGTGCCTCTGTGGAATGCTGGCTGCCAAATTGGTACACAGTACTGACACAGAGAGGAATTCAAGCTCTCACATGAACAGTCCGGTCTTATAACGCAGCAAACACCAATTAAAATATAACTAACAGGAGCCAGTCGCTTGTCATGGGTTCATCATGTCCCTCTATCATCTCATGTCTTCTCTTTCAGTTGCCCTAAACTTCCAGACAAGCTGCCCAGACATGGACATCAATCAGGGTAGATTCCTGATTAATGGAAAGAGTGGCTACATCCTGAAACCGGCCTATATGAGAGACGGCAGCACCAAGTTTGACCCAATGGTCCTGAACCGAGGAGAGTGGCTGAAGAAAAAGACGCTCCATGTCATGGTTGAGTGTTTCACTTACAGACACACGCTGATGCCTTTCTTGTAGTTTCTTGTTTATAATCTTGACCTTCAGATCGTGAAGAATCTTTTATTATCTGATGTGACGTCCCCCTCATCTGTCATCAGGTTATTTCAGCCCAGCAGCTCCCCAAGGTGAACCAGAAGAAATCCTCCATCGTGGACCCACTGGTCAAAGTGGAGGTGTATGGAGTGTCAGCTGATAACGCTAGGAGAGAGACCGATCCTGTGGAAAACAATGGTGCAATTCTTATACTGTACTTTTTTATTTCAAATTCAGATAACAAAAGGTAGATATTGTTCACATATCCTCATTTACTTTGAACTTTTGGAGGCATATTGTAATGATTCTAGCAGTTTATTAACTGAGCTTGGCCATCCAATACTTATACATTAATTTACAGTTACAATGCCGACTAAAATTTTTATTTTATCTTAAATTAATGGTAAAAATCAGTATTTGGCATGACCTCAGAGCCATGCAGAGTCATGGTAGAGCATGTTTCTCCCTGTAGAGGCTTTGGTAGACCAGAATGCAGCCACTGTACACTCAGTATTTTGTGTCAGTTGTAAGCTCTCTGTTTCTTGTTCACTTCTGCTCCTGCTCTGCCTACCCTGTGTTTCCGTCTTTACCTCATAAAGCCTGGAGCTGTATACATCTAATGTATTCATGCCACCTGGGAATTATCAAAGTGTATTCTGGGAAATGTGGGAAGCCTTTGAAGCACAAGTAAATGAGGCAGGTTAAAAGAACATCAAATCAATCCTTGAAGAAACTCAGCATCAGAAATTAATGATGCCGTAAATGTGTGAGAGAAGTTAGTAACAGTATAGTTTCTCCCTCTCTGTTTAAGGCTTTAACCCATCATGGAATGAAAACTTCCAGTTTGACGTGTATGTGCCAGAGCTAGCAGTGGTGCGCTTCCTCATAGAAGACCATGACTCCACATCCGATAATGAGTTCGTTGGACAGTACACACTTCCACTGAACAGCTTAAAAATGGGTAAGTACAGCAACTGTTTGCAGAGCTGATCAGGTCTTTTTTCTTTACTGCATCTCAGCAATGGCTCTTAGTTTTCAGACTTCATCAATGAACAGAGGCAGGAACTATCCTCTCCGTGATGGAACAGAGAGCTCATTTCTTTGCACAAAGAGCTCCAAATATTCACATTTTTCTAATCACTGACTGCAACCACTTTGTGCTTCTGTGCAGGATACAGGCACGTGCCTCTGCTCAATAAGAACGGGGATGTTATCCCCTCAGCTGGACTCTTTGTACACATCATGGTCATTGATGCCGAGTAGGACGCCATCCACTGGCTTGTGCCTCTGCAGCTCAGTAGGACCCTCATTACACAGCCATGTTTCAGCTGCTTAAAATTGGATTTTTTAAAAAAAAAAATTATTGTCTTTTTTGACTTAATACTTTTAATTCACGATTAACTTACTGGGTTAATTACAGTTTTTGAGCAGCTGCTGTAAAACTTTCCTCTCAACAGACTGTAGTGTGAACTTAAAATTTCCATGTGCAAGTGGAAATTGGTTGAACTGGGAAGTGGAAAATACTGTACATACACACTGCGTTTGCTAGACTTTATAATGCTCCATATGAATCACATTACTGGGATTGTTTTTTTGCAAACTGATTTAATTTGTTTGTGTCAGTTGCACTAGTGTTTTACCATGTTTAGTTTGCAATGACAATGGATTTTTTTTAGGACTTTAGTTTTTGTTCCTCAATTCTTCTCAATTAATGTACTGTTTATTTAAACCTTTTCATTCAAATGATCATTTTATGAAATCTGGAGAAGCGCAAACCAACCTGGAAACATTGCGATTTGTCTTCATCAGTAATTGTAGTCATTAAGTATGATTATTTTTCATGTCACCATTACGACTACTTCTTTATCTTTTTTTGTAAATCATGATGAAGATAAAAGTTTAGAATATGAACACCTGTCTCACCTGTTATTTAAGCTAAACTGATTTTCTTAACAAGGTGCCACAATCATAATCTCTACCTCTGTAGTCATATGACACCTTTAAGATGAACATAATAAGTAATCCTCAGGCTTCTCAACTAGAAGTGCCATCCATTGGAACAATGCAACCATATGACACTTTATGACCCATCTGGTCACCAATTAGATGACAATGGCAGCTTACAGTGCACACACTAGGAAAACTGAGTACCTTTTGAACAACATTTTATGCAAACAGTGAAAGAAGAAAACCTGTTTGGGGCTTAGCTGCATTAGCCTCAAAGTAACATAATTACCTAGTGAACTTTGGAAGGACACGCCCTAAGTACACACATAGTTACTCTAACAATCAAAAGGAAGTCAAGGGAAGCGATGCACTTAAATGCACTGCTCATGAGTTAGTTTACTGTTTATAGGCAGTGACAGCCTTCAGTTAATTTAAGATTATTTTAATGCGTTATGTACTTACAAAGATATATTGGATATTTTATACAAGCAACAGAGCACAACTTTTTGTCTGATGGTTTGCTCTTAGTGACATTTCCACAGGCTGCCATAACCAACTCTGCAGCTTCATTCAGCTCATAGATTTGGTTTTGTGAAATTTTGATTTTAGTTTACTGTCACTCTTCTTTTTCGGTGACAGCAGGTTTTGCCCAGCAACAAAAAGCAGACACAGTGACTTAAGATCAAATGTAGTGGAGCATATTGCAGCAGAACAACAAAACATTAATTTTTAAGTTAGTATAGAGTGAAGCTTAAATTTGACTTAGATTCCCAGGGAGGTGAGACACACAACTTTAAAATGATACTAATGTTTCTCCATACATGCTGAACTTGTAAATATCAAACTATGTGAGTTTTGTGTTTACAGCCTTTTCTTGCTGTCCTTAAGTGGCTAAAAAAATGTGTTGATGATATGTTTATCTTTTATAGTAACCATTTTGTAAAAGGCCAGAAAAAGCTTGTTTTAAGACAGTGCTTCTCAAATAGTGGGGTGGGTGAAATGCCAGGGGGGCGCGTGTGACCCCAGGGAACATGCACGGCAAAACTTCTGTTTGCTTTTTCATTGCTATGCAAGAGTAGTGTAATTGCAAATCTGCTACAGTAGGTGGTAGTGGCACTTTCATGCTGCTGTGTCTTGGGTGATCACTATTTTCAAAAGTCATAGGGGGTTAAAATTTATTCATTCTTACTTTTGAAGATGAAAAGAAGAAAAGTTGTGCAGTGCAAAACGTGTTCATTGTAGACATTAATCCTGACTTCATCATTTTGATTAAAAAAAATCAGCAATTAATTTTATTTATTATTATTTATTAAGTTTATTTAAGTTTATTTTTCAGTATCAAATGGCTCAATTAGTTGGTTGAAAAATGTTTATAGTTTACATAAGAATTAAATTTTGTTGAATTTAAGGCAAATTGATGCACTTTAAATCTTTTCTGGTTCAGACTAAAAAACAAGGTTAATAAAGTTATTCTTTGTTGTAAGTTGATCTAAATTTTTTTTTTCTGGTTTTCCTTAATGTTAATTAGGATACAATGTTATGCAGAGGTGTACTTGTAACAATTTTATAGACAAATGATACTATTTATAGTCGTGGCGGAGGGTGGGGGGGCGCAAAATGTTATCTTCTTCTTGGGGGGAAAACAATTGAGAAGCACTGTTTTAAGATAACATGATGACTACAATTCTGCCAGCTCACTTTAGCTAAATAAAGCATGGTTGGTTGCTACAAATCTGCTGACAGAAGACAAGCAACAGTCCTCCATAAAAATGTGCTTTATTGTGACATGTCTGGAAGAAAATTGACAATCAATGGATAACTTTAAAGTATGACAGCACAACACGTTAACAATTTCTCTAATGACTTTTGAAGTAGAGACCATAACAGGTACAGAGAGACAGTGGAAACCTCAATCACACTGAGCTGAAGTGAAGATCTTTGGCCTTTAATTAATGTACCATATCAGTAAGTTAAATAAAAAGAAAATAGACATGACAAAATTGTTTCAATGAAGCCTTTTATTATGGAAAGAAAGAAAAACTGGTGCTACAGATGACAACACACTGCCGACGCGCAAAGTAAGCAAACAAAAATCGACAAGTGTTTAAAAAAAAAAAAGTGACTTGAACTCAAGTGTTGTAGAACTTTGGTGTTAAATCAATAAAAAAATGATGACTCTGTGATTATGAGTGAGGTGATACACAAAGAAACACTGTAGGGAAGCACAAACAAAATGCCTGTGCATGCATGCACACACAGACAGGCACATACACGCGTGCACACACACACACACACACACAAAAACACATACACACCCCACATCCACACACGTACGTCCCCCGATAGGAAAGACGAGACCTGACTGAGAACTCTTACCAAAGGTAAGAGTAAGGGACATTGTAGAACTGAAAGAAAGGTGGAAAAAAGCTGGATACAATGGGTAATATGCAACTTTTTAAACCAAATACTGACAAAAGGTAGGTAGAAAAATATCACAATGATACAAACAACATTTTTAGAGAAAGGTAATCATTGAGAGGTTGAGAAGAGTTGACCAAACGCTTCTTATAAAAAGGACATTGCACTGAAACCACCAACACAAATGCGTATGCAAAAAAAAAAATATTTCAATATGCCTGAAGGAGCAGCAGCCTTTTAACTTGAAAAAAAAAGTTGGAAATTATGAAGTCGTGTATGTCTTTTAACATGAAATCATAACCCAAAAACCAAGCAATGAAGCAAATGAGGTTTGTTGGAGCATACAATCCCTAAATGGGACCAGAGAGTTTCTTTATGCTTCATTGCTTCATTTTATTGTTTGCAATGTTTACTCACCTGACCACATATGATCTACACATGTGGTCAACAGTTTTTTACACTCCATAAGAAAATACTAAAGAGACAATGCCAAAAATGTGTCGATGTAACCTTGGAATTAATGACGAAGCATTGCTTGGTGCCTCTGTGGGCAGTAAGGCATCAATGCCAGGGTGAGGTTCTTCACAGTCCTTTTGCAGTGCCCCAGTAGTGTTCCATTTAGAGCTGGCCCCTAACATTTTGAGGTTGTCTGGATGAGGACTGAACCCCTGAAAGGAGTCGTTTTATACTTTTTACCACCACAAAAGCTGATTAGTATGGCAATATAGTTTACTACACAAGGTGATTTGGCTGCTGTTGCTGAAATAGACCAAGCAACATTTAATTTTTCTCAATATTTTAATTCTGGGAGGAAAACCTTTTTTTTGTAACTAATAAAATAAATTTTATTTTTAAACAACCAAAGGACTGTAACATGTCTGTTGTCCAGTTTTTGGGCCAAATATTATGAATAAAATGAATATTAGAAAGTTCAGTTAACGACACTGAAGGTCATTGGGATGACCAGACCAGCCATTGTCAACCAAATCTGTAATGGCTAGCCTGTCAAGTGCTCGAGACACCAAAACCAAACACATGAGATGAAAACTCCCCGAAAAATGTTATTGCCATGGTAGCCAATGTTGCAGCATTCGGTTTGTGTGGCTCCTCTCAAAAAAGTAGGCACTGAGGTGAAGAGCAGTTTAAAATTGTCTGGGAAGGTAAACACCACACGTCGCCCCCGCTGGTTTTACACCAGGATTCACCGAGAGTGGGCAATCATCTCATGTAAATCAGGAGAGAATGGTGTGATTTTAACACTGTCCAGACTCAATCTGACGCCTGACTATTTTTTCCCTAAAGACATGAACCCTCGTGAAAAGGTAAGAACATGGCACTCAACCATTCACTGTGAGATCCCAGACCATTTGAAACAACAAAAGGGATACCTTTGCAACTGTGTACAGTTCTGGAAAGAGATCTTTCCCAAAGGGTGAAGATGCACCACTTGTGTGTGCCAAAAAAAAGGAAAGTGGGCTAAAGCTAGCCATCTGATAAGCAAAGCAAACAAGGACCTCATAACATTTAAAACAAATGTATTTGACAAACATTTGCCAAAAGAATAAAACCTATAATGCTATACTTACTACAAATAGTTTAAAAGTTATAACTAAACCCCTGTTTAAGATATGAAGCATGTTAAAAAATAATTTCCTTATTTGGCAAATAAAATTAGATGGGGGGTAACGAAAGAGAGAAAAAAAATGGCACAGATGATCAGAACTTTCAGATCAAACTATCTAATGCAAAGAATGACTGAACTTGCAGATGGGGCAATAAAGTTCACAATTGCAAATGTACTCCTTTGATCTACTTCTACATATAATGAAAACAGAAAGAATAAAAGTCACACCTATATAATGGCACAAGCATACTGGGAAAAAAATAAAGAATACAATGGAGACATTTACCTAGCGTCTGATGATCAAAATAACTAAAGTAAAACTTTTATATCGAGATACTTCCGTGTCCACTTTAAAGCATATTATGTGTGAGAAGACTGAAGTACTCTGAAAATACTTGAAAATACGCCATGTACAAAATATCTCCCCTTATAAACAACATTCGCACAAGGCACTTCATTCAGTAAGAAAAGAGAATCACAGTCCTTTCTACTACCAGAAACTGCCTGCATAGCAACAATACGAGGACTAAATCTTTTCAGACTTTTGTGGTACCACAAAAGAAGTTTCAGAAAAAAAAGTTGGTTGGGTTTTTTTTGTTTCTTTTTTTTTTTTTTGGTTTTAAAACAAGCACTTCACCAAATAGCAAAACTTTGTTGGTTTGAAAATAAAGACCAGAGTTCATTCCTCTTAGCATTTTATCTCCAATACTATCAATGTAGGACACTCTGTACACTTCTGGTGTGGTTTTTGTCAAACACAGTGCTCCTGGAATATTTAGTGTTTTTTTGTTGTTGTTGTTGTTGTTGTTGTTGTTTTGTTTTTTTCTGATGGCACTCAGAAGGCAGCCAGTCACCAGGAGATGAGAGCAGAGACAGAGTTACACGAAGGTTTCTACAGTGAGACTTCAAGGCGTCCCCTTGGGGGAGAGACAAGAGGGGTGTGTGTGGGAGGATCTGCCTGAGTCTGAGAGATGTGGTTGTTGAAAGGGGCAGAGATTGACAGAAGGGTGGAGAGTGCAGGCCGTGTTGTGGTGTGTCCTGCTACCTGCCTCTCAGATTCTGCAGGACTCCATAAACCTCGTCTTCTTTGCTGAGTCCCTCAAAGAAAGGCAGCAAGTCCAGGAGCTCTGTGTCATTCATATCGTCAAACCAGGATTGGACTGGGACCTTGGAAGACAGGAAAACCATCCACAGTTAGCTTCAGTATAACCCCATTTAAGACATCATCCCGAAATTACTGTCATACTCAAATATAGAAACAGAACCAAAAACACAATTCTAAAATAAGAAATCATGTTAATAAAAGTACAATATAGGAATTTTGAAACAATGGACTATATACAAGAGTAGCAAACAATGAGACCCTAGGTGTCCTTGGTGGCAAGGCAATTATATTACAGAAGCTGCTTTAGTGACAATCATGACAATCATGTTAAGAAACTTACAGCATTTTCTGGATGAAAAATGTAAGAGGCAGGTGAATTGTCAACAATGATGACTTTGCTGAGCTCTCTTCCCAGCCGGCTGAGGTCTTTGACATAATTCCCTCTGTGAAAAACGCAAGATTCTCTAAAGAGCCGTGCTCGAAACACACCCCACTGGTCCAGCAGGTCTGCCACAGGGTCTGCATACTGTCAAAGCCATACAAATACAGAAACATGTCAAAAACAAATATTGGAATCATCCTGAATTTCATCACTGCACAACTATGAAAAATGCAAACAATATATCTAATTGCATGTTGTGATGCAAATCTTTGAGGTTGCATATTTCAACTAAAGCACAGACAGAACAACTTACAAATGCTAAACTATTATTCCAAAAGGAAGCAAAGCAGGTCATCCTTTCCAGTTGTATTTGCTTGACAGGGAAGATGCCTCAGGATGTACAACTAGCACCACTAACACCTAACATTCAACCATCGGCATGAGGAATATCTGATACTACAGAAACATCCTGCAATTAGTACATTTTATTTCTCTGTCATTCATTTAACTTACCCATGCATTATTGGCTTAGATGTAAAAGGTAAAGATGGACAGTGAAGCGGAGTAAAAGTGAAAATTCAGACAGCAAGAGTAGATGAATAAAATAAAGAGCAGAACAAGGAAATAGAAAATGCTTTGTGGATGTCAGTGGCCTGTGACCAACACACAGCATGACAGAAAATATGATCTGGCCTAAACACACCTTGGCAAGACTGGCTGTAAAGAGCACACATTCAAAGAGCTCTCCCATCTTTTGAAGGAACTCGTCCACATGGGGTCGTTTCAGCACATACACCTGAATGAAAGACCAGATTTTAGGCCAGATTAGAGAAACACAAACATACAAGATGTCACACAAGTGTCAAATAAACATTCGGATAAAAGTATAAAGAGAGAGGGCAACAATTTACTACAACCTTCACAGTTTGATTAAGAAATGATATTGTTATAAAAGTCATAAATTATTTTAAAATTATAAATTATAGCGTACAAGAACAGGTTTTAGAATTGCTATAGCAAAATCCATGCATTATGGGATCAAAAAAATTTGATTTAAATCTTACACTTGTGATCATCCTTCCTAAAAAACATGAATAGCACTCACGGTTCAGATAACCTCCTCTCTTGCCCAGCAGCTGCCATCCAGTGCAAGTAATCATGAATAGGCCAACCAGGATACACAGCCTATCCTGGATTACTTGAACTGGATAACAGCCAATCTCTCCAGGATCTTCACATAAATGAAACTTTTGCCCCTAATAAAAGAAGTAATTAAAGTGTGTGTGTATACAATACCTGATGAACTGTACCATCGATTTCCACTGGAACAATAAAATCAGCATTGCTGATGGGCTGTGAGAAGAAACACAAACAATCACATTATTACTGTCATTCAAACAGTTGGTGTAGTACCTCAACCGTTCAGCAGAGGTCCTACTAGGAACACTAAAACTACAATTTTGACAGTCAAATCTCTGCTAGGAGGAGGACAATAATTCAATCTCTTTTAGCTAAATCAAATCCATACTTGTCCTCTTTTCTTTGCAACCTCTCTAAGTCATATAACTTAACAAACAAGGTGGTCATCCTTTAACTTTCTAAATGTGACAGGTCTTGTTCCTGCTTAGGAAGAAACTGAACTGACTGTGGCTGGTTACAATCTTTAGCTGCCCTTCATGCTCTTATTGTCCATACTGCTTTTATTCTAGTAAATGCACAATCAGAACTGTTATACTGCCCCTATTTTTACAACAGCACATCAACCACCACCTGCTCCTATTCTGGCTTTGTTTACACAGGGATCAAAGAGATTTGACAAATCTCGGACCTTCCTGTAGTTATTGACTGAGTTTTGGATATAAAGATGAATACCACATGAAAACATGCACTACTTTAATTGCAAGCCTCATATAAAGAATGCTTTACTATGTTGTAGGTAGGTGCTCAAGAAAAAAGAACTCAAATTTTCAGTGTAGTGAAAATATATAAATATATATTTTTTAACATTTACAAATTACATTTTTAGCAAGGCTTTAGAATGGCAAGAAAACTGGTGCCAGCTCACGTTCACACACTGACTGCTGACAATTAGTAAACTGACAATTGTGGAACCATGCAAAGCATCAATAATTGATATCAATTTGAGTTTTTGTCTCCTCTTACCTTGAAGGAGCTGTGGACAAGCGTTTCATCCAAGTCAATCACCACACACTTTTTACCATAGTCAGATATTATCATCTCTGGTAGGAGGTATTTGGCTGGTGGCTGTGGGGGAAAAGATAAGGCAGATAATGTCAGATGTAGCAAGAAAGAGAAATACAGTCAGAGGGACAGCGATTATAGAAATCTAATTTGCATAAAATAACTGCATAAGGCTGAGCAGCAAAGCCAACACCATGTTAGGAAGAGCATCTCCATGGGTGACCATGTAGCTGATATAAAGCCATGACTGAAATTATTTTTATAGGATTCTTAACCAGTGAATATTTCCCTTTCAACCACCACCTATTCAGAAAGCAATGCAGTTTAAAATCCTCTTAGATTTTTGTCAGATCTGTTAATGTTAAATTAAAGTTTTCAAACATTCTCAAAGACGAGGACCATGCAAAGACCAGCAGCTGCTGTGGAGCAGTGTTAGTTACATTGAACTCAGTCGGACTAGAACACTACAAAAATGCCAATAAACCTCAAATTCATGTGTGAACGTATCAGGACGAAGTCTCGTGGGATCTATGCCTTAATGCAGAGGCAGTGAGTGCTGTATTAAAAAAATCTATTCATCTTTGATTTTGAGTCACCTTCATGCAGTCACTGATAGGTAAAAGACTGGGAAGTTTGTCATCATGAGATAACCAGATCACATATATTTCCTTCCTTGTGAAACTGGAAAGATTAGTTTCACCACTTAGTTTAGAAGCAAACCTGTAAACTAGGAGCTACTGTGGAGCTTCTAATATTATTCAATTACATGGATAAGTAGCACAATAAATGGATTTACTTCTTGAATGGAAGCACCTGGGGCAATTAATAGACACCTTTTACACTTGTTAGGCAGTTAGTGTCACAATATTTTTGAAAGAATACAAACCACCATGTGCTACTCATGCAGATCAGGCACTGAGGCACCATTTAATCCATAGGTGCATGTACATCTTCCTTACAGCCATTGCTATGATCAGCTGAAAATGAACTGCAGTACAGTAGCAGAGCAAAAGCTCTCTGAGGAGCACTGGAGCCCACACAGAAAGGATGTGCCAGCACCAGCCCACTCAGCCTGCATGCAAAGGAAAAGGAAAAACAAGGCAATACATACACTAGGGACAGGGATGACCTCGACCTGGTCACACTACAATACAAGAAAGATAGACAGACACATATAAAAACAGGGTGTGGGGTAGAAAGGAGAACAAAAAAAATACAAAAACTAAAAAGGGTCCATAAAGATAGAGAAACAAAGTTAAACAGCTTATATTTTGTGAAGCAGCAGCCAACCTTGGGAGGTGAACCATTTTCCTCAACAGGTGGAGGCAGGGCGCTGGTGTTGGTGTTGGTGGCTGGAGGTTCCACATTGTAGTTGCGAAAGCAGCAGAAGAATGTGCTGAAGATGCTCCGGCTCCTCTGCTTCTTTAGGCTGCTGTTTGACTGGGATGCTATCAAAACAAAAGGAAGGGGTGGGAGAGCGGAGGGTGAAAAAGTGGATATGCAAATCTATGTTCTGTCATAAAAATGGAGCAGGCTAAAGCTGGGAGGCATGTACATTTGGTTATTTGCATGCTGTGCTTTGGATAATTGGGAACAAACTGTTATATGTTCATTGCAGTTCTCCAAGTGGTGAGCTACACTGGATCACAACGATAGGTGAGACCTTGACAGTGTGATTAAATGGTATTAGTGTTGGTTTTGTTGATATGGCCTGGCAGAACCAGAGATCAGAAAATAACTTGGCTGGCTGGATGACTTCATCAGCCACACATAGCGACAATTGAGGGCTTGCTTGCCCTACTCTGTGTGCAAATTGCCTCTCTTTCCAGAACGACGTTGCAGGGTCTAAATCAGACACAGCTTTTATTAACAGTGACAAGTTGGGAGCTACACCCTCATCCCGCCTCCTTTTTGCCCTGTTGTGGATCTCGTCACCTGACTGGCTTCGTAATATCCATTTTGAAAGTGTGCTTACAATCCCCCCACCCCCATCAAAGCTGGCAGGTGAGTGACTGAAACAGCCTGGACATGCACAAGAGACAAGGGGAGGAGGAAGAGGTGGGAGGCCCTGAGACCCTACGGAGCCTATACAAGGCTGCATTCCTCTCCACCCATTAGTACTCCCTTCTCACCCCTTGGCTCACACCACTAGAGGGCTTTTGTAATTGAAGCTAAGCGAAAAGCAAATAGCATTATGTCATGTCTTTTGGTATCTTGACATTGTGTCCCTTTGACCTCAAATAAAAACCAAACATTTATGCTCACATTGAGCATGAAGAAAATACATCAAGTGATCATGAAAACAAGCGAGCGTGCAATGTATTAGTCAAGACACAAAATTACAAATACCAGAACCATTTTTAGACTCATCCTGCTTTGTTGAGTGTTTTTCCAATCAAAAAGTCCTAAGTACTGAAGACCACAAAAGCAGCCAAGGCCTCATATCATGTTCTGAAAGTACATAATGTTGACTTACCACACTATTGTTTCAAGAGGATGATTACTTCAGTTCTATTTTCTACAGCTAAAAATACTCACGAGTGCAGCAAAGGTACCAGACGTGACAGAGTAACTGCATGTCCCGGCTACATGAAACACTTATTGCCTTCCCCGAATCCCTCTGTCATTGGCCTCTATCACTGGCTTCTAGTCACATTAATTACTGCCTTCCAAGCTAAGGCCTGTCATGTTAAGCATTTAGATTATATCCTATCGGTGACACAAGCTCCTTAATTCCAAAACAAGTTAAGTACAATTTTCATCTATCAACAAAGAGACATCATGAAAACACTTAGTGACTAATTTAAAACAAGAAATTCCCTAGGTAAAAAAGAAATAGAGCAGTTGTATGAATGACATGATATGTGCCTATTGTTGATTTCCTTGTTTTGTTTTGATCACCTTATATTTACAAAATTATCATGCAAACTGTGATCAGAAAATGCATATAAAATGTTAAGTTTTTTTTACATGCTTATGTGTTGAAACTCTTTTTTTGTGAATCTATTAAAAAATATAGCACTATAAGTGCCAAAATGTTCAAAGAGTTAAAAAATTAAAGAAAGGTTTAAATTAAGGTTTAAATTGATAATTTAAATTAATATTTCTTTTGGTAAACTTAGTGAAGCCAGGTAGATAAAGAGACAGCTCTTAACTGTCACTTTTAAAAAGTATGCAGGGCCCATGTTTACCTAATATTTCCTGTCACTGACTGAATTGACAAATTAGACCACACATGGTGATCTACTGTAATTTCAGCCCACACTGTTTATCATGAAGTTTGCTCTGAGTGATGAAGAAAAGCTATCGGCTCGGCTTCGTGTGAAGTGAGTGCACCAGACTCACTTTAAAAAAATTGAACTAAAGGCCTTATGCGCTCTGATAAATTTTACATGCAGTTACAACATCAGTTATTAGTTAGTATTAATGACAACTCAACTCCTAAACTGTGTTGGATAAAGGATATAAAAGTAGAGACAGATGAACCCACTCTAAAGTGCAATGTTTTCTTTTAAATGATTGCAGTAGAGTTGATCTGAATCATGCTGATGTGAAGAGCACTTTATATTTGAGAAACTTTTCTGCATGTCAAGATTTACCTATTCACACATATCCATACACTAATGGCAAAGGATTTGCCAACTCGCTCATCAGAAACAGACATACAAACATTTCCACACTAATAGAAGAGCCCTCTTAATCTATTTGGGGATTAGTATCTTGCCCAAGGAAACTTCAACATGTAGAATGGGAGCAGTGATGGAACCATGGACTGTCTGATAAGGCAACCCACTTTACCTCCTGAACCACAGGCGACCCTTGTAGTACACTTGCTCCAAATCTAAAAATATCCTAATCAGGACCACACGCTTTTCTTTATTAAACTTGACCTCAGTCTTGTCATCTCAGCTCTGTATAACTGTAAAACTGGGACAGTAGGGCAGCTGTCAGCTTCTTGGGATTCATCACAACTGGCCAATTGTTGCTCTAAGACCTCATAAAACAGCCAGGACTACAGAGTCATGTACAAAGCAGAACTGTGCCCCAAAATCACATCACTAACCTGGAGTGGAAAAAGGTAGTGACTCTACTGAGATAGTAAACTCTGTTCACTTGATAAAATTGCATGTTAATGTTCAGTTCATTTATCAACTGCTACAACATGCAAGTAGGGGTCCACATACATACTCATAGAGCAGGAATTACATCAATAGTATAGGATATTGGTACAGTATATTGGGCATGGGCTATCTACATAAAAATACACTGTGAATCATTAACCAGTACGTGTGACACTAACTTCCAGCCAGAGTCTGACCAGGAATAACACCCCCTCTATAGCCAAGGAGTGTATGTCATATCATAGACCAATGGATGGGTTAATGATAACTGACTTATCATATGGCTTTGGTTAAGGGAAAAGGCTTAATTACACACAATCTATGAACTACTACTCTGCAGTGCAATGTCTACACCAATAAGACCAGTTTCTGCATCATATACATTTTAGGAAGTTGTGATGCCACTTAGATGTGGATAAGCTCAGACATCATCTGCATCTTAGCGTTTTTTTACCCTTAAGTATCAGTAAAAAGTGTTCAAAAAAATCTGAAGCATGCATTCCTTTAAAATTTTCAATTACTGAACACCCCTTACCATCCAGAGCAAAACTACAAAAGAATGCCTAGACTATCACCATTATCATCATCTTTTAAAAACTTATTTCATATTTTTTTTGCAAGCTGGAGGCTAGGGACTATGAAAAAAAAGACAAAAAAGTTCATTGTCATCTTTGTAAGTAGTTATACTTAGCCTCGAGGCCACTGGTGCTGCTCCGGCCAACAGGGCAGCAATTCTATATTTAGGCTGCAGCTTGGCAGCCAAACCAGTGTGGCAGGCACATGTTGCAAGACAGCCAGCAGAGGAACACAGAGAGCAAAGGTGGTCAATTTTTGTCCCGACAGTTTGGAGCCTGCTCAAGCAATGGAAGACTACCTGTCAAATTCTTCAAGGACAGCTGCTGAAATGGGCTACACGTTGAGTAATTTCAAATAGAAAAGGAAACGTCAAATCATTGGCCAAGTTTATGATATACTCAGGCAATAAAAGTAAGAATCCTGCTGCTACTAAAAAAAATTCTCATCCTGTTAAGTTAAAATATATTAATAAACATTCAACAGCTGATGACTGGGGCCCCTAAACTCAATCTCAAACTTACAGGTTGTAACATTAATATCAACACCACCAATGTCTGACAACAATTCAGTCTTTGATATACATTTTTTTGAGTTATGCAATTGTATTAAAAACTTTCAAAAGACAATAACACCTAGAGATATACATAACTTAACAAATCCCATGATCCCATATTTCACATAATCATTGAACTACATTTTTTGTTGTTTTGATAGAAATACATCAAACCACAGAAATTGCACATAGTGCATCTAAATTATGTTATTTTTAAAACGTACAGTATAAATGTAAGAAAGGACATAAGCGTGCTCTGTCTGCAATGATGATGATATTTTACTCCTTCCAAAAGGAGGAGCATGATGTGACTCAAGAAGAAAATGGAAGAGGCAGAAAACAAACAGCAACATCACTTCTTTACTTTGTCCTCTAACTCAACTGTCTCCTGCAGAACAGACTACTTGTACTCAGGCTAACATTAGATGGGAATTTTATTTCAGCAGAATAAGGAGGAACAGTGAATTCCCACTGTAAGACTGTGTGAAGTGCTATCTAATTTCCTGTAACTCAGATAGTCTGTAAATAATAATAACTACACATCACAAACACAAAATGATGCCTACCATTTTCTTACAGTCTTTGCCAAAAAGCATTTTATATTGCAGCAACAAAAAGGAGAGCAAAAGGATATCTGCCTTAATGACACCAGAGCCTGAACTGTCAAACATTTTCACTGGAAATATTACTTAAACCATTTACCAAACCACTTATATGGCTAATTGTTTCAACACTACCACTGCCTATAATAGGTTACCCTACATGACTTCATCGTCACTTTATCTGAGGATGCTAACACGACCCGCAAAAACTAAATTATGAATTATAAAAACGCAAATAAGGTCTTGCAATACATTCTGATATCTTGCAAGCAAAACAACTGCATCTCAATAATACATTAACTGCAACATAATATCAAGCTGACTGATAAGTGTGCACCACTGCTGTGGAAAATGCATATTTTTACTGCCATGCATTCATATTGTGTGGGTCAAATCCCAACCTGCAGTCATAATCTCCAAGAACTCCCACATACCTGTGAAGATAATCTCACATTACGCACACATGTGTTTGAGTCACATAGAAACCAAAGCAGTTACTGAGGGACACCTTTGTACTCTCAGAGGAGAAGCCATTGTTGTGCTTGAAAGACTTAAGTTCTCACATTACTAATGGTCTGACAAGTAAGTTTTAAGATGTAATACTGATACATGCCCTGTGTCCCCCAGGCCTGGGTAACCCGGAAAGTGTTCGAGTGGTCCCAAGACTGGAATGAATGGCCATTAGCAGCTACATCTTGAGAGAGAGTCTTTGCATCAACTATAGATCAAGTGAAAGGAGTGAATAAGTAAAAGAATAATTATGTATGAAGTGAATTGTGAAAATGACAACACAGGAATTAATTCTGATCCTAAGATACCCTTGAACATAGGTGATTATTAGCTGAAAATCACAATAATGACTGGAAATGGCAATCAGTTATTAGTGTTGATAAAATTAGATTACTCTCCCATAACTACTGATGCATTTTTCTGGATAATACACAACACACAAGGCACAAACAGAGAAACAATTTTGTATGAATCTGTGCTTCCTGTAAAGTGACCACAGTCAGAGTGGGTTTGACACATCAAATAATTTTTTAACCAAATGCTGTGCCGATTCACTAAACATTTCATTTACAGCTGCCAGCTGATACTACTCCTCTGCCACATGCTTACTTCGTCAGATGAAAACTTTATGCTTATCCTCAGACCAAACCAACGTCAACTTTCTTAGAGTAGTCATATATTGACTAACCGTAGTCCATCTCTTTAGTCAAAACACAAAAAAGTTTAAAAGGCAGAGGAAATAGCTTAGAAGAAATACGCTTAACTTGGTGTAGATCATCACTATTTTACAAAAAAGTGGTAAGCGTGGAAGGTATAAGACTACGCTTGACACGAGAGCGCACTTCATTACTAGACGCACAGCAGAGACGTTAACCATAGCTTCATACATGCAAGACGTTGTTTACAGAGAGTACAACTAATTTATCGCTATTAACGTTTCTATGTTTTTATGAGATAATAACATCAGGCAACTAGTGTCTCCAACTACTGGGATAGCCAGAAAGCGCGAGTTATGAAAGCTAACGTCAGTTGAGAAAAGTAGCTACTTAGCCAGCTAGCATGAGTTTACTACTGTTGACTTTTCCTTACCTTTTTCCTGGTTAAAGGATATAATTTCCTCCTCCTTCGGATTGGAAACTTGAGTTATTATGGACATGTGGTCCATTTAGGCGGGTGGTTATTCCTGTTTTGTGTCCCACAATGTTATTCCCTCTAGCGCGCTTGCTTGGTTTGCTAGCTAACGTTGCTGTTAGCTAGCTGTTTAAGATGAAAATGACCAGCCAGCCCACAAAGCCAGACAACCGTCCGAGGCGAAGTGTTGTGGCAGCGGTGGTAACGTTAGCCAGCCAGCTAGCACGGTGGTGAATGTAAGCCAGTGAATGGCTGTCATTTATGGCTCTCCGCAAAACATCATCGTTGCAAACAGATATTTTTGTGAGCAACACTGACAGCGTTTGGCCAAAAAATCCAAACCAGCCTACGTTGAATTGCTAACTAACGTTAGCTAAAGTTAGCAAGTAGGTAGGTAGTAGCTAAGCGAGTTAGCTGTTAAGCTCCGGTCATCCAAAATGTGAGGCCGTGTCTGGAACAACGCTGAAAACACTTGGAAGCCCGTCGGATGATTTTTCTTGTCATAAAACATGTATCAAACGCAAGTTATTCAACGTTAAAGTTAGCTAGCACTTTTAGGCAATCATTTCATATCTGCTGGCCCTACATTCCCTGTGCAACATGGAGGCTTTATGTATTTTGAGTTGCATCTGAAGCGGGGGCACTCGGAGTGGGAGGGGGCGGTTTGTTTCTGTGATGGATTCTCTTAGGCAGGCAGCGCAAACTCACCCGCACTACATTGCTCAATCCACGCAGCTGGCTAGACGTGGGTCTATAGCTTTCTCTCCTCTGTAATTGTTGGTCTCGAATAAAATAAATTATAGTACTTTATTATTATAATACAGAGAAAATAAATTAAAAATAAAGCAGAATTGTAATTGAATGTAGCAAACTTAGCTATGGCTTTAACATTCTCCCAAACAAACAACAGCCAGTTTAACAATCCAAGCAAATAGTTGACGGTAATCCAAAACCCTTTGCTGTGTATTCTGTCCCCATGTGCGACTTAATTTAATAGGCTGAGAGCGCTACCTAGTGTCAAAAATAGGACAGTGCTTTTGGGATACCCTGCATTCATAAAGTCCAATACAATACACTGCCTGCGTTTGTATTCGGTCACATCAGCCGCAGTACCGGATTTGGAGGAGCCTACAATATTTTTTATACAAATTTATATGGTTTATTTTGTGTGTGTTTGAATATAGAAAATGAGACCATTTTGCAGATATGGCATTGTATAGGCCAGTTAGATGCTATTTTCTCAGGGCTGCTTTTAATTTCGGACTTCTGAACATGTCCCTTTATAATCGGAAACATATGGCTAAAAACTCAGAAAAATCCAAAAATTCCTCAGAGGATTTTGTGATCTAATAAAGTTGCAGCATATTTTGATACAGTAAAGAGGGTATACAAAAAAACATGGATTTATGTCCTTGCTAGTTGATCAACATGAAAAATATTTAGCAAGTGAAGTCATATTTAACTTAGTAGGCTGCATTCTGTGATTTTCTGTCCTAAATCCAATCCATTATATTTTCTCACTGGAGAATCATCAGAGGTATGGATATTATAATCACATAATGCCTGATGTACTGCAAATGCAACTGTTTTCCTCCATATTTTTACGAGTGTTTTTACGCTCCAGTAAGGTCTGATGGGCTCAATGTGGACCACCCCTCACTGCGGTGCAGTAGTGAAAGATAAATATATCCCCCTCCACCTCCTCCTCCTTTCGTTGAGTCCGCAACATCCTGACTGGCCGAGGCTGGTGATCGCAAGCAGCGGCAGCGGCAAGCCCCCACAAGACGGATGAGTTAGAAAACCTGCAGTAATCACCGCCACCCCCTTTTATTTTATTTATTTTATATAGTGAAGAGGTCGTAAACACTGCTGTCCTCATCAGGAGTGTGAAGCTGATACAAGGTTAGTGAAAACAAATGTTTTTTTTTTTTTATTTATACATAGGGTCAATTGTGGGATTAATCAGAGAAATCTATGCTAGACGCATGTGTTTTAACGACTCTCCACGCCTGGAGGAGTGAAACAGAAAACCGCAATTTGTATGCAGGACGCTTTCCTGGGGCCCTGCTTAGCCATGGTTACACTTTGGCACGGACAGCGCCTTATTAGTGCAACTCCTTTAACTTCAACTCAAAGTGCGTGAAGTGAACCTTGCACACATACACGGAAACACACACATATTCACCATGTCAAAGTGCCTTAGTCTTCACTGGAAAGTAGCTGACTATCTGTTTTATTGGCTTCCTCCGATGAATGCACCATTCTTGGTCATTCCAGTCAGTGCTAAATATTCTGTGAAGTGAGTCCTCAGCGCCTCTCAGATCACATAGCACTGCAGCTGCCTTGCTGTACAGATCAACTGCAAGAGCTATAATAGGAAGGAGAGGTAGGGTTGCGCAGCTGACGATGCTGATTCCGAGGAGCCAGAGCTCTGCAGTAGGCCTACTATTTAAGTCACAGCCCAGTGGATCTTTAAGGCTTATTAGTAAAATGCCACCTCTTTAAAACGCCTTGATCCGTATCTGGCATGAAGACCGTGCTGATTAGTGTTGGCACAGGGTATATTACTTTAACCCACACAATCCCCTACAGAATGTATATGCATGTACCTTTTTTTCAGCAGAGGAATTGAGCTTTTTCTCGCATTCGCCTGTGTTGTAAAATCGTCCATGTGGCATAAATTGAACAATCTACAGTGATGTATAAAAGCCTCTTTTTTTTCTTTTTTCT
>JAPZDZ010000004.1:5006312-5024907 GCA_029783805.1 Acanthurus tennentii | reverse complement strand
TTTTTTCTTTTTTCTCCATAGTCCACTCAAGGTCTGTCTTACCAGTCAATTTTTTATGGTGGAGCCCACAGTATTTCTGTGAGAAAGCTGTCAAAAACACTATGGCACTAATGTTTAAGATCTGACCAAATAATGCACGTTCTTCACAACAATCACTGAAAACTGAACATGAAATAAAATACACTGTTTTAATAAACATAGTAAATCCTTCAACTATCAGACTGATTCTCCACAATTATTCATTGCTGCTTTTGCCTTTGATAAGGTCTTATATTGTGTATCATACATTGCTTTTCAACCTGTTAGGCTTCCAGTGTGCAGATTCACCATGGGGATCAAGGCTGCCCTCCCCAGATATGAGCTGTATCTCTACACAGCTGTACTTGCCGGGGCCTTGATATGGGCAGGCAGTTGGATATTTGAAGCTTCAAGTGGTGAGTGCACAACCTGGCAAGAGATGTCTAAAGCGCACACACACTGTCAGTGTAACTGAGACCTCAGAGAGAGTTCAGCATTAACAACACAATGCCAGAGGTTATTGAAGTTTACTTAAATCAATACAAGTTTATTGAATTCAGGGCAAATGGGCACATTTAAAGTAGCTTCTCCAGAACCATACCAATGTCATTAGAAAAAACAACACCCAAGTCATTCCTTCCAATCCAATCAATCTCTTTAAAAAATAACTTATCTGGTAAAAATGAGAATTTATTATTGATATGACAACCAAAACGATAACAGTGCTCTATTTAAACTAAACCTGCATAGAACAAAGTTATTTTGGCAGATTAAAAGAGACCTGCATCCCCTTAAGAATTCCTGCATGTTTCTATTAATACGAAGGTAATTTGAAGATGCTCTAATTACTTTTGTAATTATTCGACTGGAGATGAAGATATTTCAGACCAAGCTTCAGTTACCCTGAGCTACACACACCAATCCTCAACCTTTCTACTGAAATACTGTCAAATGTTTACACGTATTCAGACAGTAAAATGCTGAAACTTTACACACTGATGTGAATGGGCTGAGTGTAATGTGGTGAGTGGTACCGTCTGTCACAGTCTGCGAAGTCGGTGCAGAGTCGTGTTGATAGTCATCATTTTGGCCTGATTCTCACTCTTTGAAACTTATTCTCTGACTCCCAAAATGGTCATTTTTGTCTGCTCCATTTGTGGGCATTTATGCTGCTCAAGTCTGCATGCTACAGTAGCACTGTATCCTCCTAATAGAAGCCTGGCTGTGTTCCCAGAAGTAAGAGGCTTTCCCTGACTGACCCTCACATTTTCATATCCTTTTTCATGGCCATTAGTGTAATCAGGCAAAGCTGTAGGAGCTACTGTGAGGGCGGCTGCCAATTGCCTTTGTTGCTGTGTGTTGAATCTTTCAACATCACTTCCACAATTCTGACTGTTATCGCTCTTTTTTATATTATTTTCGTAGTTTTTGTGTTAGCATTTCACTCAGGTTATGCAGTAAACTAATCTCCTGAAACCAGATTATGACCATGTGGGTGTAGGTGTCAGCCTCAAAAAAAAGAAAAGCTTTGCAATGAGTACATTATGTAATATTAAATGTTATCAAATGGACTGAATGTGCTCTCACATTTTAAATTCACTGTGAATAATGCAAAAATTACACCAAGGCTGCTCAAATTTTGCCTCCTACAGGATCCTTTTCTCTGGATGACTATTTTAATTCACATAGACCTATAAGATAAAGCTGCCTAAACCCTCCTCAACCCAGAAGAATTATCATATATAACCATGAGCTTAAAAATTTCAGCATTACTGAATAAATACAACTTCTGATTTATAATTTCATATGTTTTGTTTGGTGAATTTCCTGTGCACTTTTTCTGCATTCAGAGAATGTAAACAGAAAGGCCTTCAAAGAAAGTGTGAAACCAGGATGGCATTACTTCGGCAGAAAAATGGTAAGGTGCTCATATATAATCCCCTGTGTTCTGTTATTGGATTGACCTATGCAAGATATGAAATAGCAAAGGGTTTTCATTGTAACGAATGCATCTCTCTTTGCCACAGGATGTTGCGGACTTCGAATGGATAATGTGGTTCACTACATTCCGTAATCATATCCTTTTTGCTTTTACCGGTCACGTTATCTTTGCCAAGATATTCACCATTATAGCTCCAAAGGTGCGTGCATGATCGTGAACGTCTATGAACTAGCACTGTAATCTAATTTCATACCAGAATAATGGCACGTCTCTTATTACGAGTTTTGGAATCTATTTATTGTCTACATACACATATGTTTGTGTTTGTGTGTACATGTTTGCATCAGTCAATGAACACAAGCTTTGCTCTAGTCAAGGCCATATGCGAGGCTATTAAGGTTATATAGTATTTGCCACAAACATACTGAATGTAAACCTACACTGGGCTGAATAGTAAGACTTTGGGATGTACAAGTTAATTAGTTCAGTTTAATTCAATGTAATTCTATTCTATTCTACTAAGCAAAAATGACTTCTATTACTGTATATTTGTACCCCAAAGTCTTACACATTATTGATTTGATGCATGAGCATGAGCTGCATTTTGTCAGACTGAGAAACTGTTTGTTAAGTGTACCAATGAATCTTTGCTGTGAATAAACAGACATATTTAAAACAGCTGAATATGTTTTAAACATGTTTTTTGTCTTGTTTCATGCTTACAATGAAGATGGGTGTAGATGGATGTAAGGTAACATGAATAAACTTGTAAATTTTATAACATTATTTTGTGATGTGTTTCATTCAAACCATTCATACACACTATTGAATCTTTCTCCTAAAATCTCATCCTAAAGTATATCCATCGCTGTAGATACAGCTGTGTTACTGCACTAACGCCACTCATATGTGTTGCATTTAATTAAGAATAGTGTTGATAACCTGTATAAACATCACACTGATGCTGGCCCCTCTTTCCCCACAGCACAGATCCTTGATCTTTGGTGTGTATGGTGGTTTGGCAGTCCTGGTCACGATGGGCTGGACCTTCACGGCTCTGGTTCTGTCACACTGCATCATTCTCTACAGTGTTGCCCTAGTGAAGACCAAGTGGATGTGCTTTGCAGCCGGTCTGGCCACACTTGCCTCCATCAAGCTGGAGCCTTATAACTCTTGGCAGGTGAGACGGCGACTCCATGGCTTAGTTGCACAATGTTAAATGCTCTTTTGCCTGATTTAGGATGAGCTGTTAGAAGTTGAAGGAGACTTCTGTCTGATTGTCTGTGAGCTTTATAGATCAGGAGGAGGATCTTAAAGTCAATTTTGCAATAAAGGGTTGGACAGTAACACTGTCTGAGAGCAGAAGAAAAAAATAATAAAAATTTTAAAAGTAAAAAGAAAGGGAAGAGTACCACGACATTAAGAGCTTTATGCATTGAAAGCAATACCTTTTCCTTTTGAACTAATGAATAAATAGGTAATAATACACACTACATATTTATATAAAAAGACGTATATATGTATATATATATATATATAGAGAGAGAGAGAGAGAGAGAGAGAGTGATATAGTGTGTATGTTCAGGATAATCTATTTAAATACACACGCTGCACTAAAATGTTAATACATAACCAATACTATGGATTAATTCAAGAGAATCTGTGAGAGAACTAGTACCATGATATACCACAGGACCTAAAATAAAATTACATAAGAAAAAGTATTATTTCAGCATATCCTTATACAAAACTAGTAATAACAGTAGTATATGCAGGTGTATTGTTGTAAAGGGCTTTTTTTCAAAGTGCAATAATCAAGCCAAATGATTGGCAGTCCATGTGCAAAATGTTGATGTTTCAGGCTCAGAATAAGTCTGACTCATTTTTCAGGAATCCTTGGTGACTGGCTCTTTTGACCTGCAAGACATCCTGTTCTACGGAGGCTGCGGTTTCAGCATCATTCGCTGTATGAGCTTTGCATTAGAGAACTGTGAGAAGAAGGATGGCAACTACACATTTTCTGACCTGTTGAAATACAACTTCTACCTCCCCTTCTTCTTCTTTGGACCTATCATGACTTACGACAGGTATCATGCCCAGGTAAGGATTTGAGATACAACTAAAAGTATGACTGACTGGCATAGAAATTTAAAAAAAACAAAAACTGAGCTGCCTTCTAAAATGTGACAGTAGTTATTAAGCCATCATTCATGAGTGAACATTGCAGCCTCCTGAGGGCTTATGTAATACCCACACACAATGCCTTATCTTTTTATGACTCAATTAAAAAGCAGCATAGGTGACTGACAAAGTATGCACTCTTTTTAGTACTTCTTTACTGTTCCAGCTTAAAGATATGCCATATCCATTCTATGCATCAATTACTAGACAAGTCTCACCAACTAATATGTCTGATGTACTGTGTACTGCAACGATCTTAGAGTTTTAGAAGACGATGATTCCTAGTTCACAAAGTCATTATAATTCCACAGGCAAACAACACCCAGCTGACCCGTAAGGACAGGGAGTTGTGGAACATCACCACCAAAGCTCTGTTGCATCTGGGAGTTATTCTGGTGGTGGACGTCTTCTTCCACTACCTCTACATCTTGACGATCCCTACTGACATGAAGCTGGTCACTAAGCTCTCTGACTGGTGCCTAGGTGAGTTGGATATGTTTCCACAGGATTTATATGTGGTGGTGGTCATTATGACTGACTTGGTTAATTATAATAATAATATTAGCTCTCTGCATCGCTTTTGCTTCAAGCATTTTGTGCGTCATCAACCATGGAAATCTAGCACTTAAGTAAAGTTTTCAACTTTAACGTTTCTGAACCATTGAACCGACAACAGACCTGAAGAAAACTTGCTTCATGTCCACCTTTGCAGCTGGTCTGGCGTATTCCAACCTGGTGTATGACTGGATTAAAGCAGCCATGATGTTCGGTGTAATCAATACAGTGGCTACACTGGACCACCTGGACCCTCCTCAGCCTCCCAAATGTATCACCATGCTCTACGTCTTTGCTGAGACGTACGTGTGAATTGATCCGGTCGTATGCAGTCTTAAGTACAATATTGTTATGTGTCTTTATAGAACATGTTAAAATTCAAAACTGTGTAAAAATATTTACATGGAAATTTTCTGTCTTTTTTAGGCACTTCGACAGAGGCATCAATGACTGGCTGTGCAAGTAAGTGTTTGAGTTTAAAAAGATGGGTATCAATGAGAGAACCTTCAGGGTATAAAACATGATTTTTATTCTTTATCAAGTTAAAATAGAGTTGTAATTTTGCAGATATGTTTATGACTATATTGGTGGGGATCATGATAAAATCTTCAAGGAGCTCCTGGCAACCTTCTGCACTTTTGCTATCACCACCTTGTGGCTGGGCCCATGTGAGCTGGTTTATATCTGGTCCTTTTTCAACTGCTTTGGCCTCAACTTTGAGCTGTGGGTGGCCAAGTTCTTTTCCTTTCCACCATTTTCTACCATAGAGGTAAGAAACAAGATAATAGTCACTTTTTCATCTCTTTTAACATGTAGTCAATGTAGAACAGAACTAAGCAAAGTGTCATTATTTCTCTTTATGCTCCTGTGTCTACTATATCTAGGGGGCAATGGGGGAAGCCATGTCACGCAGGATCCGGGGTGTGTTCAATGCTGCAAACTTCTGGGCCATTGTCCTCTACAATGTTCTCTCCCTGAACAGTTTGGAGTTTGCCAAACTGGTGGGAAGACGACTGATTTTCAAAGGTGGGGAACAACAAGAGTATCTTATGTAAAAGTAGACTTTAAGGCTTTTAGGTCAGAACAACACAGACATTGAAAGCAACAGCATGCCACCCTACGCATGTCTTATGATATTATGTAATCTCTGTTGCTTTCGTTCACATAGAATAAAAGAGCATCAATCATTCACTGATTATCAAACATCTATGCAGAGTACAACACAACAACAGCTGCACTCCTTTTAAGTCATACTCTTCTGTTCTTATTTCCTCTCCTTTTTCTTCTTATTTCTTTCCCTCTTTGTATTTTTTCCTCCAGGTTTTCCTCTGTCCACCCTCTCAGTCTTATTTGTTACCTACTGTGGTGTGCAGCTGGTGAAGGAAAGGGAGAGACAACAAGCCCTGCTGGATGACGCGGAGCCAGTGAAGCCAGTAGATGGTGGCAAAGAAAAAGCAGAATAAACAGACAGAAAAATAGACATTCACAGACTTCATGGTCAACTTCCCCCTCACATTGTTCCATCTTTAGCCTTGCGAACTGCACTGAACCAGACTGTAACAGCCAGTCAGCACTGCAAAAGTCCACAAGCCTGTCTCTTTTCTTGTGTTTGTCGGAACTGAGGCAGTATTTTGAACTGTGACATATCCACAAGTGCACTTGCTGTAGATAATCTCCATGTCCTTTGGCACAAACCCACTGATGGAGCATTTTGTATATGTATTTTGTCTGAACAACAGATTGTTTAGCAAATGATAGGCCTGCCAAATATTTTATGACATTATACCTAATAGTATATATGGGGACATACAGTAGTGAAAAGAACAACTCACTTGTTCTCCTTGTTCATTTTTATTTTTATTCTCAGAATTGGACATTCTTCTTTTTTTAAATCATCTTCAATAGGATTAATTCTAGTCAAACAATGGTCTTAATTTTTTGCCTTAGAAGCCTTAGATATTAATTATCACAATGTTTAACCATATTGAAAGGGTTACAAACTTGAAGTCAGGGTGCAATGTATTGAGTGCAATTATGAAAATAAACAAAGGGTGCTGTGGGGTTCCTCCACATAGCTTGCAGCTGATTATAATATACATTTGATACACTGTCACTTAGCAAAAAAAAATAAAAGTTACGTTGTGTAGTAAAGTCTATTTTAAATTTGATTGAGAATGTATTACATCTCTGTTAAATGCTGAACTGAATTTAGATCAACCCGTCCAGAGAATGACAGCTTCAGTCCATCACCTTATCATCAACAGGAGATTAGTGTGGGTGTGACATTTAGGCAAGTCTTCCCTCCCCCCTCTCTGACATGATTCAGACCCCTTAGTTGGCTATGAAAGGAAAAGGCCCTGGCGGGGAATATGGGTCACTCTTATCCTGCCTGTCACCAAAACCTGCTGTGTGTCTTCACAGGCACAGAGACTTTATGGGGACTGTAATGTGTTCTCTCATTTAGAGTTTTTATTCAAGGGTGTGAGTTTCAAACATTTGACCTCAAAATAAAGTTTTGTTTTGACAAAAAGTATCAAGAGTAATGACTACGAGTTTGTTTTATTGCAGTATTGAGAGGAGCATAATATGGATGAATTGTTGTTTACTCAGGTTGATGAGCATGGTTTGCAATAAACATTTCAGAAGTTTCATTGTGTTCCAATCAATGGAAAAAGTTTAAATCAGTTTAAATGGACAGTACTGCGTTTTCTGTGTACAATAGCGAAACAATGTCATCTGTCACCACTAGATGGCCTAGTTTGACCAAATCTGACCAGTGACTGTAAGGGAACTCTTGCATGATAACAAAACGAATGTAGAAACATTACACAACCTATAAAGCAATGATTCACACACACAGATTTTTTGCTTGACCTGACTTATTAGATATTTTCTAAGGACTGTGTGTGTTTGTATGTGTTTTATCTGTTTGTACAGTTAAATCTTGACTGACCTCACTCTCAGTGAAGCAGAACAGCTCACATACTTATTGATTAGTTTTCACAGAAGACATGATATGACTAGGACTGTCAATTTTTAATCGCGATTAATCGCATTAGTGTCCTGATTTAACGCGTTATTAACGCGATTTTTTTCTCTGCCCTTTTACATTTACAATAAATACAAATTACTTTTGTTTTGTCCAGAGAACCATCAGGCAAAACTTTGAAGCTAAACTTTCCGTTTAAAAGTCCCTTCCATTTCTGCTTTGTAACCCTTTGCAATGTTATTTTAGCGCCACTTCCTGAAACTACGGGAGCTGTCAGGCACAGACCGTGCGTGCGTAAATCGCGTGTTAAAAAAAATTTAGTGCCGTTAAAAGGAGTTTGAGTTAACGCGTTACTAACGCATAACTTCGACAGCCCTAGATATGACATAATAGAAAAATGAAAATGATGATGAATAATTTTGTGTAGCTGCTTCAGTTTTAGAGTCCTGGCCTTTTCCCAGCAGGCATTTTGACTTGGTAGGAAAAGCACAGGTGTGATATTAACAATGTCTCTGATCTAAACAAGTATCTCAGTCAGCAATGACACTGTTACACTAAATCAGCAAGAACTTCAGTAAAACTGTCCATGATAGTTCTCTACGTGCTCAACTCTGCAAATATTTAGATGAGAGTACTTTTAAGCAATAAAAGATTCTAGTTTTCTCGGAAAAAAACTATGTGGATTTGTACACACAATGCTGCCATGATATCTCAGGAAACAGCTTTATAATTATTAGTACATTAAATAAAGGAAGCCTATTATTAAAATTTTTCCTGTATATAAAACGCTAAAATTTAAAGGACAAAACTTATAAAAATGCCTAGTTGTAGTAGTGTTTATGTAATTCTGGAAGTAATGCATTTCTGAGTGACCAAAAGAGGAAAAGGCCTTTTGATGACACCACACTTGCTTTGACACAGATTTTGTGTTCCATTAGCTTGCTGGTCAGTCCTTGGAAGGCTTACATTTGTGCTTGGGCTTATAAATGAGTTTTGACCTGCTGACAGGATACATCAGCTGCTTTCTGTTCATTTTCTTATGGACAGACGCATCCTGAGCTTTGTGACACCTCTTTGCAGGCTACAGAAATGTACAGTAAAAACTCTATATGGGTTGAGAAGTGTATCAGTCCAAAACTTACAGTCAGAAGAGAAGCTCAAAATCAGGACTGAAAAAATACCACTTCAAAGCAATTAAAAAGGTTTTTTGACACACTATAGAAGGAGGTGAGGAAACAAAAACATTACACTTAATTTATTTTTAGTTTTTTCAGCTGAAGCAGTTAATTGTGCTGTGGGGCTTTGGCTCTTCTCTTTTTAACAGTGCTTGTTTGTCTCCATGCTGAGCAGTGGTCACAATTATATCTGTCCGTCTCCCTGTTGTTGGACAGCTACTGAAATATCTGAAAAAAATTAATAATCTTTACTATTTACTTGTATATAGTACTTATTTTGGTTTTTTTTTCAATGTATTTCAGTTCTGTTTTCTCTGTTTTTTCACTTTCAAATGGAAAAATTTACATCTCATTTTCAGCCAATAGGTACCAGTATTGTTTATCGTTCTAGGTGTGCTTCTCTTTAAAATGATTAAAAGTTATTACACTTATTACATACATAAAATATGCTTAATATTTTTCACAATCATCAGTAATTACACATGTAATGAATAATGAGGACAACTTGATTTGTTATCTAAAAGATATTAATTTGCTAGTTAAAAAGAATTTTAAAAGTTATAAGTACGGACCTTTACTTTTGATCATATGTAAAGGTTGTATGTTAAGGATTTAGGCTTTCTGCAACTTCACTGTTAGATGCCACTAAATCCTACACACAGGACCTTTAAATAGTCGTACAATTAATGTATAATTCATTAAGTGACGTGTTAGAACTTTCATTTTCATACCCCCTTTCATACCCCTTTTAAACAAAAAGAACAAAAGATATATTTATATCTCTCTCTCTATGTAAGTTTCTATTAATATTACCTGTTGAATAATATCTTGAGGCACCTGTGTGAAGTGATGTGGTAAATATAGTTATATGTGTCAGTGGCTGTGTTTGTATCCCGAAGATGAATCATGAGGACACTATGAATAAAAAAAAAAACTGAGCACATGTTTAGTGTTTTTTTCCGTAAAACGTTCACTCATTTTTTCATTTCTTCATTTGCCTTTTCAGGGAATCTTTATGTAACATGGTTTTCTTCCAGGAATTGTTACCTATACACAGTGTATACTACCATGTACTTCCACTGATGTAATATGGAAGCATGGAAACTTGCTCAGTGTCAATGCAGCTACAGAATTCACTCTACTTTCTAACTAATTTAATATGACATAGACTTAAATAACTAAGAAAAAATTGATTGAAAATATCACCGAAATAAAAGCCGGTCATGCTGCCTGGTGAGCTGTTCTGCTGGGTTTCACATGCTCTCATCCTCAAGCTTAGTCACTCAGCTGTTAGCGGGGGTCGGTAGGGAGCAGGAGTGGATAGTTCCTCCTCCTATCCACCAAAATGGATTCCTGAGCTTTGTGAGGGTCCTCTCTATAAATACCTCTGACTAACAGAGTGACTGACAGCAACAGACAGCTGAAGCCACGAGACAACCAGCCCCGTGGAGACTATTCACAGCAATCTGAGCAGTCCTGTGAACGCTGACAGTCCTGCTCTGTTGTGGGAAGCCCACGAAACCCAACCAGGACAAGGAGAACCAACTAAAATGGCTGCCTTGACTATAGACCCGGTGGAGCAGCCTCGCATGTACCAGCAGACTCTGCTTCAAGACGGACTGTGTGACCTCTTGGAGAATGACAAGTTTGTGGACTGCATACTCAAAATTCAAGACAAGGAGTTCCCTTGCCATCGCTTGGTTTTGGCAGCTAGCAGCCCCTTCTTCAAGGCCATGTTTCTGTCTGACCTGGAGGAGAGCAAGAAGCGTGAGATTGTCCTCAAAGATGTGGAGCCAGGTGTTATGGGGCCGATCCTGCGCTACTTATACACCTCTGACATTAATTTGACAGAACAGAACGTCCAGGATATCTTCATGGTTGCTAATATGTACCAGATCCCCTCCATCTTCTCTGTATGTGTGTCATACCTCCAAGAGAAGATGGTGCTGGGGAACTGCTTGGCTATCTTCAGGTTAGGGCTGCTGCTGGATTGTCCCAGACTTGCTCTCACTGCGAGAGAGTTCATCTGTGAACGCTACCAGGTTGTTATCAGAGACCCAGAATTTCTGCAGCTTGGCCCAAGCGAGCTGGCCATCATCATCACCTTAGATGCCCTCAATGTTGAGCGAGAGGAGCTGGTGTTTGAATCCTTGATGGACTGGGTGAGACACGATGAGACAAACCGTGTTAAGGACCTGCCAGAACTGTTGCACTGCATCCGTTTCAGGCTCATACCTTTGGACTACTTCAAAGAAAAAGTAGAACGTCACCAGCTTCTCCGATTTAGCCAGGAGATTAAGAAGGACCTGGATCTCGTCAAGGATGCGCACAAAGGTCGTCTCCCAAAGCCCAGGAAGCCCAGCAGTGATGGAGCAAAAGGAGGAGGAGAAAAGACAGAGGAGGAGGAGGCTGATGAGGAGGAAGGGTATCTGCCGGGTATACTGAACAACAACCCTCGCTTTGGGATGTTTGAGATGGACCTGATACTTATGATCAGTGACACAGGCACTGTGGCCTATGACCCGATAGAAAATGAATGCTATGTGGTCTCAGAGTCAACAGATATTCCCAAGAACCACTGCAGCCTCGTGACTGATCAGAACCAGGTGTTTGTTGTCGGAGGAATTCTCTACAATGAGGAGGATAAGGATGAACCATTCAGCGCTTACTTCTTACAGGTGGTGTATTAGTTACGAGGACCATGAATACATATCACTTTTCACTGAATTTCTCTTCCTGTCAAACAAAAAGAATGCTTCAAAGCCACAATATGCTGAATTCCTGTGTCACTTTCATTACTCAGTTTGACCCTGTCAGCTCAGAATGGTTGGGGATGCCCTCACAGCCGAACCCTCGCTGTCTCTTTGGTCTGACTGAAGCTGAAAACTCCATCTTTGTTGTTGGGGGAAAAGAACTGAAGGAAGGCGAACACGCACTGGATTCAGTCATGATCTATGATAGACAGTAAGTGTCAATAGATGCTAAATTTGATATAGACCTTTACAGACAATAAATCTTTTTTTTGTCTCTTATCTATAGGAAAACACTTAACTATTGTAAGGGAATCCTTGCTGGCAGTATTCCCAATCACTTACAAACCAAGCCTCTTTTAGTTCATTCAGATCATGTCAGTAATTTCAATTTAGTGCAACAAAGTAAAAGCATCTTGCTTATTGTCACACAGAACATTAATTATATATTAAGATAAAGATTTAGCAATTTCTATCAAATGCCATATAAAAGGAGCAATAAAGGAGTATTTAAACCATATATTTTAATCATTTTTATTGGGATTCTTATTAGTTTAATTGGTCTAAAATAGTTTTACTTCAACTTAAAAACCACTTTCGGAGATATCTATATATATATATCCGTAGGTTCATATTATCTGTATTGCATCAGTTTGTGATGATATAACCTGTTTTTGCTTGCAGGTCATTCAAATGGGGAGAGTCTGATCCTCTGCCTTATGAAGTGTACGGTCATGGAACTGTATCTCACAAAGGTCTTGTGTATGTCATTGGAGGAAAGTCTGAAAGCAAGTACGTTGCACTCCAACTAGCCTATAAGCTGTATGATATTTGCATATATGTATGTGTAAGCTGTATATATTTACCATTAGGTTACATGTCATAGTTCCATTTTCACACCGTGGGTCCATAAAATTTACAGTTAATGATGCTACCATTGTAATTTATTCCATTTAAATCCACTTGGACACCTATTTTGCAACAACAGGTATCATGTTCAGCATCACAAATAAATGAACTAAACCAAACTTTATTTAAAGGGATGCTCCAGTGATTAAGTATAACACTTCGTAAAGTTGGGTTTCTTGCAAGGGGCATTAAGAACAGTTGTTAAAAATTAAAGCAGCAGAGTACAAGATACCCAAACTTTTATTTAGTCAGGCTCCAAAAACACTTCATTTTACTTGACTTCCCATAATGCAACAGCACTCTTCACAAAACTTCCTGCCTCCTTTCTTTTAAAAGTCATTTGTTTAGGTTGCATTGCTCTCTATTAAAAGACATAAAGTTTAGCGTCAAAGCCCTTCTGACAGTATTTTATTACCTTAAACTTTAAGCAACTGTGTTTACAAGATGAGTAGCACTTTTTGTGACGAGTAAACTGAACTTGTTTTTTATGCAGGAAATGCATGCGAAGGGTCTGTGTATACAACCCCACCAAGTTTGAGTGGAAGGACCTGGCTCCTATGAAGACAGCCCGCTCCCTGTTTGGTGTAACTGTCCACCAAGACCAGATCTTTGTGGTGACAGGGGTCACAGACGCAGGCCTCACCAGCTCTGTGGAGGTCTATGACATTGCCACTAACAAGTGAGATGATTGGTTTTTACGTGACCCACTTTATTTTATAGTTATGAGAAGAGGCATCTGTCCACACTATTGAAATGACTCATTGAGCATGAATAGCAGATAATAAGGTCATAAAAAAGCACTCGTTGTTCTCCTGTGGGTGTCTGAGAGCAATATAGCAGCTTGTTTGACACCATCATAACATCCCTGTGTGTCTGTGGGTTATTGTCCTGTTGTTCTGTAGGTGGTCTGAGTTCACAGAGTTTCCTCAGGAGCGCAGCTCTCTCAGTCTGCTCTCAGTGGGAGGTTTTTTGTATGCTTTGGGGGGCTTTGCCATGATGCCCAGTGAAACCAGTGAGGAGCCCGTTCCAACAGAGATGACTGACGTTTGGCGGTAAGAGCCCCCTTCATATAATTTATTCACATGATGAGTCATTGTAATCTGTGTCTGAGATTAACTAAAAAAAACATCCCTTTTATTTGTTACAATATATTAAAGGAACAAGTTTGAAAAGTTTAAACATATACTGTTAATGTTAATGTCATCATTATTATGGATTTAATCCTCTGATGCTATAAAACTGCTAAACACTAACATATTTATGTTCCATACAGATATGATGAATCTGAGAAGTGCTGGAGCGGGATTTTGCGAGAGATTAGTTATCTAAACGGATCAACTGTTCTTCCAGTGCGTCTCAACACTCTGCGACTAACCAAGTTGTAACTGAGCTGACCTGTTGGTGACATGAGGTTGATGATGTAATATCAGTATTGAAGTAAACAAGTGTACTCATTGTGGACATTTTAGAGTACAGAAAATTGAATTCAGTTTGATGTGAAATCAACATCAGATTGTTTTGTCCTATATTTTACAGCAGGGGGAGACAGACGCAAACATACAAGTCTAAGTAAGAATATTATGAGACAATGTGTTTTGTAAAATGCTAAAATATTAATTTGTACATCTCTTTTTGTTACATTATAATTTAACAAGTTTTCTTTATTACCTGTTTGCTTAATTAAAAGTAAGAATAAAGTTAAGGGTTGATTGTATTGTTTTAAGTGACAAGTCTCACTTTCAGCTGGAATGACCCAAAGAGGCCTGCCCACAGTGCAAATGTTTTTATTCATCTTTATCTGACATTTTGTTTAATAACATCTTTACAGCTGATTCCACAAACTGCACAGTACACTATATTTACACAAACTTTACATGGCAACAACTGAGAGACACTTTATAGACATTATGCAAATAGCATGAGTGAGGAACATACAGTTTTAAATGTAAACATCAATTTCCAGTTGACACCTGAGCGCTATAAGTCATCAATACAAACATCATAAACCAAATTTTTAGCTGTATGACAGTTTCACATTATATACAACAACTGTGTGTGACAATCGGTCTGAGGTACTGTCAGATAGTTTCAGTTTAGTTCCAGGTTTACACACACTGATACAACAAGAAGGGGAACTACAGTAAACATTAACTCCACCATGACTCCCACATGAAATTCGACACTGTCACTGCCTTTACATAATAATGTCTGAAAGTCATTTTTAGCAGGACGTGGCTTAAAATAAATGATTGAAAACATTAATAAACAGTGTTAGGAAGCCACAGCCAAGCATCTGTGTGAGACAGTCACAAAGACAGTGCTTACATGCTGATGTTTACAAAGCATTCACCGTCTCAGCATGCTAATATTTGCTAATAAGTGCTAAACACGGAGTACAGCTAAGAGTCATGGGAATGTTATTAGTTCTGCAGTTATTTAATTTATTTACATAATTTGAGCACCAATCTTTGAACTAAATTTCGCAGTAAATTTCCAGTAGTTGTGAAAAATTTTACTCAAAACCACAAAAGTCAACCTTATGGTGGCACTAAATGAAAAGTCAGGGAGTCATCCAAATCATTTGGAGTTATTCTCTGAGGACCATGAATGTCTGCACTAAATTCCATGGCAATCTGTTGAATAAATGTTGAGACATTTCTGGCAGTAATAGGTTGCCAGGCTGACAAGCCATCCACAGAGCCATGTCACTAGAATCACTAAAATACAGCAACACAATAATACATATATTTAATCTCTAAATATAAAATAAAATAGAATAGAATAGAATTTGATAGAAAAGACTGAAATAGCAAACTAAGAATCAATGCAAATAAATTAACTTTCCAACTGCTCCAGTTAATGGAAGTTAATCACTTCTGCCACATATTTATTCACAATATTTGTACTGCAAACTATTAACAGAATACATTTAATCCATTAGTTGCAGAAATAGTAAAAAATGAACATCTGAGCAGCTTTGCACTCAGACAAAATTAAAAGCCTCTGTGATCTCAGATAAATTTCACAAGCAGGAGCTTTAGTGTCTCCTCTGGAATGTTATCCGGCAGTAATTCAGCAGAGCGATGCCCCGTATAAAACTGTCATGGACAAGGCAGGAACATCCATGTTGGCTATGCTATAGATTCCTCTTCAGTGACTACTGTTCAGGACAGCCTGACAATGTCATTAATGTTGAAACTACTGGTCCCCTGAGCAACAAGGGCCATTAGGCTAAGTGCTTGGAGTTCTCTTGTGTAACACACCCATTTAATAAACATCTCGCTTCTTATAGGACACAGCTCATCTCTTGCTCTTTCAATCTATTGCTTAACAGCAGATGGAAACTGCTGGCCAAGAGCTCCATTCCTTTTAATTCACATAGTGGTCATGAAGATCTCTCTCCTCCTTGTAGTATCCTGTGGTTACTTTTGAAAGACTCGATGTTCATTATGTCAGGAGCCAATTCAGTTTGACTCTTTATATGATTACAGAAAAGCTTATACCTTTATACTTTTATGGGAACTCATTTGTTTGCCCATCTATCAGTGTGACACTGGTCTTTATGTAAATATCAGAATTGTCAGTGTGTCCATCCTCAGCGCAAGTTTCTCATTGATCAAAGCTACATGAGAATGGTCTGTGAAAATGACTTAACCTATTCACCGAAACAGGTGTTGCATTTTCTTATGCAGTTTCAGTCTCCTTTCCACCCTTGCAGCAAAAAAAAAAGCCATGAATGGCCATCATGAGCCATTTTTGACAGGCAATGTACAAATGTACTTTGAACAAATGTTAGCTTCAATACTAAAATGTCAAGCTGACTTTCAGTAACCAATAACTGCATTACAACAGTGCATGTGAGCAACACATTCAGTACATATTGATGATAATGTAGGGGAGTTAACTCTAGATCGGTTTCAGACAGCAGGAAGAGGCTCTTGACACTCAGATGCCCGACGTGTTGAAGGACTCCATTTGGTCAACATGGTGATTTGGGTGCTGAAGTTGTTGCCGTTGCTGCCTATAGAAGGCTGCTGATACTTAGTGTCTGCACCCAGGAACCTTTGCAGCATCCATCTGCGCCACTTACGCTTAATCTCTGCTTGTACCTGAAGGAGAGGAGACAAACAGGATGAAGAGAGGGCGTTAAGAGGGTATGACACACAGGAAAGGGGAGGGAAAATGAGATTTAGTGGCATTAAAGGACAGTAAACATCCTAAAGAGCTGGTTTTTCTTGAATTTACTGACCTCTCCATTCAGAAAGCAATACAAAACTGCAACAACAAAACCCTGAGGAAGAGAGAAAAATTAGATAAAATGTATCGTCCAATAAATGCTGTTGTTAACAATGAATAGCAGTGTGATAGTACAGCTGGGGAAATACTCAAAATGTTTGTGTATGAGTGATGATGGTAAGATTATGACTAACTTTGGGCTAAGACGGGAGGTTCATCATTTAGATCACTTGGAAATTTTCCCAGGAGATATCATTCTGAGCTAAAATGGTTATAAATTAAGAATACTTTCCATCACTGAGTTTCCATCATTGCACTTGGCTCTCAGTGTTCACATTCAGTTTATACTTAGTAAATCAACAACATCATTATTCAAGCACACGCAATTAAACATGTTGGCTAAACAAACTGTTAATTTGCTTAATCAGATAAAGTGTCTTCATGTTGCCAAGTGGTGTTCATGTTACTTTACTGAATCAAAGAGCTTTCACTTCTATTTTCTATCTGGGGCCTTATAGATGACACAAGACGCAAATACATGATGGCGATACTGCATGCAAAAGAAGGATTATGTACATCAAATCTGTTAAAGCATCAGTAAATAGCGCTGCTTCTGTCTGACATTTGGATAGATTAATGTTTCAGACAGACTGCTGTATGCAGTTATTTGTTACCTGAAATGACCCAAGAATAAGATCGAACACCAATCGCACTTGTGAGTGGATGTGGTCAGGGATGAAGGCAAAAATTATGTAATTTATGCCAAATAGAGGTATCAGCAGCAGTGTCGATTTAGCCAGTCTCCTTAAAAAAAGGAAAAAAATTGAAAAAGTTAAGTAAAGGCTTGTGTTGAACTTTGTTCATCCTGGCAAAAGCTAGAATTAAAATCATACTTGTCTAAATGCAAAAGTTATGATTTCCTACTACTGACAAAACATGGAAAAATTATTTATTTAACATTAACTGATAAGAATTTAATTTAAAACATGTTTTAATGAGATGTTTACATTCTGGACTGAAAACATACGAGTATTGATTGGATTCCTTTCTTCCGATGTCGGGGCAATTCATCTTCTGTCGCAAAATCCGGATTATACAGATGAAGAGAACAAAATTAACCTGTCGGCAGAGAAAAAGACAGATTAATGTAAAAGTAGAGCTGTATATTAAAATTAAAGCTCATTAACAGGCGCTGCAACTCACAAGTATGGTGACTAAAATGGGGGTTTTGATGATCCACCATGGATTGTCATTGATTGTCTCCCAGCATCTGTCAGAAGAGAAAACAGAGTAAATACAGTTAAATTCTCACACACACAAAAAAATCTTTGAACTTATGTACACCTCAAAGAGCTTTAATAAATGAAACAGTGACAGTAGGGAAAAAAGATTTCGAAGTTTTAAAGGTAAGCTAGCCAAACTGTATAACTGGTAAATTGTATAACTGGTAAATTGTAATGAATTAAATAATAACTTTTAAGTGTAATACTAAATTCTACCTTTAGGCATCTAAAAGGCCCAAGGAAAGCAGAGTATCTACAAAGGAAATATTTTGTATAAGCTCTCTTTTCCATTTGAATTGAACAGCTACTATTGTAAATTATTCTAGAGTTTGATAGGTTTAAATATGTGACTTCAGAGTATTGTAACAACACTGGATCAACATTGAATACTGTGCTAAACTAAGCTAGTTAGATATTAGCTATTGTCTACTCTATCATGATGGTCTTGATACTGCCTCATTTTTGTAGGTTACTATACTAAACTCTTAACCACAAAATCAAAACTTTATATATATATATATATATATATATATATTACAGAAAACAACTAGAAAAAA
>JAPZDZ010000004.1:4975859-4987418 GCA_029783805.1 Acanthurus tennentii | reverse complement strand
AGCACAAAGGTTGCACATGTTTGAGTGGGAGGTGTTCCCACAATTTAATACAATTCATGTAACTATATCATATTAAATGCCATTTTGCTTTCAGCATGTAGTCAAGGACACACATAAGCTATTTAGGAGAAATTAAAACAACTTAAATTTGGTGAGCATTGAGGGCAGTGAAGAGCAAGGGCGTGCAGAGGGTCGGATTAAAGTCACCTAAGTAACAGCCAATTTCCCACTTTAACCCTCTTAAGGAAATATAATGTGCTCTGCTGGTGTGGCTGCACAAATACTAAATGCCATGCAGTCCGATCTTTTGTTGTGTTTTAACAGGCATGCCCCCCTCGCCCCCAGGTTAAAGCCCTCTCACATGACACTACAGCATCCAAACTTAATATGTTGCCAATTGATGCTTGCTCTGGGTGGGAAATTATTTTTGTAGGATGGCGATGGAGTCATCCATTTACAGCAAATTCTGTAACACCCATTATTACTGCTTACCTTTAGGCTTGGCATCGAAAAACGAAGTTGCCTGATTTTTTTAAGTTGTTGGAAATAACGACAAATGGTGCAACCACCTGGATCCCTTGTAACTAAAAACTGAACTATGAACAGTTGTCATGATTGCATCAGGTGGCACAATATTGTCTTTCATTATGCTTTTACATAAGCCAATATTAGCTAAGTTCCGAGCTGGCTGACGTAGGCAGAGGGGTCAGGGTTATTTTATCAGGTTACAGAAAAAGTGGCTCAAAATGTCTTTGCTCTCCTCTGTAGTTTAATGTGTTTGTGTGGTTTATCTGTGTGTGTGTGTTTTTTAATCTTTTGTGTCTCACCTTGTGTTGGTGTTGTTTTGTATTGCTACTGTAGCAGAATCAATTGCCCCTCGAGGACAAATAAAGGTCTTGAACTTGAACTTTGTGAGGAGACAGAAGCAGCTGTAAGGCATTGTTTAATGGTATCTCTCCTTTCTTCTCCTCCTCCCTTTTCCTTTCTCTTTTCTTCTTTGCTCTTCTCTTCTCTGGGCATCAGATGTGGAGTTGAAAAGAGTATAAGTTGTGGTGTCAGAGATGTCCCTGAAGTTTTACTGCTATTTGTGGAATTGAAAGGACCAACAAAAGAATTTCAGCAACTCTTTTCACAGCTTCACAGTCTTAAGAAAAGAGGCTTGAAAAAAACATGGGTAGAAAGCATCTAAATGCCAGGACTTAATATGACTACACATTTAAAACAGATGCGTAGGCACAGTTAAGCACTGTGTGCTATTAAAATCTACTCAGCTATTTAGTTTGCAGAGAAAGTGAGATGGAGAAAAAGGAAGCAATCAAAGTCTTTGACGTCTAACTTTATAATGCATGGGTGTAATACGTCAGTCGACAGTGACAACCTTTAGCATGTAGTTAGCAGAAGAAAAACCTCTTCAGTGGTGAGTGTATTAAAGTGATGTGGACTGCTCCGTAGGACAAAAATAAAGGAATGAAATTAGGAGAGAAGAAAAACCTCACTCTGCTGTAAAATTTTACGTGACATATTAAATCAGTTTCTCTTATGGTGGGAAATACTGGAAAACTGGAAGGTTGTAAGTGAAGATCCTCCTTTATGGATCTGCTCACATCTCATAAACATATGCAACCTTTAACTTGTATGTAGTATGAGTCAGCCTGCAAATCATCACTGTCATGACTACATCATACAGATTGGCAACATTAATCAGTTTCACACCATGATAAGAAGCAGTAAAGTTAACCACTGCGGAGCATAAAAGACATTATAGTAAGAGCTGTCTTCACAGAGAGTCAGGCTGCTTCACAACTGAAGTGTTCAGACACTTTACTGTACATACAACTTGTACTCCGTGTAAAAAAACTCTAGTGCAATTAAAAGTCCTGCATACAAAATATACTTAGTTGATATTTTAAATTATAATATAGAAGATAATATGAATTAAAAAATACATGTAAATGTAAACAGTAAGCAGGGTAGGATAAGATCAGCGTTATATACATTGTTTTGTCAATAGAGGTGCATTAAACAATAAGCTTAGTTTTGATGCTTTAACTAACTATACTATTAGGTTGTTTACTCAGTTATAATACCTTATTTTTTTCTAAAGGTTCATATACAGTATTTTGCATACAACTTTATATCCCTGCAAAAGAGAGATTAAAACCACAATAAACCCTCCAAGGTGTTTTCCTACATGTTGGTGATCCGACCTTTTCTCCAGACTGTGTGGTTTCACATAAACTACACTTGATTGACAGCTCCATCAATCTTATGTTTATGTGGTTGAATCTGTGAGGGTTGGGCTTAACAGTGTACTATAAGTGCATTGAGTCTGGTGACATCACATCATTTCTAGTATGGCTCCACCCACATAACGCCTGACAAGAAGTCAGATTAGCAAAGGTAGCTGACAAAAAATTGTGAATTTGCAGAATCCTTAATCAGTGAAAATTGTAGTCGCTTAGGCATTAAGACAGACAAATGTATCGGAGTAGAAGGTGAAATATTTTTGCTCTAAAATGTAGAGAAACAGAGGTATAAGCATTAAAAATACTTAGGTAAAGTATAAATACCTGAGGTCCACAGTAAAACCACACAGTAATTCACAAGAAAGAGTAATTTATTTAAAGTTTGAATTACTATTTTTTCTTTCCTAGTTCCTGTAATTATCTTACTTCCCACTTCCCAGTAATCATCTCACAACCACTTACACTAGTTCCTGTTTTGACTTGGCACAACTAGATTTTAGGGTCTTTCTGTATTCTTAAACCTTTTTTGTTTTACTACGAGTCACTTTGGTACTGTATATCATTTCCTGTATGTTCCTTTTAACATGAAACTTGAGATAACAGGATGTAAACATTTGCATTACATATATTTTATCCTAAGCAACTGGTGAAAAATTACAAATTATGTTTGGTGAGGTACCAAACTAAGATACACTGTTAATGCATTTGATCCTACCTTAAACATTTTCCTGCATTTGCTACATTTGATTAATAGCTAATCCTTTAGACACACTTACATACAGAGTCGTTCGTGATTAATACAAAAACAAATGATCAGCTCCTAAAATAGGATGCATGTTAACAAATTAAAAGGATATAAAGTGATAGAAAAATTACTGGCACATCATGCAAGCACAATATCAAGACACTGAAATGTTATTGCACTAAAGGGGACAATTGTGCAGAATGAGCACTTGCATTTGATGCCCCACCAAAATGATTGACCGTATAGGACGGTAAAACACGTTTCAATAGACCATTGCCGCCACCTAGTGGCAAACGAACTAATTGAAAATTATTTTAATTTGTTATTGGCTGTTGAAACGTGACGCAACGGGGACAAGAGGAAGTGAATGAAACAAATGCGGTTAAAGCTTTTGTTTTCGTTTTATTTGACCAAATTGTATGTCACAGTTTGATCTGGTAAGTTTCGTTCTACTTATCGGTCCTTTATGCAATTATTACTCCACAACATGCGACGTAAACTAAAATGTGTACAATAGTTTACTTTGACTTGTGCTGACTTAATGTTGCTCATGCATTTCTGTCACAGTCACAGATATGGGTGACTTTCCTGTAAACCCGCTGGTTTTGTTTGGTGTCGGGTCCAGTTTCGCTTTCTCTGGCCTTTTCTATCATTTATACCAGGAGAAGAAAAAGGAGCTAAAAAAGCTGAAGGCAAGTGACTGTTTGACTTTCGGCAAAGTGTTAATGCCGCTCTTGTTTTGTAACGCTTGAAAAAAATGCATATCTGAAAGCTTTATATGTTAATTTAGGAAATACCCATTTTCAAGCCAGATCAACATTTGGTCAGAGTCCTGAGGGCATCTCCACACAAGCGACTTCAGTATGTCGCTGTAGAAGGTACAAACATGACAGTTAGCATTTTTGTAGATGCAGTTTTGTATGAGGACGCTCTGATTTCTTTAAGTGTAAATTTCCTTTTTTATCTGTTTCCAGGCCTGGTCCAGGCCGATGGGGAGCCTCTGGCCAGCCAGTTCGTCCCAAGATGCTTTGGTGTCATTCAGAAGATAGCAGTGGAGGAGCACTGGAAGTACTGGAACTCTCTCACTCGGACATGGTATTGATACTGGTATACTGATATAAACTTACAATGTCTCTTTGTAAATCTATCGGCCTGTTAATCAAAGTTTAATTACTCTTCCAGGAATTCTCGGACAGTAAACCGAAAAGAAACCAGTAATGCAGTGCCTTTCAGCCTTGTCAGCCCTGGAGCCTACATCAATGACACATATGTGAGGGTCCAAAACCCTCTGGAGGCCTCCGGGTGCTACCTCGAAAGGGTTTATTTCAAGGTCAGACGTGCTGAGGAGGGCTTGGTGAATGTGATGTTGCAGGGCATCGGTGGGGAAAAACCTGTGGCGATGGAGGAGAGCGAGGAGCTGCTGCGGGTGGGGAGCACCATGACTGGTTTTGGTGAGGTGGTGCTGGAGGGGGGCCAGGTGATGAGACTGCAGGCCCCACAGGACGGCCGCAAGTATATCCTGGTACCCACTGACCACAGGAGCTTCTTGGGTGGACATGAGAGATCAGCCAGCATGTGGAAGACGCTGACTGCTGTTACTGGCATCACAGGGGCTTCAGTTTTAGCCAAGGTAATTTTAGACTTTGTGGGAAAACAAGATGGCAAATCAAAGAAGGCTTAAACACGTGGATTATGTTGGTTTATCAGCTTTAAAAGCTGTTGTCACGCTTTTTGGGTGCTGCCTCAGCTGTTTTATCTTAGATCTTCCAGTGTACCATTCTGATGCTAAGATAACTCAGTTGTAGAGTTGCTGACTGATATTTTCTTTTTCTGTTGTCACTAATGAAAGGAAGGGCAAGGGGAGGAATACAACAACATTTGCCAACACATATTGAAATCCTTGCAAAATTGAACAAAAATTTTAAGAAGCAGAAAACAAATCAAGGAAACAGAAAATTCAAGTTCTCCGAAAACACATTACAGAAAATACAATTGTAAAAGAAAGCATTTTTTGTTTTTTCAGCCAAAATTTAAATCATGTATTTTCTAAACTACTGTATTTACTTAAATGCTACTTGTTTTTTTGTGTTTTCTGAAATGTTGTTTAATACTTTGTTAAAGGCTTTTTTCAAATGTTGTTCTGTTTCACCCCTAGTGGCCATCATACTTAATGGACCACTTCAACTCTTTAAATTCTTTAATAACTCAAACCCTCCAGCAGGTGATGGGACCACAGCGTTGCAGCTCGGTCTGATAAAGACACTAATCAGAGGGTCTTTGGGGCAACAACAGTCTATTTAAGGGGGATGAAGGGAACTCCTCGTAGGTTGAACACTGTGGCACATCAAGCTGTACTGTACTTCTGCATTCAGATCCATTGGGGCAGAGCAGGGATGTGATGTATGATATGTGACTTTGTAAGACTAATTAACTTCATTGTTACAAAATTCCATGCTGCTTTATCAAGGGAATCCTATTTTTGTAATAAACTGTATTAAGTATAACAAGATAGTCTTTAAGACGTTATGTGTCGAAAGTCAAACTTTAACTTCTGACTGCAAGATTTTTAACTGTGAACATGATCAAAGAAATGTCAGTTATTTCCATCTTTGTCAGTCCAAGTCTTCACTCATTTCCAGACAAGATGGAATTAAAATCTAATTTACGGGTGATTTGAACTTAATCAGTATAGTAGATAATCCTCTACCTCTTGGATTATTGTCTTCTTACTGTTGTGTTTTATAATCTGCACTGTGTTAAGTTGCTAAGGGAAATAGCTCACTAATCACTGTTATTAACAATCTTTTTTAAATAGTGACAAGTTTATTTTTTTTAAAACCTTACATCAATGATTTTACTTTGCATTGATAACAATAAAGTGAGACAGATGCTTCAACATATTTCCATGTGGTCCGAGGGTGTTTCTTCTTTATTTGGATAGTGACATTCATAGCACACAGCCCTTACATGACATGGCACTATGTGATAAATGTATGCCAACTTGAACTGTTCCTGATGGATATTAGGGACAGAAAGCTGTTATAGAAGATACAACAAACTGCATGAATCCCTTCATTCACACAACAGTTTCAAGTTTTACAGAGTCCTCCTTGTCCTTTCTTAAGCCCTCCTCACTATTCTCCTTCCTCCTCTGAAGACTCCTCAGCCTCCTCCAACCACTGGATGAACTTCAAAAGCTGTTGGAGAAAAACAGATTACAACAGGGTTGTGACAAATTTAGTACGATGATTTGGAATTTAAAAATTGCACAGTTGGTTCTGATGTAATTCGTTTGCATGTGAATATGTACATCAAGAGGGTGTCGTGTACTGGGTCAAAAATACAGTAGGAAACAGTAGTGACACTATACACAATACTGATATTTACACCAACTCAGTGCCATCTATACTCAAATGTTTTAAATTAATAATTCCAGGAAAGTTGGGACGCTGCATAAAACATATTAAAACAGAGTGCAATCATTTATTAACAGTGTTTACTGTTAACAGATTTACCATGTGTTACTGAGTCTGTGTAGTCATATAATTACTAAACTGATGGTCAGATGCCCTTTTTCATGCTACCTTCCCCAATCATGATATTGTCACCCATTTTTGTAATGTTAAAAACAGATGTTTTTAAGTACATTACAACTTCCTCATTCCTTTGTTGCTCTTGTCCCAAAGTGTTGAAACATTATGCTGGTATCAATTCAGAATGAGCAGATGTTTACAAAGAAATTAATGAAGCTGATGAGGTGAAATGTTAAACAGAGTTCTTGTACCGTTTTCAGTTCTGTCAAAAATTGATGTGCTAATCATCACACTCTGCATTAGTTGATTTATACAGTGTCCCAACTTTTTTGGAATCAGTGTGTGACCCAGTTCTCCCAGTACAAGACGTACCCCCTGGTTCTTGCGGAGCTGTCTGCTCTTGTCGGTGGTGGCTTCCTTGGAGAACCAACGCAGTATCATCTCCTCCTCCAGGATTTCCAGCTGGTACATGTTCATCAGGACCTGGATGGAAAAACACAATGTTTGATGGCCATCATTTTTTCTTATGACAGGAGTTCAATCTTTCTAAAAGTCAGCAAAATGTTAAGTTTTCCATGTTATTGAGCCTGACCTTGACCATAGCAGCCCAGTGACTCTCCTGCTCCAGGAAATGTTCCTCAAAGGCAGACAGACAGTCCAGATGGTCCTGTGCTCTCTTCACATAGTTCTTAAACACTGGTGCCCACTTCTTCAACAACTAATAGGAGGACAAAGACGAAAGTGGAAACATCAGTGAGGTTTTTTATTTCTATCGTATCAACTATTGACTGTGCTGTAGAGGAAAAACATATTTACAGGCAGGAGCAGAGCAACATATTGTGATGCGGTGAGCTGTGGGCCCTGCTGTTGGAAAGGGTACTCCAGTACCACTCTGGTTAAAATCTGCATCACCTCCTTTAGACTGATGTTGTAGGCGTATCTAAGGAAAAGAAGAGCATTAAAATGCAGGGACAATTATTTTGAAAGAGCCATAGATCTGCTGGTAATTTTCTGTTCCTCCTTACTTGAGGGAGTTGATCTCAAGAACAAGATTGTCACAGCTGATGTTTTCCTCCAAACCTCTCTGCAGAGTCCCCAACACCTCCATCTGAAACACTACACATTAACACACCAAAGAACAAGAGTCAGAAACAAACATATGTGCAACCCTAATTTCAAGTTTAACCATTAGTGTGAATTTTTCATAGAAAGTTTTCAAAAAGAACTTGGTTATTTAGAAGCACTTCCAGGGAAAAAAAAAAAAAAAAGAAATGTTTAAAGTTTGTCTATAACAGTAAAATAAAAAATAAAAGGGAATGATATTATTCTACTTAATTACCTAAAATAGAGGCAACAAAAGCAGATGAATGCAAATGTAATAGCTTTTGTGCTTTTGTACTCTGTGTGCACAGAGATCATTTTAAGGGAAAACGCCGAGAGAGTTTTATTTAAGAAGTGCGCAAAACAGATAAAAGAATCAGATGGTCAGCTGACTTAAAAAAATTCAGATGAGATTCTGACATTTTATTTAAAAAGAAACAAAAAATATCATCAGATTAATCTGTGATGCAAATTATTGTTTGCATCAATTTGTCAGTGATTATGTGACTTATTCATTGCATTTTGATTTGTAACATATTTGTAAAACACTGACACACTATCTTATATCCAAATGCCCTGTCTGACATCAACCTGTTAACTTTACATTATAATTGTGAGAGTAATGACATTAATGGTAATAATTAGAAGTTGCTATTTTGATGTTTACTATGTTTGGCCAGTAGGAGGCATTCATATGATTTTACAGACAGCTGAGACTAAGAACTCTCACCTTTGACATCGTCCATCTCAGGGGAGGGAATCACAGGATCATCAGGATCATCAGGTTCACTGTCCTCACTTTCACTCTCAGGGTCAGGGTTCAACACCAAACCTGATTCAAAAGAAACAGAGACCAAACTGCTGACCAAAGCATCATGGGAAATGCTGCTTTAACATAGTCTATGATAAATCTAACAAGCCAACCAAGCTGCTATCCTACCCCAGAGACACTGCGACAGCTCTTCATCCTCTGTGTCATCCAGACTGCTGGCCTTCCAGATGTAGCCCTTTCCTTCTGCTCCGACCTCTGCTGGGTTAAACACTGGAGGACAGAGGAAGACACAGCTCATCACCAGATACATCTAAGCATATGCTTCACTTATGTATTCATCGCTTAACACCTGGTACACACCTTTTTGTTTGTTTTTTTCTTTACTTTGACCAATCTCTGCATCATCACTCAGGAATTCATCATCATCCTCTTCCTCCTCCTCTTCTGGATGGTGCATGGACACAACGGTGCCTTCAGGAAGTGAGATGTTTGGTCCAATAACCACCTTAAAAACAGTTCACAGGAAATTAGGTTATGACAGATTTCCCATAATGTTTGCTAGTGTCATTTTTCACAATGGACTAGTGGAGAAGCCTCTTTGCACACATACAAAAACTGGTAAATAATATATATTTTTAAACATCTATCCTGGAAAGTTTATGTGCAGTGTTCTAAAAAGCAGGCTCTGCAAACTCAAATGTAACATTTAATTGATCAGCCTTGACTGATATCTGTCATGGTAAAAAAAATTATGATTTCAACAGATTAGTTTGGCTCCCAGGCAAGTGAAAATAGCGAAATGAATAGAAATGTCAGTTTGAGTTGGGGTGTTGTTGGACCCATCTCAATTGTGTGCCAGTAAACTCTCCCAGAGCACCTATTACATGAAAAGTCATTCTGCAAACTCACAAATAAAACTGATCAGCTTTTGACTTATTACATGTAATTAATGATTCTACATGCATTACTTACATTGTACGCCAGGACACACTGTTTATTTAGTCTTACGCCTGATTTGACCTCGGCCCTGTCACAGACCACAGACTGGTTGATCGCTACGTTGCTGGCAATGTGAACATTATCCCAGATGTAGGCGTGATCCAGGTTCACATTGTCACCTGTTGCAATAGAATTTGGACTCTTAACACCGCTGTCACCACATATAAAAATATAATTTTCTACTTTCAAACACACAAATAAGCACTCTTAGCACTGGATAGTGCTGGTCAGGTAACTCACCAATGGTGCAGTTGTTACCGATGACACTGTTAGAAATGTAACAGTTAGCACCAATGCTTGTGTCACAGCCAATGAGAACGTTTTCTGCCATCTGGCTGCCATGGCCCAGGCTGACTCCCAACCCTCGGTAGACGTTGTGGCGAGAATATGTGCAGCTCCGTCCCTTCTGGTCGGCAAAGTTGGCCTCAGGGGTGAGTGGATACACCCAGCGCCGCACAAGGTCCGATGACACAGAATCATACATGAGAAGGTTGGACACTCGGACACCGTAGCCGTCCTTGGTGACATGCATGTGTATCTGGTTGCCAAGAATCTGAAAACATATCAAAGAAAGTTGGTTTAGGCTGTATTAATGGTATAATAACATCATTAAAATTTTAATGAAAGTAACCATGTGGTACCTCCTCATTGACCAGCATCCCTCTGACAAAGTCATTTCTAGTTTGGTAGTCAAAATTGTCAGTGAAAAGCTCAGCAACCTGCAAAATGAGGAAAAATTCTTGTTACTTAAATCACTAAGGATGAGTTTGACAGCCTCTTTTCTGGTTAGAAACCTAGAAACCCACCTGTGGTGAGCAGATGCTGATATGACAGTCCAGGAGGTCGTGTCTGATTTCAAACTCATCACTTCCACTGTGGAAAATGTTCTGCAAAGCAGAAAGGAGGAACTGACATTCAGAAACCCAAAGCCAGAGTAAGTAACAGAAGTGATAAAACAGTGAAAATCTTACCACAGGGAACTGTAGCCTCTTCAGTCCTTGTGTCTTCTGGTAGTGTAAAATTCGCTGACTCTTGCTGTCCATTGCAACAATGACATCATCTTCTTCACAGCGGGACCTGTGACCTGGCGATGATTCCTTGAAGATCATCGTCATCACTGAGATGTTCTTGTCCACCTTTCGACGATGCCTGCACAAAAGCAAATTGACAAGTAGATCTAGCTCTGTGTATCATAATTTCTCCTGAAATAAAAAAAAAGGATTGTTTCTTACCTGTGCTCTTGCAGTGCCTGACTGATGTCAATATTTGATACCACATCTCCATAAACCAACACAAAGTCAGAGCGCACAAGAGACTTTGCATCAACATCTCTGAGCACATCCCCTAAGGAGCGGTACATCTCTGATGTGATGATGTGTATTGTGTTTGGAGATGAAGGTCGACACCACTTCGACTTCCTGTCAGGCACAGGGAGGTCACAATCTTTCATCGGGACCAAAAAATGAAGGCGATCACATAACATTAATGAAACTCACAGTAAGTGTTCCTTGATTTCACTGGCCATCCAGCAGCAAAAGACAAATGTTTCCTGCACACCAGTGGAAGTGAGGAACTCCAAGGTGTAGTCGATCATGGAAACGTTACCCAGAGGCAGCAAAGCCTGTCATCAGTGACAATTAGACAATTTAATGAGGTACAGTACATAAAAAGAGCAAAAACGGAAACCGATCGTTAGTTTCTAAGCATTATCGGAAAAAACCAACACACTACCTCAATAAATAGCTTAAAAGGTACATGATTAGCTCTGTTTAAGTGTTTCATTAATGTCACTGCAGCCCTGTCACTGTTTACAGCATGGGCATCAGTTAGCTTCCGTTAGCGGTCCAGCTAGCTTAGCTCGCTGCTTACCCTCGGCTGGTCTTTGGTCACTGGGAAAAACCTCCGGTTGAAGCTGTCAGCGACCAAAACTGCCTGTAGCGGCTGCTCCTCTTCCTCTTGTTCACCCGCACCTTTTCTACCTGGAACCCCAGAGCCCGTACGACTCTGTTTCCCCGCTTTACTAGCCATGTTTAACTCCCAAGTGCTAACTAACCGTGTCGTCAGATATTTCTACGGAGGCTGCGGTCGGACAATCTTTATTTTGCCTTGGTTGTTGTAGTAGGACAAATGTTCGCTCGTAGAGTTTTGCAGTTTTGCACATGT
>JAPZDZ010000004.1:4952053-4962129 GCA_029783805.1 Acanthurus tennentii | reverse complement strand
CTGTAGATATAAAAGGCTCTTTCATCGGACATGAAGTGATTTTTAATTACAGGTGATCATACTCTAATAAAAATATACCGATCAATATTACATTCCATTTCTGTCATTGAACATTCCTAAATTGTACACACTGAACCTCTAAGTTTGATCAGACACACAAGACTAGGTACAGTATAAATGATTGTTTAAAAAAGGATTTTTCAAACGCAAGAGTCAGTTAATTATTCTCTGTGGATCTTTTATTTTACAAAAAGTGACTTGGTCCATTTTTTATTTGAAAATATTAATTAGCACAACTTTTAAATAATTTATATTCATTTATGTCATTTGTAAAGTCCGAGCACCTGCTCCAGCAATATAGGTGGCAGACTCGCACCCAACTATTTTACAGATTATGCTGCAAGACTACGCTAAACTGAGCAAGTTTCTTAGCTATCGGTCAATAGGTACATACACCCACAAATTAGAGTCATTGGTAACTAACAGTTTGGTTTTACATCATTCCTCTTCTTGGCAGCAAAGGCTGAGATTACAAACCTGATAAAGGCTGATTTCCATCAGATTCATCCATTGTGCTTATGTAAGCTACATACACAGCTTTCTAACTAATCCACTGAGTAACTTTTAGCTTGTAGCAGTGGTTCCTTTCAGCTGGCCTGACCTCTTTGTCCTGCTCCGGCACACTGGAGGCCAAAGTGAGTCAGTATTAGCATCTAGAGGCAGCAGGCTGTATTACAAGAAAGTATGGGCCCTACCCTGAGGGCTTAGCAGTCTGTATCTCTGCAATGTGATACATAAGCAACTTTAGTATGCCACTGAAGCTGTTACTTCTGGACACTCTGGTGATTGGGAAAATGTATTATTTTATATTTAAAATGACAATTTCTTCTAGATTTTGCAAATGGCATCTTTAACATTATGAGCTGGTGTTAAAGTGATCAATTGAAATATAACATGGGCCAAAAGTTGTGCCTTGAGGCATTCCAAAAAGCTAAGACCTCTTTGGCATTTGATTATTGTTGAACAAAAAATTAAAAACATATCTAACAATCCATTTTAGAACAACACTTTGTATTCAATATTTATATTAATATTTAATATTCAACTGAATCAAAGACATTTAAAAATACCCTCAGCAAGATATTTTACTATCCCATGCAGAAGAGACCAAGAAGGACAATTTCCATTTCAGCAAAGTGGATCATCAAAAGCTGCTATGTGCTGATATGTTTATGATGTTTAACTCCTTAATAAACATACAAAAAAACATACATTTTTTTCCATCAAACAGTCAAAATGGCTTCAATCCGATAGTTTGCATTTATTCATAGAAACTAATCTGATTGAACAATTTTGTCCCAGGTCCTTCATCCTCACTTACTAGTTCTAATCTTTTTGTCTGTGTTGCAGGTTGCCAAGGCTCTGGAACTGAAGCTTAATGAGGTGGACTTCTATGAACCCTTCAATGATGATCCAGTGCTCATCCCAGGAAAACCTTACACTGAGGATGAGCTGGTGGACTTCATTGAAGATAACGACAGGTAAGTCCAAATAAGGCTATTAAATTAGATAAAAGCTTGATCTGCCATGACAGACAAACAAAATGCATAAAATTTTATTTTACTGTGCTTTTCAAGACCAACCCTGAGGAAACTGCAACCTTACAACATGTACGAGATCTGGGTAAGAACTTGAAAAAAACTTTCAACACAAAAACAATTCAGTCTTTGATCAGATTTTTGCTCCAGAATGGTTTCTGAATTTTCTGGAATTGTTACCTCATTAAGTTTATGCCAGCAAATGCAGTTTGTCTGTATTTTTTTCACAGGAGGATGATGTTGATGGTGAACATATCATTGCTTTCGCAGAGGAGTCTGACCCAGGTAAAAGAACCCTGACTGTAAAAACACTACCACCATAAGGTTATGACGGAATTCTGACCAGACACTAGTAACAAAGACAGACAGTATTTTATGAGGTCAAAACAAGGTTGAGAGATATTTTTAAATGGTGATAACGTAATGTTATGCTAAATGCTAACATGTCTGCAGATTAATGAGAAAAGAATGAGGAAAGGAACCATGGATACCCATTATCTACCTTTTTTCTATTCACCCATATACTAGTTAAGTCTTTGTTTTGTTTTTTTCTTCTCCACTTTTTAGATGGTTTTGAGTTCCTTGAGATCCTGAAAGAAGTTGCCAAGGATAACACGGACAATCCCAACCTCAGCATTATCTGGATTGATCCTGATGACTTCCCCCTGGTAAGAATATAACACACTGTGATATGCTTACCAGAAACCAAAGAAACTCCTCTGTATATTCCTTGACTTCCTGACTCAGTCAACAGGGAACTAGGGCCCACTGAAACATAACCATCATGATGGTTATGTTTATTTGAATATCACTGGCTAGTAACAGTAGAACTTATAAGAATTAATTCTCTCCTGCAGCTTGTGCCTCACTGGGAGAAGATTTTTGGAATTGACCTGTCCTCCCCACAGATTGGTGTTGTTGATGCTGATGATGTGAGTTTTGTTTTTGGTTCTTTATACTTCAATTTATGAGCATTTGTGAGTTTTCTGTAATCCATACATATGTAAGGCTGGGCAGAGTGGACAATTGCCTTTGGACCCTTCTATGACCTTTAATTTTACAGTTGATACCTTGCTTACATGGTTGAAAGCCTTAAACAAATTTGTGTTTAAACAGATTATCAGAGAATGACTAACATACAGTACAACAATACTGTTCTGTCTTCCTGTTACCTTTCCTGTTTGTTGGTGCATTGCAGCTGTTGATCAGAAGAGTGTGAAATAGGTTGCAAAAATGTGTCTTGCTTTGTCTGTGTGCTTATTCAACATGCACAATCATCCTGTGTGCAGTAGAAACAAAATAGGGACCCTCATAAAAACACTGCGTCATTATGTCACTTGTAGAAAAAACTGTGCATGATACTTTCAGCTTTTCACCTCCTAACTGAATGCAGCTGAGTTGGTGTGATTTGTTCTCCTTTACTCTGCAGGCTGACAGTGTGTGGATGGACATGGATGATGGTGATGATGTGCCCTCTGAGGAGGAGCTGGAGGACTGGATTGAGGATGTTCTGTCAGGGGAAATCGATCCTGATGATGATGATGACGACGACGATGACGACGATGATGATGATGACGACGACGATGATGATGACGATGACGACGATGATGATGACGATGATGACGACGACGACGATGATGATGATGACGATGATGATGACGATGATGATGATGACGATGATGATGATGACGATGATGACGATGACGACGACGATGACGACGACGATGATGATGATGATGATGATGATGATTATTAAATCATTTAGTCATAATTCACTCTTTAAGTCCGACCAATGCAGTTTCAAGAGTCACCATCATTCACTCTGTCAAATTATCTTCTTTTGTACCTAGTTCTTATTTTGAACTTGACATTTAATTTTGATAGCACATCTTTTCATCATCCTCTCTCTGCATCTCATCATAACAATATTCCATTACTTGTTATCCCTCTCCCCCACATATTTACTAATCCTCCATGTAACAAAGTACTTTATAAGATCCCACACTACCTTTATTCCCACATGTAACACTGTCTGGTACAATAAAAAAAGAAATGATCCCAAAACCTTACCATCTGCTGCTATTGATTTTCAAATTATTCAAGTTTTTTTTTTCCAAAGTACTGGAGGGGTTGTAATTTTGTATGCATTATGTCTGAGTCCATCTGTGAAGTCTGCTGCAGTTTAAATGTGTTTCATTTGTTCCCTCATTTTCTTGTTTGCCCCAGTATCAAATCAACTGAAGTCAGATCCAAGGGTGCTAACAGGCTTTTCTGCCAGGTCTTAAATATCACCAGCCTACTCTGTGAAATCAATGTAACGCTGTACGCTAAAAGTGCTGTACATCATATGGATGTTTTCTACAATGATGAAAAATGACAACAGCCGTATTCTATTTTTGTAACAAGAGAAATTTAACTTACTGTAAAGTCTTAAATAAATAACAGCTTGGACAGAAACACCATTACTGTTTAGTTTTTTAAAATTGTGTGTTTGCGTGAATCCTAAGTAAAAGAAAATACAGAAGCATTCAGGTGACCCAACTTTATTCCTACAACTAAACTGTATACAGGACACAAATATTTATCACACAAACACCAACACAACACACATTTACAAACATTTGGGGCCTAAGGTGGAAGTAGATGAGCTGTACAACTCTTGTTACATCCAGATGCAGTTCAACTATTTGAGCGAACACACCAAACAAAGTAGCTATTTAATAAAGCCTGAAGATTACAAGGTGAATTGGAAACGGAATAAGATGTTTGCTTGGTCAACACCTGCCTATTAACCTTTAAATGTATGAATATGAATATGAAGAAAGATCTTTTTGCTTTGATGTACTTGTTGACTTTAGAGGACTCAGAGCCCTACTCGGTATGTTTTATGTTGGGAGACTTCTACATTTTGGAGGTTACGATATGTTGTTAACCTTGTTGATGGTCTCCACTCTACTAATAATGGAAGGTCCCGTCCTATCGCCTTACTCACAATATGTAGACTGTGATAGCCATGGGGCTCATAAATGTATTCTTTCATTGATCAACAAGAAGATGGAACAAGTACGATGTATAGCAGCACAGAGAATGTGGATCTCTGTGCACCCATAAAGCTGTGCAAATTGCATTAGGTTCAGGGTAAGCTATGCAGGGGCAGCCAATCATTAGCTGGAAGGAGAACAGCTCTGATCCCATAAATATGTATTTCACAATAAAAAAGCTACACTATGCTTTACATTCTGTTCCTCTTAGGATAATTTGGTGATTATGGTGGTCTCTTGTGCCAGACTTTAACACTTTGAGAAAGATAAAGGAAACTTAATAAAAAGACATGTCAAGTACCCCTGATGTGAAAAAACAACGAAATGGAGGAAAACGTAAGGGAGCATGTTGCACACAGGATGTGTTTTTTTTGTAATACAACGTAAACGCGCTCTCCAATGTTTCGGCTCTTCTTATCTTTTGGTCCCGCCCCTCTGATCTCGTGATGCAACTGCCTCCTCAATGTTGGTGCGCATGCGCTAAGACTGCCGTACGCCCCCTTTTTGTAAGCCATGTGGCTACGACTGGTAAATACAATCTCTACACATTTTTAACTTCCGTTCTGACTACGATTTTGGTTTGTTATTGTTTTGCACGGACGCTGACCTCTGCACAGCCAGAGCAGTAAACATGTCTGCGGGCGTCGTGAACCTCCAGGCGCAGGTAGAGTCGGTGCTGGGAGCGCTGGTCAAAGCGGCCACGGTGGAGTTAACCAAACTGTTTGAGAGCAGATACGGAGCGTCGGCGCTGGATGTGGATGTGGGCCGCACGGACAACAAAGAGGAAAATGAAACCTTGGAAAAGCTGGATAGTACATCGACTGTGGGCACAAAACGCAGCATCGGAGTGCAGGTGGACGAGGACGTTTATTCACCGTCGGCGTTTGGTGGTATGTGCTTTAACTTCCTGTTAACGTCCACGGCTAGGCTGCAGGGATAGAGCATCATGAGGGTGCGGACTAGTTGCTCATAAAGACTTAAATAGCATAGTGAAACAGACACAGATTCTTGCCGACCTTGTATGCAACGACCTCTATTATGCCACACACAATGTTAACTTGATGGATTTTTGTTTATGCTTCGAAACTGTGTTCATTCAAAAAAGTTGTTGCTCTGAACTCCTGCAGAGCGCTCTTAGTTGTAAACCCTGTTGAGGAATGCGTGCCTGGTTTAACCCTTCACCCCTCTTCTCCACAACCCCCCCTCTCCTGTTAGACGGCGATTGTTTGGATGAGTGCAGGGAGGAGGAGGAGGAGGGGGGAAAGGTACAACAAGTCCTCAAGGATGAAGATAATAGCCAAGTTGACCCGGAGTCGTCCTCTCCGAAGGAAAAGGTCAGTGAGAATATACAAGGGTGTAATTAATGAATTTGATATGGAGGGGGACCAGGCTGTGTGTCAGCTTTGTGACTTACACATAAGCATGCCATCAAAGCCCAGCCTACTGTTTCAGTGGCACCTCTTGAGATATTTGTTTTCTAATGAAATGCGTCAATCCTAGCTTTTTTGTCCATATTTCCAGTACTGTGCTACAGACTTCAATTGTTGTGTCATTTCTGTAACCAGGTTGTTGCAGAGACTGCAGTCATGGTGGAGTCAAGTGGACTTGAAGCAGTTTCTCCAACTGCTAATGAACCTAAAACTAAAGTTACTTTGCATGGTAAGGAAAAGCTCAATTACAGTGAGTTGAGATCAGTGCAGGGATGGAAGTATTGCTGAGTTGCTGAGTATAGTTGTATTGCAACCATAGGCAACTAGGTTCAGCCACACTTAGCAAATTTTACATGGGAAGTTGCAAATAAGAAACAGGATTTGAAACAAACAGTGGACTGGTGCTTTTCAAATTATTTCATCACTGTTAAAAGTCAGAATGTTTTTTATATGTTCATAGTCATATTTTATATGAAATAAATACAGTATTTTTTGATAGGAACAATATAGATTTCGTATTAGGCTAAAAGGACATATTTCATTCCAAGATCAATATGATCGATATTTTTTTAAAATGTTACTGTAATATTTGTCATACTACATGTGATTATCAAACTATAGAGGTGATGCATATCTTCTAAATTATATTTGTTTTAAACTTTTTTCCTCAAATGTGCATTGTGCTGTTAAAGAGACAAACATAAACACAACATATTCCTGTCAGAAACTAGCAAATCCCAGTGCATCCTGAAGCAGACTCCACCCCCATGCGACCTTGAACAAGAAAAGCACTTTAGAAAAGGGAAGTATGGATGGATAAACATTAGATTACACATGGAGAACTATTCAAACATATTTTAATCACTAGTGCTCGTACAGACACATGTGGCAGAAATTGTCCCATTTAAAAGTGTTTTCAGTGAGTATGGCCTCCCTTTTTTACTAACCTCTAGTGGCAGCTGTGAAAAAACTACAAAAAATACAGACTTGTGTCACTTGCTACAATCATCCACTTATAAATACTAAACTTTGCATCTTTACCACAAACTGTTTAAGTCTAGCGGATAGAGACAGACAGCAAGAAGTCAGACTAAAAACTGTCAGTGAAATGTAGTTCAGAGCAGTGCTGACATTGACTATGCCCCTTCAACAACTGAAGCTGTTTGCTTATTGCTGATTGCTTTGGTTACATATGTAAAAGATAGATGGTCAAGTTTACCTAGTAGTGAAAATGTCCTAAAACTTTAGAGAGAAAACTTCAAAACTCATGTCAGCAAGTTGTAACTACAAGGCTCACGTTAACTAAAAAGCTGCAACAAAAGAATAAAATCAGTTGAATATACAAAGATTCTTCTCGTGTGAGACTTTCCTACCTCAAGAGATCAATGAAGCCAGCAATGTTTGAGTACATTCAGTCAGCATACAACTATACAAAGGCTCTTTGGTAAAAGGGTACTGGTATGGTGAAGCTAAATGAGAGAAAGGCAGAGGGACTGTACCATTTAATTAAAAACGCATCTTAATCTTTGTCAATCTCTGCAGGAACAGGGACCAAGACATCAAAATATGAATCTACATTAAGATCTGCAACTAAAGAAAAACCTCTTGTGATCCAACCAGATACACGTGATATTGTTTCTGGAGAGAATGTTAAGTTTGTTTGTCCGTTGATCCTCAAGCCGGAGTCTCAAGCTCCAAAACCTGATAGTTCAAAGAAGCCTGTTCAAGCAGAGCCTCAGCAAGCCTGCGTCAGCACCGCCAAGGGCACCGCCTACAGTCCGTCCCCATCTGATGGAGCCATGACTCCTGCTCAGGCTGGGGTGTGGGAACGGATCCACGCTCCAAAGGAGACAAAGAACAACCTCCACATGAAACTGAAACTATCTTCTCCAGACCAGAAATTGACGCGTCCCTGTGTGGTACAACTGGTGAATATGCTCACAGTGCCTGAGTCAGAGGTGCAGCTTCAGGATAAGGCTTCTAAAGGCCGTGATGCTAAGCACAAAAGTGGTCAGCTTCTGCCCAGAGACCTCCGCCGTCACCAAGGTCTTCACACAGGCCATCGCCTTTGCTGCTTCACTCCCTGTGGAAACGGTGTTTGGCGACTACAGAAGGTGGTCACACATTCCAGGGATGGATATGTTTGCAGTGTCTGCGAGAAAACGTTTAAGAGGAGGAAGATTCTCCGGCGACATGAGCGCTTCCACACTGGAGAAAAACCATACTCTTGCTCTGTGTGCTTGAAGACTTTTGCATTAAGGAAGAGCCTCCGCCGCCACATGAGATTCCACACAGGGGAAAGGCCTCACACCTGCACACACTGCAATAAAAGCTTCCGTCTTCGAGACAATCTGAAAGCACATCTGAGGTTTCATACTGGAGAGAAACCTTTCAAATGCACTGCTTGTGGCAAGATGTTCAGGATCATGAGGAATCTGGAGAAACACCAGTGTGGAATCTATGTTCCTTCATTCAGAATGATTGCGGGCCTGTAGCTGTGGAAAAAGTGACTGGTTGTGGAGGGGGCACCAGTTTCTACCTCAGACTGAAGACACTGTATTGTTTCTGTAAAAGACTTTCTTGTAAATTTTGATAAATAAAGCTAAAGCTATGAGAGAAACAGAAATCAGGAGAATCTTTACACTCAGTAATTACAGTAAGGTGGTATTTTTTTGATTAACAAGAGGGGATTGAAGTATAATGGGGACAGTTTGTGGAAACTTACACTACTGATGGCTTTATCTAAACTTTCTTTGTTTCTTATTCCTTACCAAATTTTGTGAACCGATAAGCGAGACAGGGATTATATGCAAGAGTTGAACATCTGCCTGATTGTTCAAGCATCAGGTTTGATAAGGAACACATGATCAGCCTGCATTGAAACCTGCCACCTGGCACAGTAACACAGGTATGCTGTGTACAAGCTAAATACTCTGCTGCTCCTTAGAGACTGTTGTCTTGTTCAAGGTTGGAATGCATTAATTATATATGTACTTTTTTTACTTTAAACTCATGTCTTTTGTCAAGTACTTAGTTTTTATTTTTTTTTATGTTATGAACACTGAATGTATGTAGACTTCTGTCTTTTTATGACCCAGATGCCCAAGTCTGTCCACACTGACTTTTCAAAAAAATCTTGTTTTTGTGGTGAAAAAAAAAATTGATACTTTAATAGTTTGATTCATACTATCATAGACTATTATATTCAAAAAATATCTTTTTAAAGACTTTTGAAAAAATGTTTTTAAGTTCATTCATACAGATTATAAACTTATCTCTGTATTCCTCTTTTTAAACTTGTCATTATATTATCCTTTCCTCTTTGTTTTAATAAAAAAGACATTTCTCTTCTATTCTGTTTTTGTTGTATAAAGGTTCAACACACTATATATAAAGCTCATAAGTTATAACTTATGGCAACTCGTGGCTTCATTCTAAGGGAATAATATAACAGCTAGTAAAAACTTTTTTTTAAATGTTATCAAAAAGTCAAGGAAGTTGGTCATTTATTTTGTTCTAGTTCCATTTCATAGTTACATTATCAGTATTCCTATCATGCTTTGCGTGGTGTAAACAGGAAGTGTCGTTCTGCAAAGGAGTGAGGTAGATTGGCAGCGATGTAAATATATTAATTATGCTGATACATATAATATATAACACAGTAACTGAGGTTATGTCAAGTTAGTTGGCAACCACAGTATTAACTATTTTGTAAAAAAAAAAAAAAACGATAGTTATGATGTAGAAAGATCTGTAAAACGTTTTTAGGAATGGATTTATGAACTTCTATTTACCAGAGACGAATAAATACAACAAGTAAAGCAAACGTTATCATTGAGTAAAGAATAAATTGTTTCATTTGTAGAGCAGATACAAACCCAGAAACTGCTTTAGGGTTAATGGGAGATCAATTACAATATATTGCGCCTGTGTAATCACATGGACAGGCCGTCAAGACTGCGTGTATTGCCTTGTATGACTTTTCCAAGTTAAGCTCTTGAATGTCG
>JAPZDZ010000004.1:4911754-4930746 GCA_029783805.1 Acanthurus tennentii | reverse complement strand
TAAAATACTCATCAGGCAGAGGGGGGAGGACGAATATTTTAAGTAGAAGAAGTAAATACAGAAGGAACAGGAGGGACAAAAGGCAACATAAGATTAGAGAGGGCAGAAAAGATCACAACTGATGAGGAAAAGCTCTAATTAAACCCTAAAAGTTAACGCCACTGTCAAACTGGTTGTGCTGTCTTACAATAAAGCAAAATTTTTAATCTTGTAAAAACTGCATGTATTTCTTAAGTGCACCATTTAACTCATGTGTCTTACTAATAATAATATTCACATCTGATCAGTGATTTTGCTCCAAATTCCTGCTGGGCTCAACTCACCAGGTCCAGCATCTTCAGGCTGTCCAACAGCTTGCAGTTGCGATTCTTTAGCCGATGAGCTTCATCAATGATCACACAACGCCAGGCGATCTCCCTCAGCTCTGGGCAGTCAGACAACACCATCTCAAAGGTTGTGATGAGAGCATCGAACTTGTACGCACCTGGGATCAAGTGTTCCTGTCGAGAAAAAAAATGTCAATTTTCTTAACTAGACATGTTTAGGGTCAGCAAAGTGTCTCAACATCAAACATTATCGATAACATACCTTGTCATCCTTGCAGTACATCTCATACTGCTGGATCATCTGTCGGCTGGCCAGGCTGCCGTGGTAGACGATGGCGTTCATGGCGGTCCATGTGGAGAACTCCCTCTCCCAGTTTGTGATGGTGGAGAGGGGGGCAATGACCAGGAAAGGGCCTTGGATGCCAGCAGCGTATATCTCTGACAGCAGTGTGATAGACTGGATGGTCTTCCCCAGGCCCATCTCATCTGCCAGGATACAGTTTTGCCTGAGAGACAAGAAACAGGGTTATCAGTTAAGCCTCAGCCATTTCAAAAGGACAAGCTTCTTTTGGAAAGTAAATGACAAGATGTACACCTCCTGTTGTCCTCTATGTTATGTTTTACTGCATTTCTAGTTCTATTGTTGCTTTAAATACAGCCTTGTACCTGATATCACAAATCCAGTCTGACTGTGGCTCCAAAGTGCACCTCTCTACAGGTGACCATGGAATGCAGTATGTGTCTGGGTGTGATTAATACCTGTTGTACCAGTTGAAGAGCAGCCAGTTGACTCCTTCCAGCTGGTACTCTCTGAGCGTGTTGCCATTCTTGTACTCTCTGGACTCCTCCAACTTCTTCCATGAACTGGCAGATGGCCGTGGCTAGAAAGAGGGAAGAAAAAAAATGGTTGAAAAGAAGAGAACGCATTAAAACAAACAAAAAAAATCCCCACACCTATGTTTGTTATTTTACACAGGTTCATGACATACATTACCAAGAATTTTTTTATCCACATTCCCTATGCCAAGAAGAGAGGAAATTTGCAAAATGTTGTCTGCGTACATTGAAGCTTATAGAAAATTGAACCTTCCACCACCTCTTCAGGTTGCATGCTGGGCCATGCCAGCATGTTCTCCACGGTTCAATTAACAAAGCCTGTTTCTTCCGTGTTTGAGGCTGTATGTGTCAACTGGCAAACTGGCAATTTTTTCATTCTTAAGAGTGTATTGTCTCTGTCAACAGGTCCATCTTGTGAATCCATTTCTAAATTTTATTTTGTTTGAATTTTTTTCACAAAAACAACTAAAATACTGCAACAAAAGAGGGTGACATAGCATGATTTGCTTAAATTGTGTGTTCAAAGCCACCTGGACCCTTCACTTTTTTGTCTTAGAATCTAGATCCCTGGCTTTTGGGGAAACACAGGGGTTCTATGACAAAATCTTTTCTCCTCATACTCACTACATCTTTTCTTTATTGAGGCATCATGTTTTCTACTAGAGTCAAGCTCTAAGTAAGTTTTTGCCTTTTTCTCACACACATTTTAAGTTTATGATGCCAATTCACAATAAACATTAAACAAAAAAATAACCTAATAAATCAATGTATATATATTTTTTTTTTAATTGGCAATTAAAATCAAACTTTGATTTAATTGCTTCTTGTTATCTTTCACTCGACTGCTCACCGTTCTCTTCAAGCGAGGTTGTCGGTTTTGGATTTTGCCAAACTCTTCAACCTTGCCCTCGTCCACATCCTCCTTCAGTTCCCAGGTGGCGTCTTCATATGGCAGAGAGCACCACTTCACCAAGTAATAAATAACAGGCTAGAGGAAAAAGAGCAAGAGCAAGCATTTAACTACTGCAAACACATTACTTAATTTGGTTTCTTGACGAGGCCTGGTCTCTCACCTCGCCATTGTCCTTGTCCACACTGTGGGAAACATCCAGGATCCTGTCCACCTCTACATAGTCTGGGTTAAAAGGCTCCTCATCCTACAGAGAACCACAGGGTCAGAGTCAGTAGGGCGTATGTAGGACGTTATAGTTTAATTAGCTGGGTAACATCCTAAAATAAGAGGTCTGAGCATGTGCTTCCCTCTCACCTCCTGGAAAAGGTGCCTCATCTGTGCATGTTTGGTCTTGAACCTCTTGATCTTTTGATGGATCCTCTTGTCTTTCTCCAGCTGCTCCAAAGTGGCCCACTCACAGTGTAAGTACGAACTGAGAATAAGAGAGGCAAGTTTTACTCATCTGGATGTTTCCTAAAAAAAATAAAACTGTCAAGTGATAAGAAAGATGTCATCAATAAAGATATCAAAACTTACTAGTTCTTGTATTTTACAAAGAATTCCTCAATATTGGTATACTGGCCCTGGGACACCTGAAAGAGAAGAACATGCTTTGGGGTTTTTATGATTCTTAAAATTAGATTACATTTATTTTAAGTAAAGAAATTAAATATGCATACGTCTTTCTTGGTTAACCTCATAGACAGAACCTTGTCTACAATGGCAGCATCTTCCTCACTTGGATTTTCCTGTAAGATAAAAAATGTATTTTATTGAATACTGTCGTCCTTACACACTTCAGATCCAACATTGCAGATACACATTATGAATAAATTAAGAGCCATTCCCTTTTCAAACAGTGTCCATCTCTTTTTCATAATCGTTCTAATCTTACCAGAGATTAAATAACTCTGTAACATAGCTCTACACTCACCACAAAGAACTGCATGCTGGGCTGTCCTTCAGCATCCAGTTCCATTTCCTGTTTAAGCTGCGCTGCTGTCCCACCACTGATGGAGGCCACAGCTGCTGTGGTTGTAGTAATGTCTACATCTTCCTGCTCATCTTCATCATCTGTTATCTTGATATCCAGGTCCTCTGTGTATTTCTTCCTCTTCACCACACGGTTAGAGCGCCTCTTCTGGCCAAAGGAAAGAGGTTTAAGTTGAGGGACTTTTTTAAAAGGTCAAACAAAAAGTTCTAATAGAAATCCACATTTGCGCACACCGCAGTGTAGAATGTATCTGTCAAGCGAACAGGTATGATTCAATGCAGAGAAAAAGAAAACAAACACAGAGGAGCACACTTTGTAAAATGTGCAAAGTCCAGCTCCAGCTAAAACAGGTTTTACTACATATTAATTCCTCCTTTGAGACAATATCGTCCCCCAGAGACACCACAACATAAACTATTTCAGTTTGATTTTCTGGCATCGACCCAAAGCAGGCCAGTCACCAAAAGACATGTGGTTAGACAGAGGTTACCTCAAGCTGAACATTAAACTGTAAGTTAACATTGACAGGTGTGACCTTTTGGTTTTCCCACGACATTATCACACATGATTTCTAACTAACAACTTGCATTAAAAAGGCATGTGGCGACCAGAGGATGCCTTAGATTTTCTAGTTGTCCATCATTTTGACTGGCAAAGTTCTGAAAATTCCAAATTTAATCTAAGTGTTTCAATTGAAATATATAGTACGATTGACTGCGGTTAATTTATAATAAATAACTCAATTACAATACAATTTAATATGCAGAACAAACTTACAGATCATGCAATTATAAATGGCCGGGGAGAAAAGATAAAACAACAGAATCACAACTGATCAGTGTTAGCCGAGTGTTCTCTGGTCAATCTTAGATGAAAACAGCATGTTATATTATCCTCATTTCACCTGTCTGTCTCTGCTCTGCTCAGCAGTGTATGTTGAACTAGACAGGGTTCCACACAGGTGGCTTACATGTGGTTTCTGATAGCGTTGTGTGTGAACATCTCAATGTTGCTATAGTTGGTAGATTACCCTCAGTGCTTTTTTTTTTTTTTTAATCTGTCAAAATGACTGACAGTCTGTCAATGACAGAATATTCTGTCAACGTGCCAGCCTTCTGACAGGGAGGCAAAAAGGCTCCAAAATAACCCTGCTACTGCACAAACAACCAAACTGGACTGTAGAGGGCAAGAGTATAACTGGAAAATAAGTCCATCTTACCTTCCTACTCCTTTTTTTCATGCCACAGCAAATGTCAGATTATATGTGCGGTTTAATTAGCAGATCCAGATGTATGTATATGTGTCTTACTGTAATTAAATCCTCTTCCAGCGCAGCAGGTGAGGCAGGACTCAACTCTCCATCAGAGTGGTCCGAGGAAACATTTCTCTTTCTTTTCTTTGCTCCCACCAGAGTAATAGTGCTGTTGGAGAGAGAGGAAAGACAAATACGTGAAGTAGCAGTTAAATGATAGCAATAAATATCCATCTACATAGCCATTTTCAAATGTAATGAAAGAGGTTACATTCAAATGAAACCCATCTCACATAAATCACTTACTTTGGCTTGGTCTTGCTTTTGCTCTTGTTCCCAGCCCCAGGTATTACTGTACATCCAGCCACCCCAGTTGTTCCTCCTGGTGGCTTCACTTTGCCCTTTTTGTCAGCCCCAGCTGCGGTTTTGGGCATCGTTCCTGCAGCCACGGGACTCTTCTTCTTGCTTCCTCCTCCACTGGTCTTTTTCTTAGCAGCAGACACCACGGTCACAGTACCTCCCGTTTCTGGGGAGGTCTGTGTGGCTGGAAGCTCGTCCTGGTTCAGGACTCGGGGCAGATTCTTTTCACCACGTGCTTTGGCCCGGGCGATAGCTTCAGCCACAATACGGTTCGCTTTTTCCTGCTTGCACAGGATCTCCACTCGTCGCACAGATGAAGGCTCGCCAGGGGCCTTGGTGATGCGGATGGCCTGGGACGGAGTTGTGGTTGTAGTGGAGGGGCCTGCGGTCGACGAGTTGATGACCTTCACCACCGAGACTGTGCCGCCAGCAGAGGTTGCTGAGCTTGTCTGTGTGAAAGACAATGATTAAGAATGAATAACTCTCTGCATTTTAAACTCTAGTTTATTGTATAAAACATAAGTAATCGTCTGTGCTCATCCGTCGATCTACCTGAGGCTGCAGGAGCATTTTTAGCGGCACCGCAACTCTCTGTCCTCCTTGGCCCTGTGAGATCTGCAACACCTGTGGGCTGCCAGTATTACCAGCTCCTGAGACTAGCTGGTACTGTAAGAGTCAAAGAGCGGTGATCAAATCATAATTGCAGAAAAACCAAAGAAGTAGATAACAAGTTCTAACAAGTCAGGTTAGATGTAACAGTAAAAACTGAGAAGCAGTTACAGTATGAGATCTGAAACTTTGGCAGGACTTTAAAGAAGACTCAGCCATTTTTTGAAATCTGCTTCTTTGGCATCCTATCAACAGTCAGATAAAGGCAGCTACAATTTCGTCTCTGTACTCTGACACAGATTGCTTGACAGCTTTCAAGTTGGAAAAGACACCTTTTAAAGCACTATGATACATGTTTCTCTTTACTCTCAAATCATGCTAAACTAGGCTAAACCCATCCTGAAGCATTCTCTGTTTTATATGTACAGAAACTAGTTTGTTCTTTGATCAAAAGCTCAACACTTGTTCCCTCATCAAATTGACTTTTGAATCATGTGAGACAGGGACAGTGGTTGATGTCTCCCATTTATTCCTCATCTCTCAATAGACTTACAGTAATGGAGAAGTATTTAAGCCCATAATGACATAATTTTAATGCTTTTGTTGCTCTTAACAAAATGAAAAACAGTTGGCCCTGATTAATTTTGAAAGTATAACGGCCAATGGGGAAAAAACTATTAGTTCACCGTGTGACCAATGGCTCAACTTTGTCACTTAGCTTCTCAGTCAAGGACAACAGGGCTAGGTCTGCTGTTCTGTCCGACTGAAAATGCCAGTACACTGCGGAGAGATTTACCTGGCAGCGATAGGCTTAATCAGCATTGTGTGAACTTGTTTGGCATAGGCTTGAATATTACTGATGTTCATATATATGTAAAAACCTGCGCTGCAGGTTTAAAAGAAAACAGCACCTTATCAAAAAAGAGAACATGAGAGCTCAGACTAATGTGTCAGAGAGAGGAGAAGAAAACAAGATGGAGGAGAATACATACTGCAGGAAAAGACTGATATGGTTTAACAAACCAGTCCTTCAAAATTTTAAAACATTTCTTCCTCACCTTAACTCCTCCTTGTTGGTTGGGCTGTTGCTGCACCTGCAGCTGAATTGTAAGGACTTTGGGCTGCCCTCCAGCCTGACCTGCGGTTCGAGCCTGGGTTAGGGCTGCTAGCTGGCTTCCCTGGAGCACCAGTTTGCCTCCAGGGAGCTGACCCAGCACTAGCCTGGCTGGGGCCTGGGTCTGCTGCTGTTGTCCAGCCTGGGCTGTCTGAACCTGCTGGATTTGTGTGACCTGCTGCTGGGTTGCACCAGCTTGACCGGCTGGTGTGGCCGAGCCAGCCTGGGAGGGCTGCTGGAGAACCAGCGTGATCCGCTTTGCTTCTCCACCCTACAAATGATAACACAGTACAAGACTGATTGGGACACGCAGGAAAAAGATTGATTTAAAAAAAAGAAAGAACAAAAAGCAGCATTTCAAACTCAGCAACAATGAGCTAACGATAAAACCACCCCAAGCATCACCTGCTGAGGTGCAGCTGTTAGGGTAACACCTGTCCAGCTTTCATAGCAGAAGAGGTGGTGCTTACCTGCGTTTGGGTCTGCATGGCAGGCTGAAGCTGTACCTGGCCCTGAGCCTGGCCTTGAGCCTGGACTTGGATCTGGGGTGCCTGGGCTTGGGGCTGAACCTGGATCTGGGCAGCTTGGGGCTGGACTGAGACTTGGGCTTGACCTTGGGCTATCTGTGTCTGGGCTGGGATCTGCACCTGAACAGTCTGGCTTTGTGTCTGCTGGGGCATGGAGGTCAGCAGCATCTGTTTCACTGGCCCGTTGGGAGACTGCAGCAGCCTCTGCACCCCTGCAGCACCAACCTTGACTTGAGTCTGACCTGGGCTCGCCTGATTCAAAACGGTCCCCCCCTGCAGTATAGACACGCCAGGTTTAAGAGGACTGCCAGACAAGACACGGATGACCTTTCCACTGGTCTGGCCTGTAGCTCCTGATACAGTCTGCAGCACCTGGGCTTGACCCTGTGGACCTTTGAGAATGACAATTTTACCACCAGCCTGCTGTGTGATGGCAGCTAGTTGCTGTGGAGTGAGCTGGTGAGTTATCTGTGTGAGCTGCGTGGTGGCAGTGGTGGTGGCCGGAGAGCTGGAAACAGTCAGAGGTGAGCTCAGCAGGACAGTGCTACTGGTGGCCACGCTGGTGTTGCTGACCATAGGTATGGTGGTCTGGGCCTGGATCTGAGGTACAGTTTCAACAGGGGCAGGGACAGGGGCCGGGGCTGCAGCTATAGGAACAGTCTGTGCAGTCAGCACTGGTACTGGCTGCTGTGTGGTGGCTTGAACAGCAGCAGGGTCCGAGACAACAGGAGCTGCTACGGGAACATTAAGCCCTGTGTTCACCGTGAGCTCAGGCTCGGCTGGTGGGTCCACCTGGCCCAGTGCCAGCTTTAGGGCCTCCTCCACAGGGTCTGAGGAGCCCTGAGAGAAGGAATCGTCCGGTAGGGCATCCAGGTTAAACAGGGGTGTGTCCTCAAAGAGGTCCATGATGGGGTCTGCCATCTTGCCCACTCCACACAGGGAGACGGGCACAACGTTAAAGAGACGCTAAGATAAAAGCTAACTTTATGCGGTCCAGTTCTTCTCAATTATCACTTCAACAACTGGTGAAAGAGGAGAAACATTGATGTTAATAAAGTACAAGTAGGTGACTTTGAAATGAGTTGAACAAATACTACTGTATGGTAATAGGTAGCTTATTATATCACTCAAACCTGTTTCAAATCTTAATACAACTGCAGTTTTGTGAGCCTCCCTCAATGCTTTGTAAGTGTTTTTAAGTGAAAGGAAGAGAGAGCACTTTCCTCTAAAAATTTTTTTAGACACACATAACTTCCGTACATTTATTTCTCCAAGCGGACTGGAATGATCAAGTTTACTTTTGGTTAGTTATCAACTAACATCACAAAACACCAAAAATTCACTGAACAACGATGAAGAACGAAAAAGTTACCGAGTTATACTTAATGCCCTGTCTACCGATGACTACTATTTGTACAAAAAATAGTTTTTTAACATGACACACTCAAACAAACTCATTGCCACCCTGTCCACAAAATGGTTTGATTGTGACATAAAATGTTCAGACAAAAATAAACTGAAACAAATACGATAGTTCGAATACTTAACTACAAAGCTAGACTACGCAGTAAAGAATTAGTGAATGAAAATAGTTGGTCGTGAAGTCAGACGAGGAGGGTACTGATGCTGGAGAGGTAGGATGCTTTGCTCTCTGGTCGTAATGCAGTCTTTCACACAAAACCGTCGGCTAGCATTAGCTTGTACCGCGACCAAGATGTGCCTATTACAAAAGCGTGTGTGGCACCGAAAACGTTTGAAAAAACACGATGTGTTGTATATTTTGAATCGATACTTTGCTTCTCTGCCATTTACGACCAACCATTCAGTCTACCGGACTCCTTCAATCTCATCAACAAACCGGACCAAACCAAAGCAACGTGCCACAATAACCATTGCCCGTCAACGTTCAGACACAGGTTAGGCCGCAATACTGTTTCGGTTGGTCTGCGTCTATTTTTCGGCAAAAATACCTGAAAATAACCATCACATTCACTGCCCTAACTCTCACAGTAATAATTTCGGGGTGCTAAATTTACCTTTGCATCGACACACATGGCTTTCTCCGTCTCACAACACTGTACGATTACAGGAAACGGCCAGGGAAGAGCAGGAACTAACTTTCTTGCCAGAGAAAGCGTAGAACGCGTGCCCCTCTGATGCTACCAGACGATGATTGGTCACTTTTCTATGAAGCCGGTAGCATACAGCTATTTGATTGGCTGTTGGAATTATCCGTCATGTGCACGACCGCTTCTAGGCGGGATGAGAGCCATAGTTAGGTTGAGAAAACAATAAATGCGGCCTAGCAGAGACCATTTGACTGGGTGATCTTCACATTGCTGTCTTACTGCCATAGATGCTCTCATTTTAGACGCTGGTCCCGTAGAGCTTGTTAAAGAAATTAGTCGGCGGTTTAATCATTACAAATGAAACTGAGGTGTATAACCCCGATGGACGTAGTTTGTAAATGACATTGTCCATTTTTTTTTCCTGGGTATTATTTCATGAGGTTCTGTTCAGGAATCATCTTCTTCTTGCGATATTGCTTTATGACTTTTTAAAAATATACATCCACACAACCTGGATATATCGATTTTTTCCCCTTTCATTTTTATTTATTATTCTATTCTGAAATTTCAAAAGTGCTTTTTTCCAGGCACCAACGTGATGACTTGCTTCCATGGGTGATTCAGTCCCATGTGATTGGGTTTTGGCGCCCTCTAGTGCCCTCAGGCCGAAATATCACTATTAGCTGTTTTGACTGTAATATTGTTCAGATTCAGTTTTTTATTTTAAGGACGACCAGATTAACCTGATAGTGGGCACGTGGCTGGAAATTAGCCACCAGTTGTCCCCTGTTGCTTTTACTTTTTGATCAGTTTTTTTTTATTTATTTTGGCAGGTTTGTTAAGTGGTAATCAGTTTATTTAATTATATAGTCACAAATGGATTTCAGCTTTTGCTGGTCCCTTGGGGTCTGGGGCCCCGGGGCTAGCTGCTGGTCTTGAGCTATGATATTAAACATCAAAAAACTGGAAAAGAATTTAAAGAGGTTTTGCAGACCAACTCAAGTGTATTTGATCAGAAAAAATACAATATGTTCATAGAGTTTCCCATCAATTACCGTTACAGCCTCTCTAGTCAGTGCATTAATGTGACACCATGAATTAATGTCTTGGTTCTCCATATCCAGAAATACTTACTGGCCTGATCAAAAATCACCAAAGTGTGATTCCAATATGAGACATGCAGACAGCAAGACAAAGATAGAGAGGAAGAGAGAGATTGTAGTCATAAACCAGGGAAGCGTAAGTGACTACATGTGACAGCACACCACACTTTATCCATTGCAGCCCTGTAGAGAGGAGCATGTCTGCTCGCCAAAGCCTCCATCTGTCTGCAGCCCTGCAAGGTGTATCCGCTATCCACCGCGCTTTCACTCTGCCCCATGCTGGTCTGCTTCATCCAAGCCAACACCATCTCTGCTGGTGAGAGCTATATTTACAAACAGCTGCCGTAGCGATGGGAAGAGCACCATGAGAGGAGGGACAAACACCGTTGGGCAGGCGCAGATTTAACAGGCACACCCTTCGCGTTGCACATTAACTCCGTTATTTCATCACAGTAGTCCAGCAGTGCTTCATTACATACTGTCTTTCTTCAAATATTTGTGGCAATGCATGCAAGAGCGATAAACTGAGCCAGCTTATTTGACTTTATTTTAATGTTTCCTCCTTTATAGAAATTTCTGTGTAAATAAACATTTGTTGCAGGAGACTAACAGGCATATAGAGGAGCATCAGTCGTACAACAGAGCATAGTAAAGGGCAAGTTTGGTGAGTTTGTTAGTTAGACAGGATGCCACGCTGAGCACAGCGGTGTTTCATACATTTTAAATGAAAAAGAAAAATCCTAGCACAGAAGCCCACATTTTGTCACAATTAAAAGATCTCTTATACAAATCCAGCAAATATTTATACACAGAAACAGAGCAAATTCAATCCACAAATAAATTACTGAGTGTTTCAGCCTCTTTCTCTCCTCTCTCTCTTTTGGTCTTAATTGAGAATAATCTTACTTTGAACAATCTTAATCTCATTTTTGCGTGAAGTACATCCTCTCATGCACAGTACAAAGAGTTACAGATCAAAGCCTTCCTTTTTTTGTTTTTCCTTAATCTTCCAACATGTTAACCTATTCTCCGGCCACCTTCTTCACAAGGGGAAGACCAGGAACCCAGAGAAGGTGGAGTACTTCCAGCCTCCCATTAGGTTGCCTCTCTCAAGTCTGAGGTAGGCTTTGTCCCCCTTCTCCATGATCACCAGGCCGGCATTAGTGGCAGCTTCTCTAGTCACGTCCTGGTCTCCGGCAAAAGCTGAAATCATTGGCCAGCCATTTAGCATCAGGCTGACCTAAGAGAAAGCAAATAAAGGAATTAGGAAGTGCATTTTGATCCACTGTAATTAAAACTCAAAGTGTCATAGTTGAGGAATCATACCTGGATAGTTTGTCTATTGTAGGCCTTTACAACGTGGAAGTTGAAGCTGTACACACCTCTTCTTGGTGCCAGGAAGACACTGGTCTCTTGGTCAAAATGGGTGCCTACGTTTACCAAAATCTGCAACAGCAAGGGAGGAAGAAAAAGGAGGAAGGCAAGCTGATATGTAATTTGCACATGATAATACAAAGGTACAGCAGGGGAAAAAGCAGTGGAAAAAACACTGAAAACTAGTAATAAACAGTGGGACTTTTGTTATAAGATTTCCCTCAATACCACATACTTTATATAAGTGCTCACTTAGTGGGCACTAAGGTCATTCTTTTTGTCTGTGCAATAAGATTTTAAACTTCTCCCAGAATACAAAGTCCTCCTTTTTACATTGCCAAAAAAGCCTCAAATACCTATGAAAATGGAGACCATCAGCATGGCTTAAACTTCAGTGTTAATCTCATCAGCATTTCTCCTCACTGTCAAAACTCTGACCATATGTGCATCCCATTGGCTAAACACTTCTGACTTCAAAACACTTGGAATAAAGCTTATACAGTAGCAGCTTTAAAAGACAGAAAAAAAGAAAAACCTTGAAAATGAAGAGGTCTAAGAACTCTGGAGTTCAAACACAGTTGACTTTCCCTAGAATATTCCTCTGTATCTTGACCTCCAAACTAAAGACAATTTTTAAAGTAATTCATCCTTACATGCTAAAAATGAGCTTTAACTGAAAAAATAAACTGCAATATAACTCACTCTTACATGTAAACAGTCACATACTCACATTATCAAAGTAAATGATCATGGTGCGGTTGCTCATGTCCGTAGGCTCGTGGTTGGTCTGGCGGCTGGCGGAGAACGCCACCCGACCGGAGCCAGAGCGGACTGACATGCCCAGGGCGTTACCAGCAGGCTCGGATGAAGGAGTGGAGTCACATATGACCAAGCATTTACCCTCAAGGATGATGGGTTCTGTGTCATTCTGGCCTCTTGACTCCATGGGTCCCCAGAACAGGAGCAGAGCCAACAGTACGGGGAGGCTGTAGGTGACTGAACTGGGATGCATGACTGAACCTGAGCTGTTAGGTCAAATATCTCTGACTGACTCTGAAGACAAGTGTCACTTTAGACAGCTTGAAATTAAAACAAACATGCTATGATGAAACAAACTGATTTTGAGCAAATTCTCCAAACTTTTTCCTCTTTTTTGTGAAACTGACAGGTTTCAGCTAAAGTACAGTGACGTCCACCAAGGCAGCAATGAAACCAGCAGATGTGTTTGAGAGCAAATGGATATTCAAACAATACTCAGAACTGGTCACTGGCCATAGCTGTCACTCATTCCCTTTCTGTCTTTCTTTCTTGTCTCCTTTGTTTTTGCTCCCACAAATCCCAAATCTCTTCAGCATCTATGTGCTGCGTCAGCAGGGGCCAGAATGACAGTCAAAAAAAATCTCTCTGACTTTTTAAGTTGATTTCTTCAGCAAAAAACCTGACAGGAGGGCAGAAGAGACATAGCAGGGAGAGAGAAGAAAGGGTTTAAAAAGACAAAGTGCAAAGTGAGTAAGTCTGTGTTCAGACATTCACTGATGGAGAAAAGGAGGGAATGTTACGAGATGCCGAGGAGAGGTGAGGAAACAAAAAAAAAACAGATGAGGTAAGATTCTGGAGAGGTGACAGGGAAAAGATGTAGGACCCAGAAGGGAGTGAGAAACAGAGAGGGAGTGGGGGAACAACTCCACTGAGTGACCATCTGTCTGTTACACATACCCCCTCCCCACCCAACACTGCTCAACACGCATTCCCTCACACGACGCACACACACACACACACACACACACACTCTCTCTCTCTCTCTCTCTCTCTCACTCACTCATGCTTTTGTTTCACACATAGCTTTACATGAAAAATTCACTTTTTTCTTTTTCCTCTAATTTTTTTTTCAAGTTCAAAGGCCAATTTCGTTGTTTAGCTCGTAAAAATCAAACATTAACGGGTTAGGACCTCATAAAGTTTCAAAAGGTACATTTTTAAATACCAAGAAAGAACAGCATGTGTGAAAACGTAACTTTCTCAGCTTTAATTAACCTTATTTCAATGAACAAAAAAAAAACATTAGCCTTTTGGTTAAAGCAGGATCCATATTTTTGCAAAATTATTCACAATTATTCTTCAATTATTCACTCTGAAACAAATGCTCTAACAAAAAAAATTGTACACTCTTAGCATTTAAAGTGAAATAGATGATCACCTGTTTCTGTCTCAGCAGTCTTGTATTTCATATCAAGTGAAAAATGTTTTCCTCCCGGCTGGAACTCTGTAATACGGTCACAAATCCCTCTCCTCTTGCTCCTCTGTCACATTATTTAACAGCACGGCAGTCAGTCTGATCGTAACCAAGCCAGAGTGTGCTCTGCTATCGCTCTCTCTTTGCTTGTCTTTCTCTCTTTCTCTCTCAGCCACCCCCTTTTCTGTCTGCTTCTTTCTCACCCTCTATGTTACATCCGCCCACTCACCTTTACAGTGAAATAAAGAAAATTGGAGGATAATTGGGCGTCTGAGCTGCTTCAAAGAGTAAAGCTGGCGAGTGAGTGGCAGTTGTTTTCCTTATTTCTCTAATACACAATCAAGTCGGTGAGTCTTTCTTGGGTGTTCAAGCTGAGTTTAAAAGGATCAAACGCCATTTCCTGTTGCTTGTTCACTTTTATGGAAAAATATTTACACCTGCAATGCTTCGTGTAGCTTCTCCTATATGATACTAAAGCAGATATGATCGAGACTGGATTTACAGGATATGGGCATCTGTTTTAAAAGAGTATTTTAGGGTTATTTTTTTTAGCGTATAAACACATAAACCAGCCCCATGAAGAAACATCTAATGCATAACAACCTGGATATAATTTAGTATTCACCTCTTGTATCTATTATTCAAACTGAGGTAGAGCATCAGAGATGCTTAAGAAAGGATGGGAAGCGTTAAAGCCCAGTTTCAGAAACATCTGACAAAATCATTTCTGGCATCAAAAGTTACCAACATTCGCAGTGTTCTGCATTTTTGTTAAAGTCACCAGCTATCTGCATTACAATCACAATGGAATTAAAAGCACATGAGATTTTAGCAAATTTTGTTGCAAAACCTTTTCCACTTTCCCTCTTCATTTGCTGTCCTGCCGGGATTCACTCAGATTTTCTTATCTAAAACGTTGTTTTTTCTTTTTTCTAATGATGATTTTAATTTCCATGTCAGCATCACTATATGACAGTCTTAGCAGATGTGGCATTGTTTCTTCACTGAGGAAGAGCTCAGCCTTCAGTATCAGAGAAGCTCATCGCAACAGTACTGTTCTTTGTTTGTGGTTTCCAGAAGGAAATAAATCGGCACCATGTTGTCTTGGCATGGCTTTGTTAAGTTAAAGTTTAAGTTCAGCCAAGTTGGTGTCCATCAGTGTTATTTTCCCCTCCAGTCGCTTTTCTCCACCTCAGACTTTAACAAAAGAGATGTGGCTGTTGAGCTCAGCTTTGTAGAGTCCAAAGCCCAAGCACACCGGCTGAGTGAAGGTGGTTGAGAAGGTGTGGATGTGGGTCAGGTTGCTGGATGGTCCCACCTCAGAGAAGGTGATGGTGCCTGCACCGTAGTCCACAGCAACCGCAACTCGGTTTCCAGTCATTTGATGTATGAGGCGGGTCTTCCTGCGGTTGTGCCAGGCAGCCAGCTTCCTGTCATGCTGCTGCGTCAGGCTCCATGATACCTGGGAATTTAACAAAGGCCTTTTAAACAAGGAGCATGCTTTTGGTTGAGACAAGAGCTGCAATATTTAAACATTAACTTGTTAACTGATTTTGTTCCAAGAAATAAAGAATTGCTGCATTTCTCAGTTGTTTAAATAAAAACCTCAGGTTACTTCTACTGAACTTCATATTTATGCATGAAATCAACATAAATGCCATATTTCCATTTTTTCCTTTTTCTTTACTTTAGGTTTTCCAAGTTATTACTTTAAAACATCTTCCTATTATTCCCTCTTCTTCTTCAATGTCTTTTTTTGTATTTGTTGTTTTTTGGTAACCAAGGTAAAAATTAGCACAGTGTTTGCATTTGTGTACTAACTCCTTATAATAATGAAATGGCTGTAGTGGAAGGAAATGCACATTAATATGCATTTTTTTGTGTGTGTGCTACAATTGGATGGAAACTTTGTTAGTGCTGTTAAAGTGTTGGATTACTTTAGGGTCCAATTTTTACAGCAGAACACAAAAAGAGGGTTATTTTGTTGAGTGCAAATGAACAGTTTCCTCTATGACAGATAATGGAATGAATACAAAGAGCCATTCATAGTCACAGAAGCCAGACAAAAAAAAAACTTAGAGTATTGCAAAGGAAAGGTTCGTGGGAAAAGTGGTGAAAACAGAAATTTAAAAACTGCTGGAATCAAACAGAGGCTCTACCTCATCCATATGTTTACTCAAACAACTATTTGAACAAATATGACACATATAACATTTATATGCTTTTACCTTTAACATCAGTCTTTTTTGGTTCTATTTGGAATAGCTAAATGGAAAAGCTTGTAACAGAAAACTGTGAGACCAAATTGCAAATTTGAGCTGGTTGATACATTTGTAGATAATGAAATGATAGCAACATGTATATGCATGTAAAGAATATCCAAAAAACAAAGCCAAAGTTTAAATGTTTAAATCTTTCTGGGGTTGTACTTGCAGCTTCAGTAGTTTTAACCTACGGCTACAAAACTTGTGGAAAAAAACACAACAGGCCCTCTTTAGAGCCAGTGTTTGTTTTGTCCTTTTTGGGCTAAAGTAGAAACATGGCACTGCAACACGGGGGACTGAAGAGGACCCACTCCCTCTGGAGGTATAAAAGACTAATTCTAAGGAAAGAAAACACTGTAATTTTTATTCTCAAGTGATCACATACCAATGAAAGCCTTTTGTATTCAAATTTTGGCAATATATCACATTCAATCCTGCACACTGGACTACTAAACACAACCAACTATATTAACTGTTGATCGGTTGATACTGTTGTGCTGTGGCACCTTGTTGTTCCCAAAGGCGTTGCCTTCTTTCCCCTTCCGCCCAATACTTCTATAGCAGACGCCGATATCCCAGAACCCCTCAGCTTCCAGCTCCCAATAGTGAGTCCCAGAGGAGAAAGTCTGTACAGTGAGGACCTGAGGCCAGTGGTCAAAACGTTCGGGTTGAGCGGCACAGGGCAGGCGGTTCTTAACCCGCGTCGCTGAGCGAAGATCATCAGAGATGCTCAACAGAGGATGGGCTGTGTTAGTGTCCAGAGTCAAGGGACTGGTCACTATATGAGAGAGAAATAAAATAATTAATGCATACAAATAAATAAATAAACATACTCACTCTGATGGTAAAACAGGACCTACAGCATGTTGCGTGGAAACAACAGCAGAGTTTTCTCTCCTTTTTTTTTTTTTAACTGACAAATATTTCCAGTTCCAGACGCCTACATGTTGTTAAAATGCAACCATCCATGTACACAGCCTTAGATAGCACACAAAGAAGACCACTAATGATACTTTTAGATATATATTAGCAGAAGATTACAAAAGAATGAATCTTTGATAGCATAAAACAAATACCACATCAAAAACTTCAAAGATGGTATTCTTATCCATTTAATTTGACATTTTTGGAAATTAATTCATGTCAGCTGTAAGTATAAAGCTAAGCCAGGTGACAGCTAGTGTAGCTTAGCATTAGGGCAGCTTTACAGCTTACTAATTGACAAATTGTATCTTTTTTGTTTAATTTAATCAAAATAAAAATTATTAAAATTACAATTTGATGTTTTGCAGAGAATTAGTGCCTTTTATCACTCTGTATAGCTCTTCCCTGTTTCCAGTCATTATGCTGAGCTTAGCTGGTGAGCTGTTGGCTGTGGCTTCATTTTTGAAGAATAAATTATGAGAGCGGTATTAATTGTCATGTAAGTCTCAGCAAGAAATTAAATGAGTGAATTTTCAAAATGTCAAATCCTTCCTTCAAGAAAGTAAATGTGATGAGCCCAAAATCACCCATCTGTCACTCACAGAGCTCCCTCTTGAGTTCACTGAGGCAGCGGAGGGTGGCCGTGATGAAATCTCGATACTTGCTCTCTATGTCTTCCAAGATGTGTTTCCTGTCTAGACTGACTGTTTCGGGGGTGAAAAGTGGGCTGTTCAGGTCGGCTAGTAACCTAGAGCAACAGGAGAAAAAGCATCTTGATTAAAGTCATGAACATGTTACGTCAAAGCTTCTGTCATGATGTAATTGCATTCATCTATTCATTTCCTTGTCTCTTTGTGTCTCCCTATGTCTCCCTTATCTCTGACATACATTCAAAGACTGCCTACCTACACACACACACATCAGAGGTCATAGCCTCAAGATCTAACATCACATCTAACGTCACTAACTTGTTCTGGACTTACTTTGTGTCCTCTGATTGAAAGGCCTGAGGAAAGAAAAGTGAAGGACAGCTGAGAAAAACATGTCAAAGAAACATTTATTCACTGAAAAAAAATACAGATGCACTCTTGGATCTGCAAGGCTGGATAGGAAAGTAACAAACATAAGGTTGTTAGGTAAGGTCGCATTCAAACATCTATTGACCCGCACATTAGGTAGATACTGTATGCAGAATTATTTCTCTACATTATATGAGCATTCACAGCATGAATAACCCACTGTATTTCGCTCGGACTCTTAAAATCACTTCTTTCTCACCTCTTCAGTATATAACACAGAATATTTTGCATTATGTGCTGTAGTGAACATTATAAAATATATTAATTTGTTAGTTCATAGAAAACACACTATGTTGACCAATGGATAACATCATTCAAGTTTTCCTTGATCTGTTCTGAGTCTAATCAAGCTGCTGTTTGTACAGAGTAGATGACCCATCATGGCAAACCGCACATTAAACAGGCTAAAAGGCATTCCTGCACAATGGACAGATTAAACGAATTAAAAACATATTAAATATTATTACAGCCTCCTCCAAAATCATTTTCGTCTCTTTTTGAGAGGATTAATTAAATCTGTGCTACAACAACTGACATGTTAAAGGCCCTTTTTTCATCAGTGCTTCATTAGGAGCAACAGGTCCCACATCAGCACCACAGTTTCTGCAAATGATAAAACACTACAGATAATTTTTCTCAAGGGATTGCGGTCCAAACTGTTAAATCTTTTTATTGTCACTGCTTTGGGCTCAGCTTAAAAATCAAGACATTACATGGTACATCAGTCATGACTCAGCACCATGTGAAACAGGATCTCATGACAGTGAGTTGTTTACTTATGTTTTTTTGCCACTGTCAGTAAAATGTGAACAAACAACACCCACTGAGAAAAGTAAGGTTTTCTGAGTTTTCAACTCTCATCAATATTAACTGTTAGGGGAAAAAATTCTCAAAACAATTTTTCTAGGACTTGAAATTTTATTTGTCTTGAACAATTTATCCAGGCACAGAGGGGAAGTCAAATCTTTGACAAAC
>JAPZDZ010000004.1:4885594-4908698 GCA_029783805.1 Acanthurus tennentii | reverse complement strand
ATTCAATAAAGACTGAGTTAAAAAAAAGAGCTTGTCTGTTTGTTTTACATATCATGTGCTCTCCTTATGTGCAGCTGCAGCGACACATGCAAATGTGTTTGGCAGTTCCACACAAGAGCAACGGTCTAGATTCATGAACTTGAGGAGCTTACTGGCTAACTAGTGAATTCCCATGTAACTTAACTTCCAAGATTACATGAGGTGTGCTTTACATAGCTCAAATATTTTTTCACAGCCATAACCTCAGGCTGCTACCGTCACCATAAATAATCAATATCCAAAGAGTTTAGAGGGCATCTTGGATGCAGTGAACAAGGAAGCTCAGGATGTCTCCTGCATGTTGAGAGACAAAAAAATCTTAATCTCAATCTGTTTCACTGAATTCACAGTACATGTATGAGACTGTACACATACACACGGGTGTACAGTCCCATAGGTGCCTATTTCAAGACTTGATTTCAATTCACTACGTGCCTACTTGAATAATGTTTCTTTGGCACTCGTTCCTCATTTTTAACAATAGAAAAACACAAGCATTAAGAATTTTGCAGTAAGAGCCGTCAGACTGCCAAAAGCAGAGGGAGATGCACAAAGTTTCAGGGTCAATCAGCTTTTTTATTTTTTTAATCAAGCAAGCAAGCAAATCCTAAGGTATGAAAAGTGAGTTGACTGAAGAAGAATGTAGTGAGTTATCTTAAATGCAATTTGATCATTTAAGGAATGTGATCAACCACATGTATTTATGGACAGACAATAAAACTGGTCGACTGCCAGTTTTAACAACAAGCTAAAAGTCTTGTCATAAATCCTCTCATTGCGAGGATTATAATGTTTAACATTTGTTTAAAGTGTTTTAAGGAGTTATAATTTGTCTGTAGGATTATTTTGGAGGCTGTAATTTCTGATGCTATTGTATTTTTCTATCTGGTGTCCACCTCATTTGTACCAATAATGATGGACTGGCAGGTGCAAAAAACTCTCCAAAGAGTTTGAAAAAACACTGCAGCTTATAACTTAAATGTACAAAAGATTTAATAAATTTAATAAAACTGACCATATATTGTACCTTGGTTTAGACATTTTGTCAGTTTAAACATGTTTAAAAAATAATTGAATGAGAAAATAGAAAAAATGTATGAAGAGTTAACTGCTGACATTAGTGTGGGAAAAGGCATAGATGTCACATAGGTTGTGTATTTGATTAAGTATTCGGCTTTTGAGCCCGGCATGACAACATTCAGTCCCATCATTAATCTGAATAACACCAGCCGGGTGATGCAGCTGTGTTACCAACACAGCAGGCGCAGCACTGTGGCAGGCACATCCCTGATGGATCACTTTAAAACATGAACGCTGCTTATCCGCTGTTTATTAAATTAACTGCTGCTGCTATGACTTTACAGAGAGTCAAAATCTTGTGTCGGTATCATTATGAACTACTGTGCTGTGTTTTGGTGTTTGATAGCCTTTTTATAATGATATGTTAAGTAACACACACTGTTATGTTGTACACCGTTATGCTATGTTGTATGTTGTTATGTTGTGAGGCTGATGGGAATTTCATTAATATTGCAGGTAGTTCTTAACAAAGCAAAGAGTTGGCCATATTGAAAAACTGACCTGATGATGGTATAAAGATGACCTAAGCGGTTACATTTTCTCTTGGGCAGCAGTGAATGTGAGGACGAATATCTCTGTGATCCATCCAGTAGTAGTCAAGACCCTAAAGATGATCTTTTGCTTTTGAAAAGTTTTATGCCGTTGTAGTTTCTCCTAAACATTTGGAAGAGGAAGGGGGAAGGCTGGGATATTCTGTTGGTCTGCAACCTCACTAAATCTAAACACTGGACCTTAGGATATCTTATTGTGCAATTTGGTGCAAACTTTTATGGTGTCGAAATTATGTTTCCTGACTTTGGAGGTCCCTTTATTTTTTTCTCTAGCACCCTTTATTTTTTCTTTTGAGCTTTAGAGTGAAATGTCAAAACAGCCATTGGATAAATTGTCATGAAATTTTGTATTGACATCCATGTCCCCCTCAGATTTAAAAGTATCAGTTGCAGTAATGACGTTTCCTTTAGCGCCACCTTGAGGTAAAAAATATTAATGTCCACTACCTACAAAAATAATAATATAAGTGTTTGTCAGCATGCTTACTCCCCAAATGTAGATTATTAAAAAATGGCAAACTATTGCCTTCGTGGCACCAGTATGTTAGCCTTATTTTAAGAACGAACTAATGAAATAGGAGAATGAACAGTATATGAATACAAAAACATGCTTAAGCTGTTCAACAACCCCCCCCCCCCAACCCACACACACACACATTTGATGTGGGGTACATTAGAGCACCCACAAAGGATCTGACCAACCCCATTTAGTTAACTTGACCAAAAAGTCTCCACTGTGATCATGCATGAAAACAGCAACTGTTACTTAGGAATATTATAAGGAATCGTGCCAGACTGCACACATTCATACACACATACATTATTAATACTTTGCTATGTTATAATGTAGCCTATAATACTGTACATGTTTTAGAACAAGACAATGCAACTTTTGTAAGAAGAAATAATATGATTCCTCTTATAAAAAGTTAAAATAATGAGCAATAAATGACATTCTTGTTCAGTTCTATCAGAAGTTGTGCTACTAAGATCTTATTTTGTCAAGTTAAAAGTAAGTAATGTTAATGGATGTTATTTAAAGCTTTGTAACTAACAATACTGAGTCAGTTTGCTGACTCTGACTCTTCTCTACATGTTTTGTAATGCCACAATTTATGAGAAATTGTAACTTATGGCTGTTGTTTAGCAATAGTTACAGTCCAATCTTAATGTGTTATGCTGTATTTGTGTGTAAAAGCATGTATTTACTCACATTCATTCTTCATACTGTAAATACTGTGTGTGTGGGTGTAAACTTGATTACATGTGCAAAATAAAAATAAAATATTTTTATAATGTTTTTCCAGCCGAGCCAATACATGTTGTCATTATACAAGCTGCTGCTCTGTTTCTCTGAATCACCTGCTGCCTATTTTGCATAATTTTGTGTATTATCAAAGTCAGACTAGCATTATATCTCCACTGTTTGTTTAAAATGACAAATAAAGACTAGCCTTTCTAAACACATTCTTTTTGTTATATTCTCCTAGACAGATAAGCCTGGTTTGCATAGTTCCTCTCCCATGGAATGGGCGGATCAAAGATCACAACAGCTTTCAGACTGCTTGACAGAAGGGCCGATTAACCTCATCGCTCTTACAAGAATCATAGGTGGGAATGATGTAATGAAACAAAGAAACAAAGGTAAGTAATCTGGTCCAAAACTCAACTCCTTAAATACCGTCTTGGAAGTTTTTTAAGGTTTTTAATATAAGTAAAACTGCTGTTGTATCACTGAAACAAATATAAAATGTACTTACGTTTGACTCGGAGGCATATTTTGATGGATTTAACAACAACAACATTTTCTGAGTGTTTTTATTCAGCCCTTTAGTGTGCATGATGTAGGTTTTAACACTGAAGGTGTTTATGTGTTTGTTTTTGTTAAGGAACGCTCATAGGAAAAAACGCAATCAATATCTGATGACGTCAACTTTCAGGCTCACTGCTGAAGTCAGTCATACTCTCTCGACTTAACAGGACATGATAAATGTGAAAGAGCAGAAAAAAATACATCTTCACTGTGAAAACTGCAGAGCTGAAGGCAAGGTCAAAAATCTACAGATTTCCAGATCCAGCTCGATGGCAGGGACACATGACAGCACCTCACTTCTCTTGTGTAAAGACAGTGCCTATTACACAAATATCTTAGGTATTGTGGTGGACTGGGTGATATTCCTTGTGGGACTTCCTGAAGTCTGCCTGGCCTTCTATGCTCTCCTGCGTCTACTGAAGAGGGACAGAGTGGCTCCCATTTTTGCCATAAACCTGTTTCTCTCGGATTTCATTCAGATTGGGGTCACAGTTGTCTTTCTCATAAGCAGGTCTTTCAAAGCCACCTTCTACCCCCTCATCGTTGCCCGCTGCATTGCACGACTGTTTGTCCGCTTAGGCCTGACCTCCAGTTTGGGTTTCATGCTGCTGATTTCTGCAGAGAGGTATGTAATGGTGGCCTGTCCGGTGTGGTATCGCACAAAGAACAGTGGAAAGTTACCCATCATCCTCTCAATTTGCATGTGGACCGTTTCAGCGATCTACTCCACTCTGGATTATGTCTACCTGACCCACACCAGATTCTCCTTGTTTATTTTCTCCTTTATCTGCCTCCTCCCTGCTCCCTTTCTTTTGGGTCTCTACATTGTCACGTGGAAAGCTCTCAACAGGAGTGTGGCCATGAGAAATGAAAAGAGGAACAGGAGGAAAGTTTTGGGTGCTCTGAGTCTGGTGCTGGGGATGTACACAGTTTTATTCCTCCCCTTTGTTTTTAGGAACCTCTACTACTCTTTCAAAGCAGACAATGCCTCAGATGCAGAGAAATCTGTCAGGGATTGGTCCCTAGTTTTGACCAGTGCTCTGGTCTATCTTAGCCCTTTGTTTGACGCATTTATCTATATTTTCATTAGGAGGGACGTAAGGGACACAATCGAAGCGTTTCCCTGCTGTAAAATGCCTCTTGAGAAGCTCAAAGAGTTTCAGGACAGGATAACAGAAAGCTCCCAGATAGAGACAGCTTTATAATTAATTTAATAAGTCGCATAAAAAGGGGACTGCATCTAAGAGGGAGTTTTTTTTATCACTCTGCTTATACTGTGGCTTAGACTGAATCATCTGTTTCTTTACAAACCAGAGTGACAATTTTTAAATCAGGGCTTATCTCATAAAAAGCCAATGAGGTCATTGTCCTGAAGAAAACCTTAGCCATTTCAATAATGCTGTTCTTAGGGGCACCACACCCTTTAAATCTACGGCATTGTAAGAATTGGCAAATAAAATGCAGTGCAATGGAATAGTGAATGTTCCCTACAGCTCCATGAAATGTTTTTTAGCATCTCTGGTTCCCTCTCAAAACTCTGAGGGTAACTCCCAGAATCAACAGGCAGCTGCTTTCAGCATGAAGCTCTGATAAAACCACTATTTGCTACCTACCCAGCACCAAACCTCAGGATGACAAAGTTGGCAACTAGTTGGTGATCTTATTGAAGCATTTTGCAGCTAAAGAGCCAGAGACTTTTCTCAGAAGCTAGTGGAGAAGAAGAGGGAATATTGGACTTACTTAATCAAATGGTCTTTAAAAAAATTATGGAATGAATGCTGATGTTGCTCCATGTTTGCTTGTTGTGAAAATAGGCAGTTGATTGTTTTGTAGTTCAGTTTGTAGTAAAGTTTGTAGTAAAGTTTTCCATAAACACGAGTTGACACATATAAATCTAAAAGGTGATCTTTAAAAGAGTAGTTTCAGGTTTTATTTGGTGCTTTGGGATTACCAAGATTTTCAGGCACAAGCTGAATAAACTGTCTAAAGAGAGACATTAGTCTTCAGTTATGATATAATGTCTTTAATACCTGCGTTTATTGTATTTTTCTATAACACTATTTTTTAAAGAATCTGTGCACTACCTTCACTTGTTGTTCTTGTTATTGTTAAAATATTCAGGTGGAACTTGCCTCTTCTTGTCTTTGAGAGACACCTAGTGGTTTTTCCCAGTAGCTGTCACCCACAGTCTGCCAGGAGACATGGCTGGAAGTTAATAAGACAACATTTCCAGTCAATATATGTGCTGGGACAGGATGTGCTGAGACAAAGTTTGGTGCAGAGGTTCATGATCCGTGGAGGAAGAGGCTCAATGACTCTGGCAATCCCCTTACCATTAATCAATAATTTCTGTAATACTTTGGTTTATAACCAATTTAAAAAAGGTCATTGCCATCAGAGTTCATTGTAGGCCTTCCTAAACCTTAATATTAGAACTTTTTCCCTACAGTAAAGTTGAAAATATAACAGAGAACATTCAAATGGTAAACACACTAGTCAAGGCAAGTGACACTTACTTAAATTAAATCAAACAGCTTGCATAATGATCAATACTCATAAGTCTCAAAAGTTAGGACTAGATATTACATAAAGAAAAATGATTTATGCTAAATAATATGCTAGATAATATTTTATAACCTACTTTAACAATTTGATAGTTGTTTGTTGTCACAGCACACCCCAGACGTTATGGGACTCTATAAACATAATGCAGAACCATTACGAGCTTTATTCAATTATATATCTTAAATATATTGTCTCCAGATGACCGAAATATGACAGCCTTTGTCTGATGACATGATTGTATTGGGTAACAACAAGGTCATTTTGGTGTTGAGATAATGTGTATTAAATACATTATTAGCTGAAGACCCCAAATAGCTGTAAATTATAGACTGCTATTACTAACCAACATTAAAACACATTTGTTAAAAAAAATACTTTTTTTTATTAAAGTATGTAAAATATATTTTATGATTTTTATGACGGGTGGGGCGTGATCATACACACCTGTGCAAATCTCAAATTACCGTCTGACTGATTAAGTCCTGCATTGGAGGTGTGTGTGCCTGGGCCTGCACTCCTATGTGACATGCACACTGAAAGCCAGTGTGGAGGTAACCGTGGTCACTGTTTCCCAGAGGACCGTCTGGCGGCGAGGGCCATTAATTATAAGAGACAGGGAGACAGACAGCTAGCCAGCTAACCAGACAGACAGACAGACAGACAGTACCGCAAAGAGCACAGACAGGCCTGACAGGAGCAGGCCCCGACAAATACAAAGAGAGGGGGAAGAGCAGCACGCACGGCCAAGAAAAATAATCCTCCCACTGTAGCGAGTACAGCTATCTGCACCGCCCGCTTCTCCTCCTGCCAGCGGACTATGAGTAAATACATTCAGGCATAATAAGCCTTTGTCAAAAGAGAAAGAAACGCGATTTGCGACGGAGATAAATAATTGAAAAAAATGCGGCTGTCCGACTGCGCATCCCTGGGAGTGAGTAGGGAAATGCTGCACCAGTGTCCCGGCTGAGAGACGGAGACGATCTTCCCCAATATAAGCTCCTGAGCTGTTTTTTTTTCCCTTGTCATCACACGAGATCGTTGCCAAAAATCATCGTTTCAAACATGGTAAGTTGTTTTGTCTTATATTTGAAGAGATTAGGACGGCGACGAGCGGCCTGTGGGGGAAATGCACATCCGGGACTGTATTTTTTTTGAAGAAGTCATAATATTTTATGAATCATAACTTGTTATGATGTGGGAGCGCGCGTGGCGTGCAACAGGTCGCCGTACAGTAGCGGGGACGCGCATCTCACTGCCGTATTTTGCGCTTGTTTCCAAACATTGGTGTAAAAACGTGCGTCCGTCGTACACGCGAACTTATTGGCAAGATGGCACGAAAAACACGAATGCGTTGTTGGCACAACACAGTTATGGTTTAAAAAGCAACAGTATTGTCCGTTTTTACTGTTGAATATCCGAACTATTAGAGTTATTGACGCTTCTTTCTGTTTGACACAACAACAGCGAATCGATAATAGAGTAAGGGTTTTTTTTTAATTATTTATTTTTTTAACAATTTAAAGGGCTTTTGTTCAAAATCGCTGCTTTGTTTGCACGGAAAAGTGTCTAGTGGCCCACGTTAGAAATTGCATAAGTCCGGTGAATTTATCATATAAACGATTATGACCTCAAGTCTCCAAAAAAAAAGATGTTAAATAAATCAGACAAATATTATCTATCCTACCTGATCTCACATTTTGTGAAGAAGACCTGAATTCAGACTTTATATCACACCTCAGATGCATGTTATTATTCTGTCCAAGCCACAGAGAGACAAGGGTGGGGGTGGGGAGTGCCAGGGGTGTCACAGGGTCCGGTTGAAAAATTATTTTCCTCCTCACTCTGGCTGTGTCTTTCTTTCATTACCTCTCTCCACGTGGTAAGCCATCGGGATGAGGGTGAAAAGGGAGCATTGTGCCTCCAGTCAGTGGCCTTATGTGTTTGAGAGGCACTGAGAGGGTGATGTTCACTCAGCTGTGCTCCCTCAACGCCATTGTTGCAAATTCCACCTCATTTCAGCCACTCTGTTTACTGAGCTCACACAGGAGCCCGTTTCAGAGGCGGCGTGAGCATCCTGAAATTTCACACTCACATAGGCTAATAGACTTGAATGTGTGTTTGTGAGTGTGTACGCTCATATTATTAGACACAATATGGCTGTTTTAACGTCAAAGGAAATTAATTAATTTAACCTAGCTGGCATTGGGGTTGTACGTCGACCTGTGTGCACTGTTCTGTTACACACACGGAGACCCATAAGGTGAGGATTAGACTGTATAGGCTAATGTCATGATCGAAAGCACCGGCAAGGGTCATTATGTGATGAACTTGGGCGTCAATGCATTAGGATTTACTAAAAAGAGGCAGTGGACTCTTGGCTCAAAAGAAGGGGTGTTCACTCGCCATTTGAATGCAAAGTAGTGGATGAACAAGTGAGCTGTGTGTGCGCGCGCGTGTGTGTGTGTAGAGAGAGAGAGAAAGAGAAGGAGGGCCAACGGTGAGTTTTGAGAAAAGGAAGACTTGTCGAGAGAAACTGTCACATGGCATTTTAGGTTTAGTTTTTTTTTCTCTCTCTCTCTGTATCATAATGCCCCAGCGTGGACACGCTTTATTGAGACTAATCAAACCGGAGCATTGTCACAGTTTTGGAAATGGTGTTTGATTTTTTCTTTATTTTTTATTCTTTGAGTAATTTAGATACGTACTTTTTTCAGTGTGCAGGGAAACAGAGTAAAAGTTGCGTGTTGGCCAATGCGCCCCTGCGTCGGTCCCATCCTGCAGAAGTATGTCCCGTCGGAAACAGAAACGACCCCAGCAGCTTATGAGCCTGACCCCCGGTGCCTGTCGGATACTTGATGGTGAGACATAGACTGCATCATAAGAATGGTTGTTCAGTAGGATCGAAACAGACCTAGTCCACATTTCAAAAGACTATTGATTGTGTGAAAGGACTGGATTCACAAAGAATGGAAAGGTCAAAGTAGTCAATTTTCCTCATTATGCAGAGATTGTGTCAGTTAATGGTTCAGAGTGTTGGTTTATAATTTCATGGTATATTCACTGTATTATTCTAGCAGGTCTTCACTGATGCTTCGGCCTTCCACTTTGTTTTGTCCAACAGAAATTTCACTAAAGACTTCTGGGGTTACTTAAGCCTATCTAAATTTGTATACCAAGAGGTTATTATTTAATTTCAACCATCACTTCCAACTTTTTTCTTTTCAGAACCATTAAACAGCTCAACCTGTTAAATTTACAATAAAAAGTAGACATTATTTTGTTACGTTTCACTTGAACACTAAGAAAAGTTGGAATCATTGGCATATTGAATCTTTACACCATTCTCTGTGGTTGCAGCCATTAGCATCTTTTTTGCCCTGTAAAACCCAAATGCCTTCACTCTTCATCAATGCCAGGTTCAAAGACACAGACCACCCAGAATACAGAGACAAAGTCTACAGTAAGTCTCTAAGGAATATTGAGGGAAAAGAATATATAATGAATTTGAAAATGTGAACCAATAGCAAGATACAGATTTTGTAGGAGGAAAGAGAAGAGCATTAGAAGGTCAAGGAAAAAGAAACTTTGCGGGGCACTGTATAAGGTGTTCTAACTGCAATAGCATTAGACCCCATTGTCCCCTTTCAGCTTTGTTGCTGGGCACTGAAGCATGAACATACCCATGAAAAAGTGTGTATGTGACAGTGTGTGTGTGTGTGCGCACACAAGTGTGTATTTGTCTGGCCGTCCACTCCAGTTACAAGAATAGGGCCCACATTGTGTCATAAAATCGTAGCTTTCAGGCAAACAGCAAAAAGTTCTGTATGTGTTTGCGTGTGCATGAGCAAGTAAGTGTCTTTTTTGAGTGTGTGTTGGACAGTGACAGGTATGCTGTGTGTATGTGCTTTCACCACTATCCCTCTGCTTTTCTAGGCTAAGTTTGCTTGTTGATGGTCTGTGAGTCATCACATCTGTCTGCAGGGCTGTTTGTTTTCTTTACACACAACCCCTCTTCCTCTGTCTGGTCCTAAACCGTATCAGGAATTCGACCTTAGCGTGTTTAAGGTCAAGTCTGCCAGCCAATCCGGCACCCATTACAGTGTCCACTACACAACCATGACCTAACCCTGAGCACCCCATTTGGCTGTTGGGGGAAGGGCTCTCAAGAAGATGAAAGAAAGACAGATTGAATGGAGGAGGAAAGAAAGAGTCAGGGGCAGAGATAGAAGAGTGTCTGGGTGTGTGGAGGTTTTTTTTTTTTATTGGGGAGGGGGTTGAGGTAAAGTCCATTGCCTTGTGCGTGTTGCCCTGGAAACAAGGTAGGCTCCACTACGGGTGAGCTGTGTATTCTTGCAGATCAGTGGAATCTGTGTGTGTTTGTGTCTGTGCATGCATGACGTTTGTGTGAGAGTGTTTGTGTGTGTGTGTTCTGAGTGTGCAGCGACAGCGCTTGGAAGACTGTAGTTGTACGTTTTTGTAAGTTGTTTCTTGGTGCCCCGAGATGTAGATTCTTTTTTTCTCTTTGATTTCAAATAAAATGTCGTTTTAAAGACTGTTAATCTTTATGTGGACTTTGATTTTTGTTCCTATTTAAAGTAAAAACTGCAATAAGATTTTCTCTTTTTAATTTTTCTAGATGACAACTTGGCAGTGAAGTCACAATCCTTTCCATTTATCCTGGATTCTCCTTTGTGCTCTTCATCCTCCTCTTTTCAAAGCACCCAGCTGTCCCTTGCACTCTGTTCATCTCTCAAGGGCTCTCAGACCTCCTCACTACCAACTGAGGCTGTACTGCTATCCTGCACCCCAAACCAGCCCTCCCATCTGCCTCTCAAAGACCCACAGCCTTCCCTCTCTCCTGACTTCCATTACTCCTCTCTATCTACCCAAACTCAACATCCCTCTGCCCCTCAACTGTCCACTTACAATCCTACATCTTCTGCAAGTACCCTCATCCACCCCTCCCGAAGTGCACACATGGCCTCCCCCAAGTTGGGACTTTCAGCCACCACCACTACCTCTTCTTCCTCCTCATCATCCTCTGCCTCCCTATGTCCTCCACCACACCCTGGAAGCCCCAGCCGTGTGCCTGAGGGCCCTCCAAGTCCTGTCACTCCCACCCCCAGCCCAGGAGTGACATCTGCCTCAGCTGCACCCTCTAGAGCCCAATTGAGTATTGCCCTCATCCTGGAGGAGCTGCGAGTCCTGCAGCAAAGGCAGATCCACCAGATGCAGATAACTGAGGAGATCTGCAGACAGGTGCTTCGCCTTGGTGGAGCCTCCTATACCATTGACACACCTTCTCAGCATGTCCTCCCTCCTTTGCCACAGCTCTGCCTGGAAAGCAGCAAAAGGGCAGCCAGTCCAACTACACAACCAACTGCATCTCAGCCTTCCACCTCCATGGCTCCTCTCCTGGCATGTTTCTCCTCCCTGCTCCCTTCTCAGGCAGCCAACAAACCCACAAAGCCAAGCAGTTCCTTGTCTCAAATCCTGCAGCCCCACAAATCCCAGATTGAGGGAACTGGAGGGAATGCAGGAGCTCATGGTTATCTGAGGATGAGTTCTCGATCCTCAGCTCCATCAACCTCGTCCTCTGCTGCCATCTCCATGTCTGCATCTTCATATCCACTTGCCCTGTCTTTAGCCCTGCCAAACCGCTACCTACATGAGAAATCTCCAAACACAACTTCAGTGAGTGGACACAGTGGTCGGTCTTTCCTCAACTCATCGCTCCCCACATCAGTATCTATGGCACCTATGCAGTCTGTTTCTGGAGGAGCAGACTCTTCCTCTGCATCCAGTTCCACCGCTACCGGCCGCCTCCAACATGCCTGCCGCTTTTGTGGAAAAATGTTCAGCAGTGACTCTTCCCTACAGATACATCTACGCTCACACACAGGGGAACGACCCTACCAGTGTCCAGTGTGCTTGAGCCGCTTTACAACAAGAGGCAACCTCAAAGTGCACTTTCTGCGACATCGTGAGCAAAATCCAGAGCTATCACTGTCACTCCTGCCACCTTCTCTGTTTGGAGTAGCATTAGGGGCTGCTGGAGGGTCAGATATGGGAAAGGGCATGAGCAGTGGTAACAGTACTGGTGGCATGGATATGACACAGAAGAAGCCAAAAAGTAGACCTGAGGATGATACATGTGGAGATCATTTAGAGGGCAGTGGTACCAGCACTGGCCTTTTTCTAGGGGCTTCTGGAGGATCTACCCCTTCTACCCTACCTCTGGCCCCTAGTGTGGATCTGGCTTTGATTTCCCACTCTCTTTTGCAGCTCAATAGGGCTGCTGCTGTAGCAGCTGCAGCCTCAATCACCTCTGGCCCAGCTCACTCATCCACCTCCTCCTCAGCTTCCACCTCCTCTCTGGCTAACTCCCTCCTCTCAAACTCTTCCTTATCTTCATCTTCCACTATCACAGAGTTATTTAAGGGTGCCCAGCAGCAGCACTTTGATGAAAACACCCCCCCTCATCCCCCAATGCTTTCTCCTGCAGCCTTTTCCCAGCTAGCCCATTTGCCTAAGCTCCTCTTCCCATCTGTCTCAAGTTCATCCTCTACCCCCGCTGCACACTCATCCCTCTACAACCATCCAGCCGTGGGCTTACTACGCACCCCACTACCATCTACTCAAGGTTCCCATCCGCTTGCCTCTTCTAGTCACACACAGCTTTCCTTCCCTTTTTCTTCCTTTCCTAAAGTCCCTGGTCTACCCAACACCACTCCATCCTCCCTGCCTTCCACAATGGTAACTTCCACTCCCACGTCTGAAACCTCCAAGCTGCAGAGACTGGTGGAGAAGCTAGAGAAAGCACCTCCTCACTCCTCATCTCAATGGACTTCTTCCTCCACTTCCTCCTCCATGCTAGAGATGTTATCTACCAGCACCACTACCTCCTCAACAAGTCCAGCAAACAGTCGTTTTACAAATGCCAGTACTTCTACCACATATGTCATGGCTTCCCCGTCATCTTCGGCTCTTGTCTCCACTTCTGTTTCAAACTTCACCCATGAGATGGTTGCTGCCCTTGGCATGAGTGTCAGTGGAGCGAGGGCGATGGCAGGGGGGTTGCTACCATCGCTGGGTATCACAGGTCCAGCTGGCAACCTGACAAACAACCAGTGTGGGGTTTGTTTACGGGTGTTGAGCTGTCCCAGAGCACTGCGCTTACACCAGGCTACACACCTTGGAGAACGCCCTTTTCCATGTAAGATATGTGGCAGATCCTTCTCTACAAAAGGCAGCCTTCGGTCACATCTGGCCACCCATCATGCCCGTCCATCCAACGCACGTGTCCAGAACTCTTGCCCACTGTGCCAACGGAAGTTCACAAATGCCCTAGTGCTTCAGCATCACATCCGTATGCACCTTGGTGGACAGCTGCCCACAGATGGCACAGAGGATTCTGCACATGGAGTGCCACCTGAATCTGATGACACACCGGTGTCACAATCTCAGTCCCAGTCCACAGACCAGAATACAGCCTCCGGTAAAATGCCTTCTCAGGCAAGCCACTCTAAGACCCCAGGCCAAATCTCACAATTTCAAACGACAGCAGTTGGCTCAGTCCCTGTCTCTGGGAGTACCAAATCAGTTGAGTCCACCAAAAATCCCAGCAAATCTGGGTCCCCCAGCCCAGACCTTATACCCCCCTCTGACCTTAGTCCTGACCCCTTCATGAATCCCACCATACAGACTCCACCACCAGGCAGTGTAGATCCCCCTGTTCTTTGTGTCAGTGCCCCTTTGCCAACTTCCCAGCAGACAGACCAAGCTTCCTCAATTGGCAAAGATAACCAAGTTGAACAACAAGCCACTGCTGATGTCCATCTTCCTAAACCCAACTCTTCACCAATTTCACCTAATATTACCAAAACAACAGTGTCATCTAATGCAATGGCAGTGGACTGTGGAGAGGATGAAGCATCTACCTCCTCTAATGCCTTCCTTGGCTCCAAATCAAACCTAGACGACTTACAAAGCACACCTGACCTTGAAACCACCTTTGCTTACACCTGTCCCAGTACTTCCTCTAACCCCATTCGGAGTCAAGATGTCCTTAATGTTAATGCAACACCAACTCTGGAATCAGACTCACTCTCCCCAAGACCCCAGTCAGCCGGACCCATCGGAGAAGACAAATATCAGTCCTCTCCACAAGCGACACCAAAGCAAGACCAAGCAACTGTGCCTGATGAGGATCCCAAAATGACATCCAGCATGGAGACTGATGACGATGTTGGTGATGAAGTGAAGGAGGCATCACAGAGAGCTACCAATTTTGTAAGGGAGACACGTCAGAGCTTTCATTTTGGTTCATATGGGAGGGAAGACCAGGTGGAAGGTGTTAAGATTAGTGGATTGGCTCCAAGTGATGAATTGGATGCCTCAGTCCCCATCAGCCTCGCCCCAACCCTCCCATCCCCAATGTCTCGTCCTGAGAAGAAGACTTATTGCTGTGCTGAGTGTGGAAAAGAGTATGCCAGCCGTAGTGGACTGAAGGTGAGGAAAAAAATAATGAATATGGAAATGATTTCTATTGATAATTTGCAAAAAAAAAAAAAAAGTTGACAGAGTAACTTGTAGTAAAACACTTTTTTAGAAGATAAAACAATATTGTACAGCTTCAGTACAGAACTAAATCTCTCAACTAATATGAAACATTTAAAACAATGAGGATCTTCATCATGGAGCCTGAAGATAACTTACACTGTGTTAAATTATATTTTGGACTTGGCGTTTACTCTACATTGCATTAGTAATACTTAGCCTTATCCTTACCAATCATGTTTTCAGGGGCACATGAAGCACCATGGTGTGGTTACCAAATCAACCCGTCCACCAGCCCGGAGTAGTCGTTCCTCCATTGACCAACTTCCCTCTTCTAGATCTATGACTTCCTTGAACATTCCTGCCACCAGGAGCTCAGCGGGTTTCTGGAACCAGTACCAAACTTTCCTCAACACCAGTAACGAGGCAACTGATGATCCAGCTGCAGGCAGCCAAGGAGAGAATGAGGCAGCACGATCTGTGAAATCACCTGTTCAATCTCAGATGGATCCTAGAGCCCCTGATGAAGCTGGTGAAGAGTCCAATGAAGGGTCATAAGTTGAGTAAACGTGATGGACTGGATAATGTTCTGGTGTTTTCAATAAATGTTTGTCTTTTGGTGAAACTGTATGGGAATTTGCATAGTACTGCTTCCTTAACACATTTCAAGTAGCCAGTCAGTTGGACAGTCAGAGTAATATGTTTGTGAAAGTTGTGATTTAATCAACTTGGTCTTGTGTTTAAAAAAAGAGACAACTGTTGTACAAATAAAGGTGAAAATAATTAAGAATTAACAGCGTGATCCAGCCTTTCCTGGATTTGATAAAAAAGTTACAGTACCTTAATCAGGCTGCAAATGCTTTGATGCACATTCTAATAAAAAAGAGTATCACTGTTGTATCAATGTTTCATATCACATGTGGGTCAAATAATTATCTTTAGGTTCTTTTGTTTGTTTTTGCCATCAGCAGATAGTAAGGTTTACCACATTTGAACAAATTTGAAATTAAACAATTATTTGAAATAATAGCTTCAAATAATTTTATGTCAATATGTAAACATTTTGGGGCTCATCATGACATGCCATGTAAACCAAATGTGATCTAACTTGTACAAAAGGAGGCCCATGCTAACCAAAAGAAAAAATCTTTGCATTAACATAATGGCTGATGTATGTTTCATATCTGTATGATTCTTTCCTTCAGTCACAGAAGGAACTAACATAAATGATAAAAATTAGTTATTTGTTTTGCTTACCTAATTTACCTAACTGTTTTGCAAGAACAAACAAGGCCAAAACACTGAATGTGTTTCTGTAGGGGACATTATTCCTTTTGTCCCCAATCTTGTGGTTCAGATACTCACTACTCACTCATGTAATTGTGGTTTACTTTTCACAATATTGTCCTGTCGAAACTAGAAGCACAGCTGCGGTATTTGTGAACCCAGTCAGGACATGGTCATTTGTGACTTTTGACTGTCAGCTTTGTGAATATTGTGATTGTCGTTTGGTCCAAAATTAATACCTGTAACACTTTTTCAGTTACTAAATCTCTAAATTACTATATATATATATATATCAGAAGTCTATGTCTGTTTGTTGTAAACTGTTATTTCAGTATCTCCATATTAAAAAACATTTGGAAAAACATAAACTTGCACAGTCATATTTAAGGGAAGTTTACACAATACATTGTTACTGATAGATTTGACGCAGCATGTATGCATGCCTGTAAGCATTTGTATGTTCAGTTGTGTTTTCAGTCACATGTTATTGATCTTTGCTTTCTGTTAAGACAGTAAAAGTTCCCCTCACAACAGCCAAGAGGATAAAGTTAGTGGAGGAGGCCAGCTGTCTTTCCTCAGCCACTGCCAGCACAACAGCTGAACTTTGATATATGTGCCCTGTGCACATAAGGTTTGTTACAGGAAACATGTGTGTCCCAAGTCTTAAAAAAATCTCTGTGTTTATGGATTAATACATTTACACTATGTATGACATGTACACACATAGCTGCTATAAATCATGCCAACTATAGTGATGCCTCAAGCAAATGAGTTGGAAGCATGCATGCCAACAAGCACACTACTTTAATTAACTCAAAGTGTGCACGTGTCAGTGTTATAAAGCAAATGAGAGCAACACAATGTAGTTAAGGAAAGCTCTGAGGAAGTTCTTCTTAATCATTTTCTTTCATGCTAATTTATGTTTCCATTCTAGACTGCTAAACAAATTATTACTCTTTACTGAGGTAATTTGACAGTTATAATACACTCTCATCAATTAGAATTTTCTTTTTCTTAGAAAACTTATAAAGAGCTTAAAAAATGGGGTCACGTTGTAGATAAAACTACCAAACTGTATAAAGTATACAAATAGAGCTGAAACAGTTATCAAGATTAACAGCAGAATCTGTGACTGGCAGTGTGTTTAATAATTGTCATTTTTCATTAAAAAAGACAAAACTTTCATGAATCTAGCTTCTAAAATGTGCGGATTTTCTAAATTTCCTTTTGCTGATTTTATTCATTTTAATTATTTAATTTTTGTATTCAATTTATACCATCTCATCTACCTTAAACAGTAACATTCTGATTTGTACATCCATTCATGGGTCTAATAATAATAATATAATTGTTGGCACATTTTATAATTCTTGAGTACAGTTTCCTGATAATATGAACAGCTTTATTGCATACAGCGTATCGGAGTATTTTTACGGTGTAATAATAGTTTTGGTTTTTTGTTTTTCTCAAATTTAATAAAAAAGTCCCTCCAAAAAACACCCCTGACCCTTTAACAAACGCATAGAACAACGATCAGCTGACAAGAGCATGTAATACAAAGTAGTTCAAAGGAGTGTAAAGCATTGGTGATGTAGCATTGCATGATGTTTTATACCTCATGTGACGTCGCACTGTTGAATGTGAGCAACACGTGCATTAGAGGGCGCAATATCACCCCATTTTGATGCTACATTCTGTGCACGTTTGTGTATATTTATGCATCACATATCAAAAATCAGTGTGACAGTATTTTTCAAGAGTAAGTAATTCATAAGGAGGACGGCAAAAAAAACCAAAACAAATTGACGATGAATTCTATGTGTAGTGAAAAAACATTAAATTAGAGCTGAACAATATGTGGTTGTTGCCTTTAGCTTAAAAAGAAAAATAAAGGTAAAAACTGTTTTTAAGGCGGCATCAAAATCCAAAGAACTGGCTGCTTTGGGAGCACATTAAACACCTGAATGCATCTTCAAGATATCAGTATTATTACAAATTTAAGATGTGTGTTCTTCATGTTCTTACTCGTTTTTCACTGCGGAATTTGTTGACGACTTCATCATTGAAGGCCCACTGTTAGCGCAGCCTTCTCTGTAAAAAACAAAACAGCACCATGTATTTTAGTAAGCATGAAGGGATTTAATCACAGCCTAAGGGTAAGGGCAAACATTTCCAAGTCCAATATGAAGGTCACCAAGTTGATTCCAGTCCTCCATGTCATTTTTTGGGGGGCGGGCTGATTTCGGAGGGGGAGGTTTACAACCCTCGACTTTCCAGCTAAATTGTCTCCGGGGAGAATCAAACTACCACGTCTGCAGCCGGGAGAGAGGGGAAGAGGAGAGGGGGATCAAAATAAGCCAATTGTAAGAAAGGGAAGAGGGAACGGCGAGGAGTTGAGACTGCTCCATGAAAACAAAGTCGGCTGCAACATCTGGAGCAAAGCACAAACTGAATTTGGACATAAATCACGCACAGCTTGCAATCCTAGAGCACCCCGGCGCACTTCCTGCTTCCAGCAACGCCCGATAATTTAGTTAGAATTCACCAAAACGCGAGAAGAATGCACAGATTGGACAAATACCTCTCATGGTTTAAGTAACTCGAGTAATAAGTTGCAGAGACGCACTGCTGCATATCATCTGGAAACTCGTTTTGTGCTTTGCGCCAAGTCGACCTCGTTTGCGCCCGAAGACTCGTTTATAGGTTACGATTTTTTCATAGATAATGTTCTGACAAATAGCGAAGTAAAGTTTGCGCTCTTACAGGGAGATCCGTCAATTTTTATTTTTATTTTATTTTTTGCTGGAGAGTCAAGTGATGGCACCAGAGATCAAATCTCTTGTCCTACTGCTGCTGCTGGCGGTGGTGTGGGAGCTGAGCGCACAGGGAGAGACGGAGCGACAAATCAATCCAGAGGTGAGAAATGAATCCAGAGGCTAGGACAAAGCCAGAGCCACAAAGACACAAAGGACATAGACCAAAAAAGGGGAAAAAAATCGAGTTGAATGAATAAATCCAGAACTGATGAATAAAGTCATAAATAAATCCAGGCTTAAGCAACAAAGCTGGATAAATTAAACCAGAATAAAGAAATAAAAGCAAATTTAAAAATGCTGAAAAGTATATGCTAGATAAATATGTCTTCTTCCAAAATGGATAATTAGAACCTGATTATTAAGTCTGGAGTTAAGGAGTAAAGCTAGTCAACTGATAATGTTAAAAAACTGGGATATGCTATTTAAGAGATTAAGATTTTGATAAAGGTTTTAATAGTGAAATATACACTGGCCTAATATGAGAGTGATTTTATCTTTCCTACAATTAATTGCCATTTCTGATACAATTATCCTACTCTGATAAAAAACAACAAAAACCTGTGGTTTTTAAACTGTGATAGATAATAATGTAAACAGCTCAGCAAGAAAATGGGAAGAGCTTTGACCTTGTTAGAGGAAGCAGCCCATAATGATGATAGCGCTCATGAAAACACTGAGAAATGCTGAGGGGGCAAAAGCAGGAGAGCAAAAGAAAAAATAAATGAGGAGAAATGCATGAGCTTGTATTGTGGTCAGGGCAGAGACAGAGGCAATTTTTGTGGGAATGAAGGGGGGGGTTGATAGTTGTGGGCATAGTTCTTTTCAGAGGGATGGGGGGGATGTAATTGTTGACATCTGTCCTGAGTTATGGACTTGGGGGGAGGTGGGTTTTACAGTCTGAGAGCCTCTGCAGCCTCTCAGCCATGGTCAGTTCTGGAAAAACACTCGACACAGTTTGAACTCTAGTTGGGTATATTAAAGACTTCCAACCGCCTGAGCCGAGATACCAGGTAAAAGTAGCATTGTCAATCCGAAAAGACTGTTCCTTCCTGTTCTGTTCTGTTCTGTTCTTTTCTGTCCAGTCTGCAGCATCAGCAATCCTCCAACCCCACGGCCAGTGTAGCATGAGGAAGTTCTGCCTTAATGTTAAAGGAAGTGACATTGTTATGATTCCCCTACACACCTGCTTCCTTTATTGGGGGGGGAGGGGGTTGGTCGCATAACCGGGGCACAGAGGCCTAAATAGTTTTGGTGGGTCATACAGTGATGCCAAATGTCTCTCTGATCAGTTTATCCTGCCTGTGGTCTATGGAATAATAACTGCAGCTGTGCTAGTGGAAGAAAAATGGAGTTCACTCCATTGACCTACTAAGAGCTGTCATCTTAAAGGCCCAATCCTTGATTCAAATGTAACCTGAAGCTGATCTGCCCCACCACCGCAATTCAAAAACCAGGACTGGAGTCTGCTGAAAGTTTGAAATTATAGTGTTTGAATACCTGATTATTTTCCAAGGCTGTTGCAAGACTTTTTCCATAAGCTATATTTGCAAAAAATAAGGGTAAATTGCGCCATGTTATCATCTTAAGAACAGCAGCAAAAGGAAATTAAGTGGCTAAACTAGGGATGTCAATTTTAGAAAACTCTTTAAATATTTTGGAAGTGTTAACAGTCAATAGTGGATTAACTGTTAAAAAATTACACGAACCAAACAACCCATTTTGCCATTTGAACAATTAACTAATCACAGCAAATCCATTTATATTGGGTATTTGAGAAACAACTTTAAAAAACAATCCCAAATTATATAATTAAAATAATGATTTGCTGTGGTCTGACTCCCTTTTAATTCAAATCATTTTTTACAGCAAGCAATGCTGAATAACTCTCAGGCTTCCATAAGAGGCAGAACTTCAATGAGACTAAACATGTTGAGTGATCCAACACTTAAACATGGTCTAAATCAGAGCTGCTGAAGAAAAAACTGAGAATAAAGAAGGAAGTCACACAAATTAGGCCAGAAATTGTTTTGGGTGGAAGAGAGTAAGAGCGTAATAGTTGATCAACCAAGAATTTACGGTAGCAGACAAAACACAGGGATTAGTTACAAGATATATGTTTCTTTGGAAAAAGGTTCAGTCATATGAAGTTCTCTGATCTTTGTATTTTCTTAAAAAAGAGCATCATATTCAACCTTATACAACTATTGTCTAGATAAGAGAAAATGGGAGTTTTAAGTTGCAACATATGAGTAAATAATTATAATGGTCAAAATGTTCATGGCTGATTTTGAACTAAAAAGACCATCAAGTGCGAGGACAAGCTTGGCCTGAAGTGCCCTGGAAAGTGTGTCGGTTCAGTAAGTTCACATTCATGTAGTGATTCACCTGCTCTATTTTTCTGGCATTTTTATGAAACCACTGCTTCCTGTAACTTCTATATAACTTCATGCAAATCGAGGATATTTGTGGTCTCATATGCTGCCTCCACAAAGCCACAAATCCCCAGTATCGGTGCACAGTTCCGCTGTGGAGGGGGATGTTTGTGTTTTAATTAACAATAAGCCTAACTTAGTGAGTGGTTGTCTGTCGGTCAGCGGGTATGTGTGTGTCGCTGAGATAAACAGATGGGGTTGTAGGGGTGTAGATGCAGCAGTCATGTCCTGTGGTCTGTGGCAGAGACAGGAAGAGGGCAGCGGGTTTTTGTCCCGAAAAACACCTTGGTGTGTCAGCAACCACCTGCATGTGACACACACACACACACACACACACACACACACACATCCTCTCACATATGGGCACGTATAATTTTATTACACAGACAGACAGATGGACAGAAATGGCTACAAGCTGAGGTCATTCACAACAAAGGAAGATAAATGGACATGAGATGAGATGATGAAAGCGAAGCACGCGAAAGACAGAGAGGGGACTGTTGCTAACTAGAAAGATGGCTTTGTGGTGATGGGAGTGATGCAATTTGGGAAAAGGACAGTTGGAGAATAAAGGAATTTCCAGCTAAATGAAACAGGATGTAAACCATAGCCGTCATGCATTCTGTGTAAAAGTTTGTCTTTGTCTTTCTGCCCCTAGCTTAATTAGTGTCAATTAAATACGGTTCTGATTGGTTAAGCTGGTGACTTCACACCAGTCACATCCTGATGTTTTACTAGTCATGAAAAAGGGGAAGAAAGGAAGGAAGTGGGTGAAGATTTCAGACAAAGTCAGACCCTTAAGATCACTAGTGGGTGGCCTGGGGGCAGCCTCCCTGAGGAAAGATAGGAGGTGTTACAGGAAATAAGGTAATACCCACAGTCATTACCTCATTTCCTGTTCATAAAGGAAGCGAAGTAATGAGCCAAATTTTAGGGAAGCCTTTCCTTTTTTTTCCAGAGACAAAGTCCTGCCATCGTGATTTGCTCAGGATCGACTTTCTGCTCAAATGACATTGGCAGAAATGTTTTTCCACTCTTTTGTCATTGGGTCTTATTGGTGTTGGCTGGAGAATGGTTGTTTTAACAGGCGCCATCTGGGGGATTAAACACACACACACACATTTAAAGGCTTTTCTACATTAGTGTTGAGGAGCTCCTGGCCAGGGGGTCGGCAAGGTCGTAAAAAGAAACAGCAACAGCCTCGGGCACATGTTCATACAGCAAAAAAGAATTTAAAAGTTCAATCTTAATGAGTTGTACTGAATATATCTCTACACTCACTCCGTCACAACCAGTAACAAGCTGTTGCAAGTGATGTGGGAGCCATAATTTCATACGTTTATGACATCTGACATAATACTGCAGCTCTCCGGGCGGCATGAGCTGATGTGTAATGAGAAGTTGTGTATGTGTGTGCTGTATACCCAGCATGCTTCAGTTGGACTCCCATCAGTGTTGACCAGAGTTTCTTTCCATTGGCCTTCACCAAATGGAACAACTGACTCTCTCTTTCTTTTTTTCTGAGAAGCAATCCCTTCTTCTCTCTCTCTCATCTTATACAAAATGAGACACCCATAGCAACCACTGTTTGATTCTTGCAGATCTTCCATTAAACAATAAACTCACATCACTGCATATGAGCGAACTGCGCCCTTTACCTCAAAATCCACCCCTGGTTTGGCTCCTTGAAAGTATTTTGCGCTGTGCTCCATGTCTGTGCTTTGATAAAAATCAAAGCATTAAAAGCAACTTTTACACTAAATATTTTAACGCGGGACTTTTCAATACACTGCCTCAGTTTTTCTCGGCCTGTTTTGTTCCCAAGGGGGTATAAATTCTGATTTGAATGAAAAAAAAAAAAGTTAGTTAAGATAAACAGCTAAAATATAGAGTGTAAAGTTACTTATAAGGATTTGAAAAAGCTAGCTAAAAAGTTATGGATAAACTGAATAAGTCTTATCT
>JAPZDZ010000004.1:4857251-4867920 GCA_029783805.1 Acanthurus tennentii | reverse complement strand
TTAAAACACTGCAGACCAAGAATGTTTTATGGTCGAAGAAAAATCCAAGCAACTGGTAAGATTTCCCAAATACCATGTTTTTCTTCAGTAGTTTCCTGACTTGCTGCCTGCAGTCTATTCTCAACAAAGCTTGTCTCTTTATTGTAATAAACAACCCCAACCAAAAGAAAGGCAAAATAACATTTCATGGCCTCCTTTGTGTTCATGTTTGAGAGCAGCATTACTCAGTGCCTAATGTGTATCTAGTGAGTGTATGCTGAAGTCAGTGAAAGAGAACAAATGGCAGTGAATGCGAGTGAAGCAGAGAAAAAGATTGGCAGTGAGTTTCCAATCTGGCAGTTCATTTATTTTATAGCTCACACAGTGTCAGAAATTCTGCAGGTTCTTTAGACTAAGAAAAGATTTCATCTATTGCTTCCTCTACTGCTGAAAAGTAAAGAAGATTAGCTCTGAAGCACCTGTAACAACTCTGCCTTCATGTAAGAATACTGTCTGCCGAGGAAAACCAAAACAGATCAAAAGTCTAGTTACATGTAGGTACAGGTTTGGTGTTGATTTTACCTGTAGTCTTGAGAAAGTGTTTGGTTGAAATGTGACTTAATCAGTTTCTCACCTTTCTTCTCAGTCTTCTTCTCCTTGCTCTTTCCCCTCTCCTTGCGTCGTCTCTCCCTGGAGCGTGACCTCCGAGGACCTCCTTCCTTCTCTTCTCCAGGTTTCCCAAACTCTCTGACCTTGTCCCGATCCCACTCTCGCTCTGCTCGGGCTCTCTCCCTGCGCTCCATCTCACGCTCACGCTCAGCCCATTGGTCTCGCTCTGGGAGGAGAGAGGGCAGACCTGAAGTCCGACCACGGCCTGAGCCATGTCCCTGTTCCTCTGCTCCGGGTCTGTCGGCTGCACCCAGGCCTTTGTGGAAGTCAAGCTACAAAGCAGAGATATACTCAGGCTACTACAGACGGCAAAGCATTATGAGCATGAAAGACAAAACAGTCTGATAATGGTTCTTACCTCATCCTGCTGGCAGAAGTCTACACTAAGTACTTTTGGGTTGCTCTGAGGCCATTTCACTCCATGAAGAGCTGCCCGTGTAGCGACCGCCTCATCTGAGCTACAGTACTAAACACAGAGAGAGCAGGATGAAACACCAAGAATTTTCCACAGGCCAAAAGCTGTCTGGTTCTGAGCTGTAGCTTTTTATCAGAGAAAACACATGCTTGTAAAAACTCACAGTGACATAGCAGTGAGACTTGATTTTGTCTATCCAGAAGCCCTCCTCCACCAGGGTGCCGGTTCTACTGAGCAGCTCTTTAAGCTGCCCCAGAGTGAATGGCCTCACCTACACAAAATAATACAGAGCACTTATTAAAACACCACCTCATAGTTATATAACAATGATAGCAAGAGAAAATACACAATGCAAACATACAGAAACACAATATTATTCAAAATATATACTGTATGTAACTAAAATACAAAACTAAAAATAAAATGAAACAATGTACCTACTCATTGAGTTATCGACTAAGGTTAAAGTTGTAGTCCAATGAAAGATGCACTGGGGTTACTAAAAAGAACTCAAAGAACTTGAAGAACAACTACTAAAATCCCTTGCTTACAAAAAAGTTGGGATGCTGTGATCTACCTCATCTACTTCACTGTTTTTTGTGATTGATTCTGAATTTGATGTCAAAGGTAAAAAGGTTGATTGGTGACAGATGATAGTGTCATGGTTGGGTACAAAAGTGGCATCCTAAAAAAACTCAGTAAAAGAACAAAACCAAGGACGGGGCGAGGTTCACCACTTTGTGGAGCACACAACTGTATAGCAGATACTAATAGATGAGGACAGGAACACACTGTGTAAAGAGAACAGGTTGGTGTGTGTATTCCTGTGATCAGAGGCAACAGAACTACAAATACTCAGCATTGCTATCAGTCACACCACATACACAGCTGCTTTTTCCATCTGAGCATCATTAAATAATCAACTTGACTTCAATGCACACCATTATCAATAAATGTTAATAATAATAGTTTTTAACAGCAATTAGGACTGTGCTCTCTCACCAGATTTCTGATGTGAACAATGCTGGAGACTTTGCCACGAGGTGGTGAGAGCTGCCGGGCTGTACGAACAGGATCATCTATAGTGATGGAAACTCCTGTTTTCTGCTGGCTGATTGAACGACGAATGAGAGTGTCGCTTGGGGTCACTAGAAAGAAGAAAAAAAGAGAGAGAGAAAAAGTTGACATGGAATCTCTATTACAATACTGACACTGTATTTCCAGTTATTATAATGTAAACTAGGGTTTTTCCTAATATTTCAAAAATTTCTTTATAACAATAACATTTCATTTCTGAGTCAAAATTAGATTGGCTGGCTATCATGCAGTGTTTTCAGTGTTCTGTGAGTTGGATTCTTGGAGGTCAACGGCACAGATGCCAGCTTCTGATCGGAGCTCTGAGAGGAATGAAAACCTGCCATCACACAAGATTCCACTCTGATCTGGAGCCTTTTATCAGTGGCAAGAGAGTGGAGCATTTACTTCTTAGATTTTAAGGGTTTAAAAAGGATTTACCTTCTTCTTCAAATAATACAGCAGACTGACTTCATAGTAACACTGTGAGAAAAGTCACCTTTCATTATATTAAATATGTTTTGTCATCAAATATGACGACAGACATTCAAAGCTTAGTTCAAAAACCTAAATTTAAGCTTCAAGTGACGAAAAAATAACACTAATTACAGTCCTAACAAAGACACACCTGAACTCTGCACAACTGTTGTAATTTAACTGAGGAAAAACCAGCAAATCCTCAGTAGAAAAAAAAAGTTCCATTTTTACATTTGTCAATTCCTGTTATTACATATGGATTTAATGCACATATAAAGTCAAATGGTAGATTCTGTTATGTCTGTCACCATAAAGAGATAAAGAAAGAAAGGCTAAAAGTTAAAATAATTTCTAAATGGAAATTCAGGGATTCATTTCAACAAACTACTTGCCAGATAAAGACCATCTTATTATGGATTTATTACCAGTGTTGATTTCTGCATCGTGGCTGGTATCTAATGGAGACTGTGTTTCCATGGCTCCAGGAAAAGAGGTGTCCATCTTCTCTTCACTCTCTCTTGTTCTTTCTCCATCTGCCCGGAGGTCGTCCTCCTCCAGCTCCTCATGTCTGCTCTTCTTTGCCTCCTTCTGTCCATTCTCCTGGCTTTCTGAGTGAACCACCTGCAATAGAAGGAAGGCATGGACAAAAGTAATTATTACGGGATTCATGTTACCTCAGATTTTCATGGTGAGCACTTTATGTTTTGCAATATAAGCAGTTCCTAACTTTTTAGTCATGCAAAAGGCTTAATAGCTGGAGACCAACCTGTGTGACAGTGCGTCGAATCTGAAGGTCCTGGTCAGAGCGCTCTGCTTCTTCATCTTCAGCCCCTGAAAGAACCGCCTCCTCTGGGTGAAGGTCCACCACTGCTTCCTGGCCGAGACACTGCCGAATGTCTGGGATAAGAGACTGAGGGCGAAGAACACAGATCATTAACAAAATGAGCATTATTGCTATATGCAATGTAACAGACAGATACAGGACAGTATTTCTATGTTTTCACAAGAACAGTACTAGACACTTAAGGGTGAGTAAGTTTTACTTTACGGCAAATACCTTGAGTGAATCTGTGGTGATGCTGATGGAGGGTTTCTTGGCAGTGACAGCTGTGCTGGAGCCCCACCTCCTCTTGCGCCCGGCAGCGGCCCCAGACTCCTGCTCACCCTCTGTACTACCAGCACCAGGAGATGATTTGCTGCCTGGTATGGGGAGACAGAAGAAATAAGAGTTCTCAGGAACATGGCATATAGAATAAAAGCATGTATCACAGGTCCAAAACAGAGACTGTCATGTGCTATTCTGTGCTAACTATGGCTAAAACGATTGCTTGTCAAACTCGAGCATGTTTGCATGAAAGCTGGATTCAATCAGTTTAATAAGATCAAAATGGAGGAAATCAGGCAACAGCGAAAAAAGGGGGGTACAGATTTGAGCCCCTTCTAGTTATGTTTCTTTACAAAATTGCCCCCTATTTTAAAACATAACCAGGACGCCAATTTTGAAATACAGATTGTGTTCGTTAGATGAATATATTTAAGATTTTTTCATCTTTGAATTATCAAATCTCCTTAGACTAAAAGTCATATATGCATATATTAGATGGAACAACAACTAAACACTAATGATCAGTTATAAAAGCCAGTAAAGCCAAGAGCAGAGTGGGAGGATGTACTTACTGCTAAGAGAGATCTTGCGAGCTGAGAAAGCCTTTGGTGTCTGAAACATAAAAGATAAAAACAGCCCAAGATACATGGGAGAGATGAGAGTCAGACACCATGTGTAAACAGAAATGATCAAGGACAGGTTAGAGGAAAGGTGTAACAGTAACAGGAAGAGGGACAAGTGGGGACTGGGAGAGTGAATGATAGAAACTGCTATGTATAGTTTTTTTTCCAAAATAAGGGTCTACTGAATGCCAACGAGCTGTGTATTTGTATTGTACTAGTAGTTATATGCATATCATTCACAGTTACTTAATAATCTAAACCTAGAGATTATTTAATGTAACTTGCTTTTGAGGAGGAAGTTGAGCTTGCAGTCTCTATCATACAAACAAGGTTCTGGTATAAATACTGCAGTTTAAAATTCAGTGCTTAAATTCCGTTACTTGAAACCTTTTGGTCTGATTGAGACAGATGCAAAGTCTGACTCAAAGCAGTTTCCAATTACAGGTGCAAATCAATTACAAATAAAATGTTATAAATGTCAAGAGCCTTTGTGATTAAACTGCAGTAGTCACAGACATGATTTAACATGTAAAAATAGTGCTGCTTCTCCCAGCAAAGACTACAGAGTGTATAACTGGAACTAAACACGTTTAAGATAACAGTATGCAAAATAACAGTGAATAAACGTCTACTTATTCCCTGGTACCACTGACACCTGATCCTTACTGGTTTGGATATGGCCCAATCACGACTGCATGTACTGTATCTAGGCAACAAGGGTCCAATCAAAGGTGGCTGAGATGTTTGGATGGAAATCTGTAAGCTGGTTGGCTGGCAGGATGGGTGCAATAGTTCATTTTGGTAGGGGCTTTGACATGCTTTTAGCCAAAGCAGTCATCCTCAGGTGTGGTTGCATTAGTCCTTTTAAAAATGTGGCAGACTCTTAAAACAATGGGAAGAAACAATGAGTCCAATGAGTTGGGGACCAGATGTTGAACACTGTCGACCATCACTGTGCAAACAAATCCAGCAATATGATATAAATGTTCAGTTCTTAAGGGCAAAAGAAGTTCATGCAGAGTCACAAAGTGGCAAAACATCTGGCGACGGCTGTTGTAGAAAGGGACCCCAATGATAAGTCCTTCATCAGTTCAAATAAAAAATATTAAGCCCACTGTGTCCACATAAAAGCTATGGCCTCTTTGAAGGCTTGAATCCCATTCCAAGAGCTGAACAAAATCCAAACTGTCCTTTGTCAGGCACGTTAAGAGTTCACCAGTCGCAATAAATGACATGTCCATATATCCCAAGTTTCTTTGCAAGTGGGTTATAATGTCTCAAAGTGAAACAATCTTAAAACTACTCAGTTGTTGAGAGTGTTTCACAGCAGCGTTGACTTGGTGTGAGCACACATCCTTACTTTTATCTTCTCCATGTTGATTTTAAGGGCACTTGCCAGATTAGTGGATAAATGGCTAAAAGAGGGCGTTCATTATGATTAGCCAACCCCTTCTTTGAATCTTCTGGTCCAATCAAAAGCTCTTTCAATGAATATCCATGAAAATGAGACAGATTTTGTTGCCAGGGATGTCCCTCTGCAGTGTAGCCTTGGGGGCTTATCTGTGGTCAACTCTGGATTCTTGGGGACAGAGGAACAGGTGCAGCAGTAGCAGTAGTAGTATGCAGGTACCAAAAGGGGCAATTGGAGAGGCATGAGCACCTTTATAACAAAGCAATCATTTGGGGTTTAAACATCAGCCACAGTCAGAAAATACCATCGCTGTTTCTGCCTATGACAGTTCCAAACAGGTTTTACCTACGGCCAAATTAAGAAACGTAATTTCCTACACACATTCTACCACTTGTGAGAAGGGCTCTGTTGGACATCTAGTGTTAGGTTTTTTAATTGTAACAAAAATATTTCAACAAATAATAAAGACATAATCAAATGACTTGTACTGTGATGTACTGTTTTGTTGTATCAGATTAACAAAAACTAAGAGCAAATCAAAGAAGTTCTACGAAATGACTCAAATGGTTCCGTCCTAAGTCCTTGGCTACGAACAGCTTTGAGAACCAAGGTGCATCACAGTTCATCAGCTGCCTTACCTCCTCACTGGTCTCTGCAAGCTTCTCTGGCTCGGCCATGGCAGCCTCCTTCACCTGCCTACATAGTGCGAAAACCACATATTGACAGGAAATGAGAAAAGAAAAAGAGAATTGCAATTAATTATAAAAGTCAGAACAAAAGATTTTAAAGCTCAACAAATGCAACAGCATAAAAGTATAGCTTTTACAAGCACAGAAACAATAAAAGAATACCATTTAAAATAGAAGTTAAATATGTAAATCATTAAACAGCATGTAAATGGCAAAGAAGCCCTTTTGTATATAGCAACATATCATAAATCATTACTATTTGTGAGAAATTAAGTAAGGGACATTAAATACGCCAAAACAGTAATAATCATTTTCCAAATTATGTTTAACATCCATGTAAGGAATTCTGGAGCCTGAACAGAAATATCAACTTCCTTTAAAGGGGTTGCTAAAATAACTGCGCCTCTCACACCGCTGACATCAGTCACTTATTATTTCACAAGTAACGTTGTTCGTTATTTTTAAAAACCGCAGTTAAAGACCGAGACTGAGTAAGTGAACGGGTCAAGGAATGCAGAGGCACCGCTGTCCGTCCAGACTGAACCAAACGCTCCACTACTGCCACACAATGCCTGACAAATGAGCGCGCGCCTCACGTTCTCATGTCATCCCCAAAGCGCGCACACGTGAACACTTCCCTTCATTCCGACTTACATTTCACTGGGGGGACTTCACAGCAAAGACACAAACTGCGCTCGCTTAAAACGCAGCATACAGCCCTGCGACTGCTGCTAAAACGACTGTGTCGCAACGACACCACTCTCTCCCCTCCATCCTACCTTTGCTCCCACCAGAGACTAATCCTCACTGAACGCCTTCATGTTTGTACCGGCAGTCAACCGAAACCAGCGACGGACAAACCCGTGCCTGCTATTTAGCTGAGTCGCTGTATGGAAATATAGGCCGGCATCTGCAGTTAAAGCCATCGACGGAGCACAGCCATGTTGCAACGAATGAAAAAAAAAGGATCGTGTATATAAAGGACCCGCATCTTCTCAGCCACACCGGCTTCAAGGCAGTCTCATCAATCGCCTGATGGGAAATTCAACAGCCCGCACCCCTTATGACACCGTTTTGTCATCGCTGGATTGTACCTTCATGTGAAAAGACAAATACCGTGGGATCCAAAACTGTAACTGAACTACCAATAAGTTTTTTTGTTTGTTCCGTTGATAATTTAATTATGTAAAATTTGTCTTAAGTCGACGGATTTCTTAAACAATATTGCTGACTTCTGAAGCTTTGATTAAAAAGTCTGCAATGATTTCAGTTTTGACCTTATTACTTTTGCATCCTTTGGGAGCAGGAGTGTCCAGTGGATCTGAAGTCTAGCAACTATAAAGGGAGTCATGTGGTTGGCTTCTCAACTTTTCAAGACGCTTATAAGCTGATATGCTTAGATGTATATTTAGATTCAGTAACTAAGAAATAACATTAGTTGATTTTGTTTGGTCACTGTTAAGTTGATATGTTTCACATCTTGACTTTGGGAAATGATTAAGCTAAAACCACATTCGCGTAACTTTTTTCCCTGTTGGTCTCGTTTTAAGTTGCTAAAACTTCTTTTAGGCATCTTTCCCACATGAACTCTGGATAATATCCAGATAATGTCCAAATATATCCGTTCACACATGCAACAAAAATCAGGAGATTATCCGTGTGTGATGTGTTCACACATGTTGGAAATACTCCAAGTAGTTTGAGCAGGGGGCGGCACCTTTGTAAGAGCCAGCCAGAGGTAGGATATGACGCAAAAGATGTGCAGCAGAAAACCAAACTGTTTACTGTAAGTTGAAGATGATCTGTCAGATGATTTTGCCCCGAACCGTCAGAAGTTCGCAGATCTCTTCATCCCTTCAATTAGCTTAAATTTCATGTTCTTCTTCATCTTTGTTTAAAGTGACTCTCCTCCTTCCTCCACGGACATTTGAATTTTTCTGGTCACATGCATGTCGCAATATGTACACGTCATCATTACACCCACTCCCTTGCTCCAGACAACTGTCTGCTGTGTTCACACATGCAGCTCACCTGGACTAAGGACTAGGGGGCTGCAAGAGAAATGTTCAGGTTGAATAATCCTAAAATTTGTGCATCACATACAGCTCTTCCGGGTAAACTCTGGAAATATTATTGGTCACAGTGCAAGTGTGAAAGGGGCTATACATTTAAACACATGGGATTATGTAAAATAAACAAAACAAAAAAACAAAACCAAAAAAAAAAACAAAACCAAAAAAGTATGATTCAGCATGTATCCCTATTAACTACTGCAAGACAGTATTTAGAGTACCTATCCATCTTATACAAGATTTATTTTGTTTCACTTAAAGCTGCTGAAAGCTTGAAATAAACTGTAAAAGGTAAAAGGTCCATATACAATATCAGTGCTATGTATCTTACGTAGAACATATCAAGATGTGAACAAAAATAACTTTCTTAACTATTAGAAAAACTAGTTCAAAAACAGCTCATTTTACTGCTCTCACAGTTTCTCAAAAATGACAGCTTTATCTATGGCACTAATGCTAGTTAGCACTTTGCAAATACTCCAATGCTAAGTACAAGTGAAGTCTTGTGAAGTGCAAGGTCCTGCAGTGTCTTCGTTTATCTGTGACATTTCTTTTCACAGCTCTTCTTAGGGCTCTTTTTTATCTTGACTATTATTTTGGCATTTTATTTCATAGGAAATTTAATATCAGACCTTTGTTTGTCTTCTTCCTCTCCATCGCTGTCCTCTCTCTTCCTTTTTGTTTCCTCCCTGTTCTGTACTTCCATGAAACGTTTCTAAAAATTGAATAGGGAAGGAAACCAAGAATATAATGTTTGCCAAGGTTGGCTGAGAGTAAAGGTGATATCTCTAAAGGCAAAATAAATAATAGATCATTTCTAGACATTAAGGGACAACAAGCATAAGGAGGGGATTCTTTCATTTTAAATGCTATATGTTTGAAAGACAATAAACCATGAAAGACCAGATTATGCTATAAATCAGTCATTTTAAAGAAACATATTCAAATTCAAGCTCCTTAACAATTAAAACATAATGGAGCATTTTACTTTAATTGAAACCTTTGTATGAATCTTCCTTTTAGCTGAGACATGAATACACCTAATATTCTAATATTTACGTCATAAAGATGTAAGAAAAAAATCTGATAGTGTGCTAACTTCAGAGCTACTGACCTTAGGGTGACTGCCTCCATCAGCAGTTGTGTCACACTTCTCTACAGACATCTTCCTTTCGCATGGGGAGGCTTTTGGAGTGTCCTTTACACCTTTAGCTTGAGCCTCCGCCATAACCCTGTTCTGTGGTGAGGAATCTCTTTCAGGTTTCTCTTCCTAAAAAAGACAGACATCATCAGTATCTACCTAAAAGCCGAGGACATGGAGGAAGTCACCAAGGAGGACATTGTAAAAGAGTACATATATTAAGGTCATGCTACTTATGGGGTGAGTACTCCATACCATCTACTGCAGGGGGTGTCAAACGGCCCGCGGTCCATGAATGGGTTTAATCCGGCCCGCGAGATGATTTTGCAAAGTATAAGAAACTGCTGTTCTAAATGTGTCCACTGGATGATTCTGTTAAGCAGAATTGCTATTGCGAAATCATCTTGTGGGCCGGATTAAACCTGTTGCAAACCCGTTGCAAAGAAAAAAATACAAACGGTAAATATGAATAAATATCAAAAATATCCAAACCAGTTTCACAATACTTTTTTAAAAATTTATACTGTGCAGTTTTCTAATCATCTCAATGAGTTCACATGACAGAAGAAGGTATGAGCTTCTCGTCTGTCTTAACTGGATGGAGTCCTCCTGCTGTGCAGGATTATTCTTGTCTGTGTCGAGCTAGCTCGCTAGCTTGCTAGCTCTCCTCCATGAATGTTGCTGTTGTTGAATGTAGTGTTTGTGCATCCAAACAGGAGGCAATAACATGCAAACAAACTCTTGAGCCCATATAGTTATTTCGTTTATACGATCATGAGCTTTACAAAAATGGTGAACCTCCCTCCTTTCCTGCTTGTGAATAACTTAACCATTTAAGGATCACCTTTCATACCCAAACATGACACTATCACTTGTTACCAATGAACCCATTTACCTATGGAAAGATTCAAACACACATTTTTTAAAATTTCCACAACATATCTAGTTGTCTATTGCCTGTCCTAACTGATTTAAAACATGCTGCTCACAACACATTCGGAATAATCAATTCAT
>JAPZDZ010000004.1:4729248-4742856 GCA_029783805.1 Acanthurus tennentii | reverse complement strand
CCCCAAAAGGAAAAAAAGATATTGTTTCTTGGTTTAAATTAGCTTTATTTATTTATTTATTTTTCATTTCACTGTCACATTATTATTCTGTTGCATATTTATTTAGCTTCAAGGTAAGGTGTGTTTGACTGACCATCAAGCTAGATATCTGAGCTGTCCTTTCTTTTAGCATCATCGCCGTTGAGGAGGCAGCCTGTCAGAGGATGAAAGAGTCCATGCGACTTTCAAACCAGCAAAGAGGTTCCTCACTCTGTCAAAAAGCCACTCTACCTGCATTTATTTCTATCAGTGGGGAGTCCAGGTGGCAAATCACACATCATTACTTTTCCTTTTCTGTAACAGATTTATGTTTATTTAGTAAGAATCGGTAGATTTGAACATCTCATCCATCCATCAAAAGCCTACAGACAACCCCGTGGGGAAAGGATGACTAAAGAAAAAAGTGCTGTGGAAATCTGAAAGGACACAACAAAAAACTCCTCTGTGTTTTAGAAAGCAGAGTCTGTGCCCACCATCCTCCTGGATAAAAAACTGTGGAGTGAATGTGGAAGGACAGAGAGGCCAAAGCCCAGATGGGGGTGTAATAACACTCAGGTAGACTCTCTGACAGCCACACTCTTTGGATCTTGTCCCAAGGAAATGTATTTTTCATGGAAGTTACAGCTGAAATTTACATTTTGACTTGTGTAATATGAAATGAAACTGACCAACAGAAGTGAGAATTGCTGCCCCATCTGGCCATCAAGCCCGCCCCATCCACACATCCACACATCCACACAGGGATCTGCAGATTGTGGACATCAGAGCAGCAGCCCAAACCTTCTGTCCTGGATCATATATATTCTACATATTGGATATATTAGCACAATCCAACAGCGCTCTGCCACGCTTTGGCTAAAGAGGAGTCTGTTCCTTATAAATGCATAATTATTGCCACTGTGCCGGTAATATTGCAGTCCACTCATATAAAAGGCTCTAATTTTAGTTAATGACAGTCTTTTTCTTAATTTGATTTATGAATGGTGAATCAATGACACTTAAAAGCCACAGTAGTGCATAAAGATGGCTATTGTAGCATTGCCTCCATTACAACATAAACATACAAAAAAATGATTATTGCTCTTTGCATTGAGAGCTCCAAAGATCTGTGCAGACAGAGGCATTCATATATAATCACACGGTGCATCCATTCATGCCTGTATCGGTTTCAAAATAATTGACATTTATCAAAGAGAATAAATAAAGCTTTTCAAATCTCTTCAAAACTGTATTTGTAGATGTGTGTATTGCCCATCAAAAGTAAGCTTAGCTCAGGTGACTGCATGAGCACCCAAATCACAGTCTTGTCCTCATGGTAAAACACAGGGAGGAAGACACAACACGCCAGTAAACACTAATATTACCTGAAAGCACTTTCCCTACCTTTTTGTGTGTGACCTCTCCCACTGTCAGCTCCAGCACTTACACATCATGGATCAGCGTGTCCACCGAACTCACAGGGATGAACTTGATATCAGCCCCACCATCTAGCTGCTGGTAAAACTGCACAAGCTAATTCCTTAAAAATGTCCAAATAGTTGAGTATTAACTGTAACTTAAGTGCAATTTTCTTAATTTTGTCACCACTTGCACCACTCAGCAGTGATGCAAGCCTTATGTCTTGAACTCTTGTGGGGAGGAGAGAGATGAGTCCATGGCAAAGCCTCTGATCTACCAGTAGATTTACACTCTAACCTTCACCTATAGTCACAACCTTTGGAAAGTGACCTAAAGAACGAGACCGCAGATACAAGTGGCTGAAATGACCCTGAGTCAAACTCACCCTCAGACTTACAGAAATAAGCTCAGACATCCAGAGTGAGCTTTGTGTTGAGCTGTTGCTCCTCCACATCAAAAGTTACCAGTTGAGGGGGTCCAGGTGTCTTATCAGGAAGCCTCCTGGGAGCCATCCTTTGGAGATTTTTTTTTTAACTGTTAGGAGATCCTGAGGTAGACCCAGAGCATGCTGGGGAGATTATTATATATCTCATCTAGCTTGGGAATGCCTCAGGATTCCCAGGAAGGCAGAGGAACATCTGGACCACCTTGCTTACTCTGCTGCCAAGAGACCTGGTCCCTGATAAGCAGCAAAAAATGAATGCATCGACGGAATAAGGAAAAGACATACATGTTAAACTCTAATGGAAATGGTGGGTGATTTTTCTGTGTTCACACTGACAGATTTGTGCAAACATATTGGAGATTCTTGCACACATTTATTCATGTTAACATATATACAAATATGCAAAATATTGCATACTTGCAAAACACCCCACACACACACACACACACACAAAGGATATACAACACAAATGTGTTCATGTCTTTATATCGAGTACTAGACTTTATGCTCTTTTATGTTAAAAAAAATACACACTTTGAAATAGACATAAAAAGCAAAAAACACATAAAGCTCATGTTGGATATGTTGCAACCAAAGGCACTTCATCGTATGTCACTGTTAATGACAGCGGCACAGCAAGAAGGAAAAGCAAAATAAAATGAAAAGGAAGAGATAAGTAAGACAAGCGATAAAGATAAGTGACAGGATTGAGGAAAAAGTAGGGGAGGCAGATAGTTTGATGAGACAAGAAAAAGAGATCGACAGGACAAGACGAGGAGAGAGAGAGGAGACGGCAGAGAGGGTGATGATGCAAAATGGAATACCAGAAAATGTCTGGTAGGGCTGAAAAGATCAAAGAAATCACACTTCCAAAAGCCTAGATGTCAGAAAATGGAGACCAATTTATTGTGGATGGCAGGAAGCCTGACTCCACCTGTAAATTACACTCTGTCAGCCGGAGAATCGCCGAAACAATACGGGCCCCTGATGAAAGAGAGAGTGAACATGATGGGAAATGACTTTACATAGAGCAATGACAAGGATTCCTCTTTCACAGTCCACCTTCAATGAGTCAACTTTGTATTCGGCTCACAGAATCCACCTTCATCACTGTGTAAAATACGCTAATGCAATAATTATTGTTAATATGATCGCAGGTATGGACAATTTATCATTGTTAGCTGCTCAGCCACTGCCAACTCAATTCTCCCTGTGTGCTGGGTGGTGGAAAAATTAACCAGCATATAATTTGTTCAAACTTTATTTTCTCTCTGCTTGGATGGCTGGTGATTATCATCATTATTGTGATTATCACTCACTGGGTTGTTATTGTGTTTGTTGTTCATGAGCGCGTCATTTTCTTGCATGCTTGTCGTAAGCGATTTTGCATATGTACCCCACCTTTTTTTTTTTTTTTTTTTTTTCACCTGCATAACTCTTATGATATTCATGCAGGTGTCGGCGCCCTTTGTTATCTTGGTATTCCATTGTGGTCGTTTACCCTCAGGGACACATGGATGCAGAAGCTTTACTCAGGTAAAAGTGACTAGAAAGGAGAAATGCACAAAAGCCTTCTATCAGCTGGCAGCTTGACATTGAGCCTGTACTCTTGAAGATGAAAGATGACACACACACACACACACACACACATATACACACATACATTCAGATCACACATTTTCAGATGCTGGATACGTTTTCAGACATTTCACACATTAACAATGCATAGTGAGACAATTCTACAAAATTCAGTTTGAAACTCTGAGGAACTGTTCATTTATTTATTGCGGATGAAAGGGTCCTTCTAAAGGTATTCACAGTGCTTGTTTTTCTTCAGATTGCATTCATCAGATCCTCATGCAGTGCTCTCTGCAGTGCAGTTTGGATGATGTGAAGTTAAGATTATGAGAAACTGCCAGACAAATAGAAATAAACAGTTTTTTTTTTATTGTTATGGCCAAATTGCAAGAGAGAAATCTGACACACTCATTCCAGTCACACATATTGCATAATAGCTGTTTTAAAAGATTATGTAAAAGTAAATAATCATGGTTACATAGTGGCTGTAGATAATTTTCATTAAGCTGTATGTTATTTTATCCGTCCGTTCTCTGTATTGCTTATCCTGTGCAGGATTGTGAGGAGCCTGGAGCTGATCCCAGCTGAGAGTGGGCAAGTGGTCCACCATGATCAGGTTGCCAGTTTAACACAGAGCTAAAACACAGGGGCAAACAACTATTGAAGGGAGGGAAGGTAATTAATCTAACCTGCATGTCTTTGGACTGTGAAGCCAGAGCAACAGGGGGGAACCCACACACACACACACACACACACACACAGAAAGAACTTCCAAACTCCACACAGAAAGCCATATGCACATTATGGTACATGATAGCATAATTAATTTATTGTCAGTTTAAGGTTAAACAAGTCGTGTGGTCATAAGGTGAATGTTCCATCTGCCACTATCACTAAAGCGAGTCCAACTGTGTTACAAACAAATACGTTTTTTTTTGCAGGATGTGAATTGCAGTAAAATTAGACACAATATTAAGCAGCTGCCCCTTCTGACGGACAAACGCAGCTCATGTGCATGTGGATGTTGTTCAGTGTCAAAACAAAAGCTTGGAATTGTTTATGGCTCAGGCTCTGAGGGACAATTTTGTCCAACCTCCACATGATTGCAGTTAAGGTGTCGGTGTGCTTCAGGCGAAGTGCTTGTCAGATCAACAAACAGCACCTAAAAAAAAAAATGCTCCCTCTCACCTCTCTGACTTCGGATTAAGAAGGGTTTCGTACGACATTTCTCTGTGTGAAACCAACAACAAGCACGGCCAGCACATGCAGCGCCTGACTGGGTGAAGACAGTCAGAGGTCTGAACTTCTCTCCCAAGCCTTTTTTCATTCGCTACACAACTATAGCTGTCACTTTGTGTGAATGAGTGCAACACCACGATTGCCTTTGAGCAAAAACTATGAAAGTGTGCACGCTCTTATCCCCATTTAAAAGATGACTGTCTCACCCTTTCTTTGAGGGCAGATTTTCTAACCCATCTTTTAGCCATTTGAAGCAGCTTTTGCACTCAGATGTCAGACGGCACTTCATATGAACTAGATTGTTTCAAGCTCACTCTGTTAAAGTTATAAAAGTAAAATCTAGCCAGAATGTCTCATCAAAATCCTTAAATTAAGGATTTTAAATCAATACATTTAGAATCTTTTTATTGAACTGTTATTCTAACTTAAAATCCAAGTTGCAAGATTTAAAGGATCTACAACTTGATTATGGCAGAGTGGGAATATATTTAAAATGATGTCTTCAGTAGTGTTTAATAACCTGAAAACAGGAGCTGTCATATGTTCATTAGGCTTGAGTAACCTTTTTATATTTTTACTTTTATATACTTTTTTGTCCACACGGGGAGCTGGTCTCATGGATGCATTATAATACATTCATACCTGGTCTTCTTTCATGGATGTCTCCATGCTGCACTGCCATGTTTCTACAGTAGCCCAGAATGAACAAACAAAACAGTGGCTCTAGTGAAGGCTTTTTGAATTTTCCGATGGTTTTACTGCCACAGTTGGTTCTCCAATACACTTTGAAAGAAAGGGTGAGCAGGTTCAGTCAGGTACAATCTGCATTTAGGAGCTGCCACTAAATCCTGCACACTGCACCTACAATAAAAATCCAAAACATAAAAAGTTTGGGCCAGGACCCATAACTATGCTGAGACTGCAATTCTAAAACAGAACATGACATTTTTAAAGAGATCTATTGAAATGAAAATTATTTAAAAGAGCAGGGCTTTTATGGAAGCTTCCAAAAGCTGTACAATAAAACAAAAGCAACTTTTTTTTGGAAAACTTTACATTTTAACTTACATTTGTTAATTGACTTTTTTTTTAAAACATCCAGGTTCTACAGGATCTTCAGGACAGTCTTCTCTCCTAAAATTAAAATCAAAAACATTTATAATGAGATCTTTTAACAACAGCATAATAGCAGTTAAAGTCAATTTTTTTAACATGTATTTCTTAAATTTGTTGTTGCATGCTGCACTTTTAAATAAAGTGGTTAAACAAGGTTAAATTTGACCATCTTCACTCTCTCGGCCTTCACCGGGCCAGAGAGTCTGCAGCTGCACCTCCACAGGCTGAGGCTCAGCTGACAGGGAACCTCTCCTGGTGTTTGGGCAGGTGTCCTGGAGGCCAGGTTGTGAAGCCTCCCTCACCACAGGAGCTGCTTGTGAGTTGGCTGTGAGAGGAGCAACAGAAACCACAGTCGCTGGCATGAATCCTGCACGGCCACGGGGCTGGAGCTGCTGGAAGACGCCGAACAGGTGGCCTTCGAAAGGTGCCCGGCAACAGAGAAATGAAGGCACTGCCAGAATTAAGCATGTATCTGACAGCAGAAAACAAGTCCAGAAGAGAGTGTTCAAGCTCTGAAAAATGCAAAGCAATGAATCCTGAGATGATAAAGCACAAGGCCAGTTTAAAAAATGAGGTTTTTGAAATATATGAAAGCACCTATGTAACATCTTATTTCAAGTGTAGCCTTGTGTAACAGGGATGTTTGAAAATTGATGCTTTTTTTCCACAGCAACCTTGTCAAACCCTCTGTTTTACAAAGCAGCGAGTAAGTATGTGATTATAAGCAAGAGCAAATGAACTGACTCATTGAGAAACCTTGGAGTATAAAAACTGTGCTTCCTCATAGACCGAGCAGGTCCTTGAGTACAGGTGTGCTTCCTTGACAGGGTGCAGTTTAAATGTAAGTTAAAGTCTTTTATTATCATTTGTCATTATTCAAATTAGAGATTTATCAGTCGGAGGACATTTTTGAATTAATCTGGCAAGAGGACCAGGAAACAGTGGAAGCCAGCAGTTACTTTCACACCACTTAACACTCCATTAAAAGCAAAATCATTAACTCAGTTTGTTTCAGGAGAAAAAAATAGAAAAGCCTTGAAACATGACTTATCTGATCTAAACTGATTCAATCTAAAATTGATCAGAGGTAATAATTAGAAATGAACAGACACAGAAAAAAAGATGAATTTAGCCAGCAGGGTCTCCGGTACATTCGTCCCAGAGCAAATGTGCACTTTTTCGTATTCAATTTCAGTCCAGGCTGCAGGCAATAAATTGTTGCCAGATTGAAGTCATAAGATTAAGTTTAAAGAGGAATTTTGATGGATTAGATTCATTCCATGCATGATCGATGAAAGAGAGTATTTAACCTGCCATAAAATCAACTTACGAGGTGAGTTAGGAGAGCTCTCCGTAGCCCTTAAGGTGTTAGAAAATGCTACGCTTGCTGTAGCTTCCTAAATTAGGCTGATTTAGCCAGCGGCTGGGGTGTGATGCCTTGTTTTTGTGCTCTGCTGGAGCTGCTGCTGATGCTCACGACATCTTCTGCTCCTAGGCTGGGTTTTGACTCTTCTGTGATTATTTTGCATTTGAAGTCCAGCTGGTGGGCAGCTAGCATCTGGGTGCACGGCTGTGTTTGCGCTCCAGCATGCACGCTGTAATGACATATGCTCCCTGACACCGCTAATACTCATCAAGTAATCATCTATGGAATTTGTTGACCAAGTAAATGATCATTGCTTTAATGTTAACATAATGTCACAGCTGACTTTCTATAGTTTGATTTAGATAAGAGAGTGTGTGTGTGTGTGAGTGTGTGCTTTCTTTAGACTAAGAGTATAATGTTCTACAGAGCAAACAAGTTATAGCCAAAAGGCTTTTGCAAGGTATAATCACAGCTGATGCAGTATGATCTGTATAGAAAAGTTCAGCATGTTTGTGTCATTATCATATATAGAATCACTCCTCAAGATCTTCTTATAATAGGAAAGTCGCCTTTGTGCAATTTTCAGGTGTGAGGCAAAAAAAAAAAAAAAAAAAAATAGGCCTAAAACTGCATCTGTGCTGCCTGCAGTTTAAATGAAAATGGTGTCGTTCAAGTTTTGTCTCAGCAGATGTTCCCTCTCACACAAAAATGATCCTGAGCAGGCTTTCTCATTTACAAATAAGTTGTGTACTTGAAGTTTATGGGGCTTTCAACTGCAGATGGTGAGGTAGCTAAAATCCATCATCAGGGTCTTCTTTACTGACACAAATCACATTTTCCCAGTTCACCCTGATATCTGTTGTTATTATAGTTTTAAAATAGCTAAGTGTTGTGTATGTGTAATGTAGGTAAGTCTGGTTTGACAAACACAGTACAAAGAAAACTATAAAATACAATTAATTACAAATACAATGACAATGGAATACCATTAAAATACAAAATAACCAGGATTTAAGATCTGTACAGTCTGATAGAAACAGTACAGACAGAGTGATTAGGGCGCATTAATCCTAGGATTACATGGAAAATAAGAAGCATGTTATCCAACAGCATAATTAAACTTAAAAAAATTAAATTGACAAATGTCTTCAAACAACTAATTAATGTGCAAATCAAAGACATTTTTATGTGATCTTGCTCTCATGAATCTCTCATTTTCCATTTAGAAAATAAATGTTGGATTCCTGAGATGGCCCTCAAAACTTTGATTGCACTCATCTTTCATTAGTCATCTGACTCACATCTGTTAAACAGGAAACTGAACTTTTCATAAAACTGTAATTATTAGTGAGACAGAGAAAAAAAAACCTCATTATTTATTTTAAATACACAATGCCTCAATGTGTTCGATGGCAGAGTTTTGTGTTTAATGACATTTCACTAAATCTGAATATAAAAGATGCAGGAGTCTTCATCTTTTTACAAAACAAGGTTCAATAGGGAAATGTTGTTTTTACTCCACAAATACAGACTATTATATAACCAGATTAATAATTAATAACTTCACTAAAACAAAAACTATTTTTCTTAATTTGAGTGCAGATGATGAATTAACAAGTCTCACAGCCTCAGGAAAAAATCTCATTAGCAAATCTGCTTATTGAACCTGAATCTCTTCAAATCTCCCAGCAAATTTGTTTCTGTTCAATTTTTCAGGTTTTCACATTCAGCTGCTAAAAGAAAAAAGTGTGAAAGTTTTTATGTGCACATTGCATGTACAGGGAAGGGGGGCAGTGATTTAGAGCCCCCCCTCCAAAAAAGGCCCCTCTCGGTTTTGCTTATCATAGTCATAGCCAATGAGGAAATTTCTACTTAGAGCCAGCTCTTTCCGATTACAAAGCCGCAGACGGAACAACAATCAGATGACCTTCAGCCATGAACAGTCAGTCAGCTTGAGGAGAAGATCGACACCCGGCTCGATGATGCCAGTGAATGATGCGTTTATCATCTGCCGCGTCACCCAAGGCAGATACACAGACGCTGCCTGTTTTATCTGTCCATGTGTGCAGCGGTGCAGTCTACTTTATTGTTGTGAGTATACAGTACATGCATCCATACTGTTGGTTGTATGTGCTGAGGGCACTCATGAAGAAAATAACGGCTGTGTATGTGATATCAGGATGAAACCTTCTGAAACAACTGATTGAAAGAAACACAAAACTTAGACAGCTGAGGAGATTAAACACTTTTGAGTGAATCACCTGTTCATACTGTTGCTTTCTGTCCACATCATAATATACCGTATGCAGACAAACTGCTAATCCCAGTTTTTTTCAGTAAAATCTGCTCTTGGGAATGTTGAAACTATTGATTTGTGATTGATTTATTACTGGTCTGATTTCTGTGATAACAATCATATCAGTTGTGTGTTGAGAATGAGCTTTTCTAAGTCATATTAATGTTTGCAGAAATAGAAAGAGAAAGAGAATATTACCCTCAAGTAGACGTAGTGTTACTTTAAAGACATTTGACTGAGGTAAAAGTTCTTGTGTAAACATGTGATCAGATCCAACACCACCTGTGGAACAGTGTCACACTCCTGAGCCCTTACAAAGACTCTGAACTGAGCATAAGTTCAAAATTTCATAATACAGACCATTTCCGTAGCCTGTGTGGGCACCTATCAATTATTCCCATAACTTTTTTTTTTAACAAAATGGATGCAAATTTCTGTTTAAAATCGAGCATTTGAAATAACTTTGAAATAACTCCAGATAAAAAAAAAACAAACTGCAATCAACTTTTACTGGCTGAGAAGGCAGACAGAGATGCTGCAGCTGATGTTCACAATCAGTAACCATTATGTAGTTTTGTTAACATCAGAAACACACAATCCAATTCTTGAGTTTTAGCACAGTGTTACAAAATAGAACTTCTATTTCTAAATTCAGTAAAATAGTAGGCTGAATAGAAACATCAGGCTGCAAGCCCACAGTATCTGGGATTAAGCCAAGTTAGGTTTTGGCTTTTTGAGAAAGTGCTGCACACTACGTTTGAGAGAGTGAAATCACCTGCCACAAAGATTGATTCAGCACGGTCAGATGGTCGAGAAGACAACTCCATATTTTTTTGAATGGTGGTTTATAGATAGAAAAGCTATTCAGTGGTTCAACTTACAACTGAAAGGGCAGAAAAGCCAAAGATACCTCTGAGCAACAGTTAAATAAGAAATCACCAGATTGGTAAAAAAAAAAAAAAATAAAATAAAATCCCCAAGAAACTGAAGCTTAACATTTAAGTTTGTGGAGATTTTAACAGGAACAGGTTCCTCTTTCATTGTCAAGTACACAATAATACTGCACGTTGCGCTAGCAAATCCATTCCTGAAACTTTAAAATAAAAGGTTAGTCATGGGTTCACACTAACAGAGCTGGATCAGCAAATCTCTGCTGACAAATAGACTGACAAATCACAGTTTGAACCTCCTCCATCTAACTGCTGAGTAGACTGCAGAGGGTCCAGAGAAAGAGCCTAGTTACAGCGTTGTGGTGCAGAATTGATCTCAGGCCACTTCTTCTTTTCTGGAATGAAAAACAAATTCAAAAGAATCTTTCCTGTTATTCGACACAATGGGAACATCACCTAATGGAGGTTTTAGTCATTCATTTATTTTTCAATTGGAGCAAAACTATTCCAAATGTCATTTGGTGTCAGATTATACTTTTTTTTTGGTCTGTTTTAAAAAATCATCAAGACAGAAGAAAAAACATTCTAAACATTATAATATTACAACAGATGACAACATTATTACAGGTTATTTTAAAGCTTTAAACAATACTTTTGCAGCCACAATTTTGAAAACCGCTTGACAGGTGAGGTGAAAAATAATCGGCTGTGTTGTAACAACGTGGTGTTCTGCTAAGAAACCTCAGATTCTGGCATTGATGTTGATGGTGCTGTGACATGCTCCGCCTAGCTTAACACCGCCGCAAACAATTATCAGCCGACTCTGCAGTTCCCCTCAGATCTACGAGGCATTTCAACATCCTCTCACTAATTGTTGTGGTTTGACTGTTGAACTATTTTGGTTCACCATCTCAGTTCTCATTAATGCTGTTTTTGTTTTGTATACATTAGACAGCTGTTTTCAGTGGAGAAGCTTGGATAAACCTTCTGAATGCTACCTGCCCAGCAGCAAACAGCAGGTGAGTCAGTGACTAGCTGGTGAGCAAAAAAACAGAGCCAAAGAGATATCAAATATTGGACATACATCAGATAACATTGTGATTCCAACTATTTCTGAGTCTATGTTCAAGTAGGCTAACATGTTAGCCACAACAGCTTAATAAGATGATAATATGTCACTGTTGTGTTTCCAGCTGGTTGAGCTGCTACTAAATTATAATGAATGCAGATGAGCATCTGTAACACTGGTTCAAATGAGAAATGTTGCTGGTAAGAGATTATGTCAGCTCCAGGAAAAACACTTTCCATTCATATTCTGCGCATGAAAACAGTCTCCGAGCAGGTATTTTCACGTATTTGAATGTTTGCTTTCATGCAGAAAAACACACTCGCCAATTATACTCAACTATTCTACTACAATGCAAATGTGAACAGCTGGACCGCTAAAACCTGTTATCAGATTCTCAGAAATGCTACTCTGAATATTTTGCAGTGGGTCTGGTGAGGTATGATGTCCAGATTTAGTTTCACAGAGGGGCTTTTTCGCCTACAACTCCTTCTCCCCTGCTTCTTCTCTCCATCCATTTTTTTTTTTTTTCACTGATTTTCAACAGCCTTTCAAAGGCTGATATAATTTGCTAAAAGACTCTTTGCCAGTTGGATGAGTAAGATAGAAAAAAGAGGTAGGAAGAAAAGCTAAATAACAATGCATCTGTGGTCATTTGCATTCACACAATCCCTCATGCACCGTCTCTTGCACAAAGCCCTTGTCATATTCGTACCTGGACTCTCGCCACCAACAGACACACAAACATACAATGCGCTCAGTGCCGTCTGTCCAGGGTGTTATTTTGAAGACGACACTTTAAATGGCAAATGCCACACAGAAATGGAAATTAAAGGAAATGAGGGGAAAAGGAAAGGAAAGGAGAGGGAAGGAGACATGAGTGAGAAGGGGGCGGAAAAGAGAAAATGACAGTGCCTAAGGGAACAAACATCACCTCCTGTCTGGCTCCCTGACAGCAAAGAGCAGACAGGTGGAGAAGAGAGAGGAGGACGAGCGAAACTCTCTATGTGTGTGTGTGTGCATGTGTGTGTGTCCATAGAGGTGCGGCATCTTTCCAGCTGAGAGAAGGGCATCTGTCCGTCTCCGCTCCACTTGGACTATAGCTTGTGGCAGCTGTCCGTGTCCGTCTGAGCGCTGTGCTATTAAGCGCTATACCTGGCCACTGTCTAACTGTAGATCCTCAATACCATCATGCATCTGTCCGGCCGTCTGTTATCTTCATGCTATCCGTCACTCTGCCTGTCCGTCCTCATGTCCGTCCAGCTATGAAGCCAAGCTGCATGTTCCTGTTGCACTGAGAACAGTTTCTGCCTATTTGCCCACCTGCTAGCCTATCTGATGCATCCATAAGCGTACTGTCTTCCTGTCATTCTGCACGCCATCAGCAGCTTTCTGTACATGCTGTCCATATGCCAGCACGGCCTGTCTATCAGTTCCCTGTGGATCATATATGCTGATAGATGACTGAAAAATATACTAGGATCAAAGTCCCATAGTCACTGCAGGGAGAGCCCCCCCCCCCCTTCACTTTCCAGCACATGACAGTGGCCTTCAAAACAGATACATGCTGTCAGCTTGCACATACACCGCACATACACACTCACTGCCATCCACAAAAAGGGAATCTTGTGGAAGGAGTCATGGGATTGAGAGTTCAGCGGAAAAATCAAGATAAATCAAGTGAGCATATGTGTGTATGTGTGTGTGAACATGAATGTATGTGTGTGAAGATTTGTTTGATTTTCATGGCTGTTTTAGTTCCCTGTGGAGCTACAGAGTGGCTTTGCATTGAACTGTGGGTAGACTGACACAGAAAACAGAGCAGCTGGATTTTAGCATCAATATCAGCTTCCTCTGATGTCTTTTATGGGTTAAAACAACTCATTAAATAATTACCTTTGATGCAGTCATTTACACCCACTGGATAGAATTTTCCATGCTATGGCTCTTTGAATCCTTAAAAGTTTGATGACATTGTGAAGTAGTGTAGGATCACGAGAGTTGTTGACTTCGATGTTAAACATCCGCCATTGCAGATGAAAATCAATGTGACTGACTCAGGCAAAATATTTACACATGAGGTAATTTATTAAAGTTTTATTCATGCCACGTTTGGCCACTGGCCACCAACTAACAAACACACAAAAACAAACAAGTCAAAGGCTACACAAACAC
>JAPZDZ010000004.1:4715055-4726914 GCA_029783805.1 Acanthurus tennentii | reverse complement strand
GGAAAATTACACCGATACCTACGCAGCACATGGGATACCATTCCACACTGATGTAATGCTGATGAGAATCCGTATTGATTTTTGGATGCTATAATGATGGTGATGATGATGATGATGATGATGATAACGATGATGGTTGTTGAGGGGGTGGTGGGGATTATGAGTGATGATGGACATAATAAAATAATCACTTCCGAGAGAGAGAGATAGAGAGAGAGAGAGAGAGAGAGAGAGAGAGAGAGAGAGAGAGAGAGAGAGAGCGAGGATGAGGATGAGGCGATCAAGAGAGGAAAAATATATAACTGGGAAATTGGAGGTGGTGAAATGAAAACATGCTGAGAGATTTTCAAGAGTCACGTTATTATTGAGGAGAGGGAGAGACAGAAAGAGTGAGAGAGACGGGGAGAGTGAGAGCGAGAGTGAGTGAGTGAGAGACAGAGAGAGAGAGAAAGAGAGCGAGAGAGAGAGAGAGAGAGAGAGAGAGGCGCGATAACAGCGTTTGTCCTTCTTGGGCTCAGTTTTGTGACCGGCTGACGGGCAGAACGAGCGACGGACAAAGAAACTTGAAACAATCACACCGAGATCCGACATTCAGAGGTAAATTCACAGTGAGTTTGACTGAAACCCGGTAATCCTGTCATTGCTAGCGTGGTATGATTATTTTTTTTATACAGCGATCAGGATGACTGAAGATCAGACCTAGTTTCCACTCGCTTGGTTTTTGGGAATTGCGTCTCTCGCTGCCTTGCCTGCTCTCTGGCACCGCTGCTTGGCTTTCACCAGAGATCGCAATTTTAATTGAAATCACTATATGTGTCACTTCAAATTCTTAAATGTTAATTTGTGGATCCCTTTAACTGTTTAAATGAAACAGATGCATGTGGTTGATTCTCGTGGTGGACTGACTCCGTGCGTATTTGCGAGACCCGGCGGATTTTACGGGAATTCTGTCGTTATAAAAGTGTACTCGTAAAAGCCTCACATTATTTTGCCAGTGAGTTGAGATGAAAACAAATAATACAGTGGTGGTAGTTTAATAAAGGCATTGAACATATGGGTAGTCTTAATTGGGAGCCTGGTTAAGAGATGAGGACCTGTCCGCTGGCGCACACTTGTATGTGTTTTTATGTGGGGGAATTTGAGCGCCATAATAACTGTTGTATACATTTATTGCTTCTTTTATTGATCCATTTATTGATTATTTCAGATTTGTAGCCCCTGCTATCTTCCGACCACAAGATGAGAAGAGGAGGTGTCACTTTATGTGCAAATTGAACCGGCGCAGTATTTTTACGCGTGCGAGCGGATAAGAGACGGCGTGCGTGTGCGCACTCCTGTCTGTCTGCACGCAGCAGTTACCGTAAAACGGCGGGGGTCAGCGACTGACAGACGGTCACATACCGAGAACCGACAACCCGGGGCAAATATTTTACCTGCAAGCCGTCTGTATGCGCATTTTTTCCGCGGTTCAGCGCGTCTCTAATGAAGTTGATCGGCTCCGAGTCGCTTCAAAACCTCGGCTTAATTGCGTCCATTTATTACGCGACCTTATAAGTCGGTGATAATAAGTATTTTGGCCCCACATCTACAGGAGTCGGCGATGCGCTCGTGCTTGTGCAAAATGCTCCTCTAGTTTACACCGTGTAAAAATGTAATAATATTTGTGAGAAAGCATCCATTGGCCTTCTGGGAAATACATTTACTTAGATTAATGACCTGCCTTCTCAGGTTATATCGATTGTTGTAGCCTGCTGTGTACTATATTTTTGTAAGAGCAAGGAAAGTGGGTCTGCCATATCTATATATAATTTTCTAGATGTTGTAGAGAGCACAGCCAGATTTTGATACAGTCATCTTTGCAGCTAGGTCAATTCTCAAATGGAAAATATGCGCTTGTATAGCCTCTTGTTGAACATATACATAAAAAAAACCCCAGTGTGATATATGAATGGCTACTCACACACTCACACACACACACTCTAACATATACACACTTGATGGGCCTTAAGTGACTGTAATGGCTCTGATCAGTGTGAGAAATGTTTATGTATGTAGAGAGCTCATGTTTTATACATCACTGTGGCACCAGGGTTTATGGGTACAATCAGTTTAATGTGTGTGAACACTGTGACTCTCTATTGGTTTGTGAGTGTCTGTTGGGATATGTTTGTGTATTTGTGGATATTTTATCCCTGGGTACCTTTCACTGTGTGAAGCTGTATCTTTGATTGCATGCGCACTCTTCTGCAAATTGTTTTTGAACAAGATGTGGCAATCACACGGTTCCTTCTTTTTTCAGTGGGGTGGAGGGTGGGATCCTGGAGATTGAGCAGGCACTCTCTCTTTTAATGTGGTCAGCATTCAGTAAGTAATTGTTTACACTAGAAAGCACTTGCCTTTTTCAAGATGGGGGCTAAAGAGCGATAGGGAAATGTGAAGGAAGGCAGAAGAAGTAGAGAGAGAGAGAGAGAGAGAGGACGAGAGAGGGGAGATTTGGAGATATCAAGGGAGGAGAGGAGGGGTAGTTTGATGGAGAAAGATAGAGTAGATGAAAGATGGACAGAAGTAAGGGTGGGGTGGAACATGATGAAAGATTAGAAGAAAGACTGAAGGAAAGAGAGTGGAAAGAAGTGGAGAGGGAGAGCGGGGGGGTTGGGGGCTTCAGGTGGAAACAGACAGGTCACACTGAGTCAGTGACTTATGCTGGCGATAAAACTGCCTGAAGAATAGAAACTGGAAAGAGAGGTGCTGTAGCTGTGACAAGTGAGGGACACAGCAAATCCCATTAGTGGACATTACTGTGTATTATGGCTGACAGTAGAGAAAGGAGTTTGGGATAGATGGTTGGATACTGAGAGAGAGGGGAGGATAAAACAACACTGGCATACTCAGAAAAAAAAAGCCAACATCAAGATGTTTAAAAATGATGTATGTGTGTTCCAAAAAGGAACTAGAGAGTTCAAGGATGTGCAAGGGAATAGAATTTGAGTTCAGGTCTTGAATGAAGATTTTCCTTTAAACATTTCCCCCCCACCAATCTTACATAACCTTGTTGCCTTTCCTGCTTGGAGTGCCTTGTAAAGTTTTGCCAAGAAGACAGATTACTTACTAATTATGTTTCAGAGACTCCACTGGCTGTCTTTATTAAAAGACTCGATCAAACTCCATCAATAACAGGCCCCCAAAGAAGGAAGAGATGCTTTTAAACATGCTGATCACCCGTCTATAGTGAGAAATAACGGCTGCACACGTACCCCCCAAACTCCCCCACCCTTGGGAAACACACACAGGAAACATGGAAAATGATCAGTGTGCCTCTTTTTCTTTTTGATTCCCTCCTAATGAGAATGGGAGAACCCCCAAGATGTGCACCCACTGGGGCTTTTCTACTCTGACAAAGTGTGTGGCAGTCGACGGACGCGTACCATTCATTAGCTGACAATTCAGTGAAATGAATCAGACAACATGGCCTCCCAGGGATCCTCGTGGAGAACAAGGAAATAAATGCTTAGTGTTCAAGACATGAACATTCCCTAGGGCCCTCGCGCACGGAGATAATATAATGGTAGAATTCCCTTTCCGATTGTTTCAAACAGGAAGGGAAACAAGGAGCTTCCAGGATCTAACACCGTCTCAGATCCTGTTAGTTACTACCCTCTTCTAGCTTTCCAGGCACAGGGAAAATGGAGTGAGCTGTAGAAAACCTTTGGCAGAGTACTTTTCCTCTGGTGTCAGTCTTTTGAAAGGGGAGTGAAAAGCCTGTGACTCTGCAGTGACTTTGCGCAGAACTGAATCTCAACTATATCATCTCCAATTACCTACTCAAGGCAAGTTACTGACAAGCAATTTTTCATCCATACGTGATGCTCCCTTTAAACTCCAGATAGATGTGAAGGATGGTGTACTATACGTTCCCTCAGTGCCCTTTGATGGTGATCGTGCATCAAAGGAAGGGGAAGATACATGATTGCTGATGTGGACTTTTTAAGACAGGGAAATTCACAGAGAGTTTAAAAACAAGCATCTCCCAGGAGAAGTCTGGGATTTAGCTTAAACATCATCCTTTACTCTTTAGCCCATCACCCTTTCAATGCAACGCCATGTCCCCAGCCTCTCCCAATGCAGCATCTCTGGCATTACCAGGCGACCCCATCCTGGGCAGTGCTGTGCCGAGACGGAGAGCCATTCTCTCCTTGGTGGTGATGGGGGACAGGGAGGGGAGGAGGGCGGTCATTTAGAGAAAATGGCTATGTCTGGCGGTGCAGTGTTTTTCCTCTGTGGAGGCCTGTAGGATGGTGCTGCAGAGTCTGTCACGGTCTGATTGTTCTCAGACCAGCAGCGCTGTTTACTTGAATGCAAGTGATAATGCAGGCAGGTGGGTTTGCATACATGCACACAAGTATTTAAGAAAAGACTCGCTCTTGACTACGACTTTGAAAAAGTCATACATAATCATTGTCTTCAAGCAGTCTATAAATTATACACGCACATACACACACACAGAGGCACATGTCAGTCTGATTTTCCTTAGTTTTCTCCATTCGACAAGAATTGAAAGTATGTAGGCGCTCTCTCTCTGCTGTCAGCAGGGGGTCTGTATCACTGCCGGGAGTGGACTGAATTTGAGAGTGGGATGTTAGATTGGTGGAGGCAACTCCCAGTTCAGTGGCGGATGGCTGTTTTGGATTGGTTGGATGGGATGGGATGAAGGAGGACTCCAGTGGAAAAAAGTACGGCAGCTCGCTCCACTGGAGACATTATTATACAGAAAGACGAAAGCCTGCTCCAGGCTGAATGTGTGTGTCCTTGTGTGTGTTTGCTGTGTATTTACATTCATACCCTACTGTGTTGAAATGAGAAAGTCTGACATTGACAGAACGAGAAAGCGTATATGATTGTTGGTTGTATGTGTGAGAGTTGGTTATAGACTTGCTGCCACTGGCTGAAGCAGTGCAGTTGTGGCGGAGCTAAAATGAATCTTTTTTCGAGTTATTTCTCACGAGAAGTTGAGTTTGAGCCAGAAATGGAGCGCTGGAAAACATGCTGAGCTTTTCCTTGAGTTTCTGTGTTGGAGAGATTTCAATGTTGGCACGAGTCAGGTGCACAATTGTCAAGTGTATGTATAAAGAAGAACGCTTGCCTATGTAAATGATTAGATTCCCAGGGGCCCTGAACTTAAATTACTCAACAGAAAAGAATGCATTTAAAGCCTATGGTGAGCAGTGATGCATTACTCAGTAATGTATAACAGTGATATGGTTACTTTTTCGAGGAGCGGTGTAGGAGATTATACATTGAAAATTAGTAATTTCCTTGCTAAGAGTAAAATTCAATTATTTTATTGCTAACTCAAAGGTAGTTTGATAAAAGGGGTGATATGACTGCATTCAGAGGACAAATTGCTGTGGGACATGTTAGCTTGCGCAGAGGCAAGCGTTAGGAGAAATTTGGTCTCTTCTTTAGAGAAAAGCTGTGCTTCCTGGTAAATCAAAAGTCTCCCTTTCTCTCTTACTGTCTCTTACAGACATGTTGTGTCATTTTAGCTATCAGCCAGCCACCAGTCAGCTTGCCTGTGTTTGACAGGCCTTCAGCTAGCTTAGCCCCAGTGTTGCGTTTGGTCAGTTCACCACAGCTAAGCTAATGTTAGCTGTTGATTTTCTGTAAATATCTCATAACTGTAAGTTTAACCTTGTTAAACCGCTGTGTCTGGGTTCTGCATGTGTTTCATATACTGAGGATTTTAAGTGTGAATGTGGCAGCTCTTGAGTTGTTTAAGGGAACCTTTGATGCAGAAAGTAATTTTTGTAAGTCATGTAACCTCATATTTGATTCGCTTTTGAGTATTTTAAAGTTGCAATGTTATCTAATGAGTAATTTGTTTAACATAACAGCTTCCAAGTCTCTTGCCTTTAAACTGTTTTGAACACGTTCATGTCTTGACAGTGCTAGTCTTTCAAACAGCTTGTGATGCCCCAAGCCTCCAACAGACAGCACTCAAATGCTAAGTGGTTGACTTGTTGACTTTCTTTCTTCTAAATCCCTCCTCTATATTGGGACAGCAGATTTTAAGCTCTAGCCTTCTTAAAAATGTTGAATATTGTTTAATTTTGGCATGGAGCTCTGCCTGAGAACACGCATGATAACATTTCTTTAAATCATGAGTCATGGTGGTGGGAGGTATGAGGTGTTCAAGTGAAGAACAGATCAAAGAACAGTCGCATCAGTCACACAGCCCAGCTTGCATTACTTACATGTACATGGATAATGAAGGTTGAATCTACGAGGGGGGGAGGGGGAGAGATTCAAATATCACTTCGTTGCAGTGAAATGGAGGAGGCTACAATAAGTGCTTTAGCACATGGACTCTGAAATCACAATATTTAACGTTAAATTAGATTTTCTCTATTCAGACCTCAAGTCAAAGTGATTCGCTTTGCTGCAAAGTTTTCAATTTGACAGCTTTCATTGGCTTTCATTTACTTGTCTATATTCCTCAATTCATGAGCACATGTGAAATTGAAAGTACTAGCTCTAGCTACTTTAATAATTTCACTGTGGTTTAACTCAATTTAAGACGGCTTTAATAAGCTTCGCAACAAAAGGTGCCAATGACTGTAACCAGCGTTTTGGAATTAAATTTATCATACTCAGGAAATTAACGACTTCTCTGAACAATTGCTTTTGAATAGAGATATTGCAAAGAAGGCAGCAAAATTCTTTATGTCATTAATGACCTCTGAGTTTATCCAAGAAATTTCTCAAACAAATTCGGAGTATTTCTGAGAGAATGCTGGATGTGCCTGAGGTTGGAGTGACTGTGTAGGTGTTTGCTTGGGCTGGTGGTAATGTGCATCTGCACGACTGAGTGTATCATATCAGCTGCAGACGTGTGTGTTTTTCTGGCGTGTATGTATGTGTGTGTATGTTTGTGTGTGTGGCCTTGACAGAAAGAAACCTACAGTATAAGCTGCCACCCCTGATATAGGGGTCCTGTAGGAATTGAGTAAATCCTATTGTAAATTTGCCTACTCCATGAAGATAATTGGCTTATTCCTGTGTTAAATAGCCTGTCCTACAGGACACTGACTGGGCTTCACATGCTCCGTGTAGACAGTGTGTCTGTTCCTTTGCTTCTTAGGGACTGAGAGGCACATTACATACCGAATTACTGTATGACAATGATGAACTGATAGCTGCAGTGCGTAGCTCAGTGCTCCTGTGCTGGGACTGACATGCACAAGAGCCTGCAAGGGCATAAGTTCGATTCCCAGAGGCTGCCCCTCTTATAAGGTTCTTACCGCTTGATGTATGAGTCTTGGCTACGCAGACAGGCTGGTTTGCACATCTAAGACTTCAGTGCTACATTATCTATGGCTCCTAAAGCTTTCAATTTCTGGTTTTCATACTCAAGTCTACACAACAGTTTGAGGCTTTTATTGGCTCGGATGTGGAGAATGTGTTGACTCGCCTTACCTAAATCATTATCCACCCATCAAACACCATCTGGAGTTCAGTCCATTACTTTGAAGATTCCTTCCTCATCAGTCCAATGCGCAAAGGAAACGCCACAGATAGTAAATGTGTGTGTGTGTGTGCAGATACACATGCAAACAGGCTACATGTTGCTCTTTTTATTCCTGTTTTAACCCTGTAGTTGTTCAGTAACCCCACTGACAATGGTTGCCTCTCTGTTTCTTGGCCTCTAGGCAACTGCTTAGTGATGAACTCGACCCCATCTGATCCAGCAGTGCGGAAGGGGGAAAAAAAGCACCAAAATGCTCAAACCAGAAAATGAGAGATTCAGAGATGGATGAATTGTCAGTGGATGTGCAGCTGTTCGGATCTTAGCATGTCTGTGTGTGTGTGTGTGTGTGTGAACGAGGAAGGCTAGCACGCATAATTCTAGGACATGACCGAAAACTGTCTAGTTAGAGTGCATCAGGAAATGGATGAAAGAGAGAATTCCCTGCACGGGGTGAGAGGAGAGAGATGGAACTCAAAATGCTTCATCTGTGTGTGTCCTGATGACTGCTGAGTTGAACAAAGACAAGCGTGAAAAAGCGACTACAATACCTTTTTAAACCAGTGCTCTGTCTCTGTGAAAACATGCCGGACATGCTGTGAAGTGAAATGGTTGAAAGCATCTTTTTAAAGGTTGACTGATGATATTGAACACATGGAATGGCAGCACCTCAAAGTGTTCTTTGAAGCTAAAAATACAGAGGCAAAAGGGAATGTTTGTTCATGCTTATCTTGGTGTCAAATTACATTGATAAAAAACATGATTTGGAGCTCGGTGAGATGCACCAAGCCGCCTCCTCTGACAACATCCTCGAGTCTGTTCTGGCGCATATGAACATATGTCCAGGTGTGTGTGTGTGTGTGTGTGTGTGTGTGTGCATCTGTGCATTTTCCAGCCTCTCTGGAACCACAAGGGGCGAGCTACCGAGCATGAGGTTCATCAGTAGTGTAATTAATGTAGTGCGGTTCAGTTGTCATGTGTGATATTTCAGCGCTGCGATCTACTTGAGAAGGCTTTTTGATGAATGGCCAATTAGGAGCAGACTCCTCAAGCCTGGTGGCTGACTGATCTCTTTTTAATGGCACTCCTGTTTCTTTGATAAAACGCAAAATGAATCATCGATACTCTGGCCCCGAGGAGCACCGAGCACAGAATTTAATTGTAATTGGGTGTGTAGCAGCACTCCGGGGTCGAGGTTGTGCCTGTGTGTATGCTAGAGTGTGTGAAAGCACTTTTGGTCATAGTGTTGGTCAGTCCCACTCATACCTTGATGCACATGGCTGATTTCCCAAAGCTTTATTTATAAATCACTGAAAATGTGTGATTATCGTTACTCCTGCATACGCATTATCTACATTGATCTGCTAAATGCACATTCAGGCACAGTGTATGAGCATGGCAGCCCAGCTGTGTGTGTTTACAACAACACCAATCGTCCCTCATTGTCACTGGTTTTTGGTGTTTGATTGCTATTAAAGCACACTCCAATTAGGCCTGGCAAGTTTCCCTTCTGGAAAAAGAAAATCTATGCCTAAACTGCTCTGCTGTTTTTTTGATGCTTTAATCAAAAGTCTCATTTTATATGCATAATTAATGCAACAGAAATAAGAGGACGAGCCGGGGAAAACAGCCTTAAATGTTCAAAGAAATATAAAGTCTTTTTTCTTTTTGTTTGCCAGCTCCTCAGGCAATGGCCAAGATTTATTTGCCCATGTATTTTTCTCAGAATGGGGTGTCATGGCAGGAGAGGGGGTTGTTTGGACAGAAGCTGTGAAAACACAACATGTAACAATTTGAGCAAACAGCTAGCATATAGAACCAAAGAGCCCACCAGGAGCTTTAGGACCACCAGCAAAGATCTTCGCTACGCCTTTTATTTTGGCTGCAGTGTTTTCCCCGGCCCTCAGCCACCGGAGATTTCCTCGCTCCCCTGAGCAAACTGAACAGGTTCAGAATGAGGCGATTAGTGTTGTCAAAATGTCACTGCATCCCCTGCTGTTGTTGGAGGGTTGAGACAATAATCTTATAATTCACTGCATGAATCCGGAGGAATGCGCCTCTTGTACCCACCTGCACGCAAATACACCGTGAACCCTGTCTTTCATAGGTTTATCTGTGTTTTCCTCGGCCTCCTTCTCCGGCTCCACCGCACAATTTGATGGGACTTCTTGCTAAAATTGCGATCCAGACCTTTCTCACCTGTTCACAATGGAGACTTGCTCTGCAGCTAGGCACTTGGGGAGATACAGAGGGAATCTTATTTTGTGGATTTAGACTTCATAAACATCATTATCATCTCCCCGACCTTGAGTTGCTGCACTGTTCAGCAGCGACCCCAATTTTGTCAGGAACCTTGAATGGTGATGTGCGCGGTCTCACGGGCATACGGGCAATCGAGTCAACAAAAAGGAATTTTCTTTAGTGAATGGAGCGCATGGCATGTCAGCATGTGTGTTATGTGTGTCCCAGGGAGGGTGCGCATCTTCTACGTACGTGCGCTGACTCAGTAATCTTTCTACCCTGCTGCCTGGAACCATCAGCATCTTTCCTCTAAACAAAGTTTTCTGACTGTGTCTCTGCCAGATTTAAACTATGTAGAACATTAGTGTAACAGCCCACGCTCTTAGAATACAGATTTGTTCTTGAGTGCACGCCAAATGGCCTCTATATTTTATGAGCCTTCTCTCTGCTAACATACCGTCTTGAGACTAATTATCATGGTCGCACTCAAACACAAAGCTCGTTTATTATTGCATTGACATCACATTTGTTTTGGCTTGGCCTACATGGCAGGGACTTCACAGCGCTACAATGCTGGAATCATGTTTTGAGCTTGACAGCGCATGGTTTGGATGGAGAATCAGTTCCTTGTTGCCTTGTACACCGTGTTAGGCAGAGAGGTTGTTTGCTCATCCAGTCTTGTCACTAGTCTCTGTTCAAGTGGACTCTAATTTTATTTCCCTTTTTTACGTGCAGGGCTGCTGCACAACAAGTGAGCCGCTCACAGGGGAGTCATGCTTGATTCCTGGGAAGCAGTTTTCCTCTCGTGGTCCTGGCCTAGAAATGCCTCAATACTTTTTATTATCATAATACTTTTCCCCCAGCATATTGTATCTGTAAACTGATTCCAGCTATTTTTACACATACTGCAAGACTATTAATAAAAGCTGAAGCGGTCTGAAAAATGGAAATGATGAAAGAAGATGTTGGAAATTTAAAGGAGTTTCTGGAATGAATGTATAATAGATTTTTTTGAAATAATTTTATAGTATTTTTTTTTAATTAAGCTGTATGGCAGAATTAAAATACAATGTTTTATGACTTGCAAAACGTATCACAGACTCTAATTTTATTCCCCTTTTGAATAACATGAGGTAATTTACCAATCCACTGTAGCTACAACCATTTATTTAACGTGCCAACTTATGCCTGTCAAGGGTCATTAACTCGCCAGAGCCTATCCCAGCATGCACTGGGCAGAAGGCAGGAAACATCCTGGGCCTGCTGCCAGTCTTTTGCAGGGTGAGAACTGACAGACAAACACAGATAGGCATGCATATTTAACCACTAATAACAGAGGCAGAGTTTGAACTGTGAATCTTGTAGTCTAGTCCCTTTGATTAAAAATTTGGTTTAATGTCTAGAAGTTAATGATTTTACATACAGGGATGAAAACAGAAGAGAAGAACATTGGCATTGCAGTGAGCACAGTATGAGCAGAAAGGCCTTGTATTGAAGTGCTGCACACCTGCACTGTAGCCTCTGCTCATCCACGTTATTCCCACACAGGTGTTTTCACTTAGTTGGTGGATTTGACCTCACTGCCCACATGGCTGCCCACAAGTCAGACGTGTTCAGTGTTTCAAATGTCTATCCTATGACATGATCCTGCTTCTCTCAACTAGAAAAACATTCGACTGAGAACAAGGACATCCCTTTCCTGTATAGCAAGCGGCTATGCTTCATGTGTACGAAATAACAACAGAAAAATAACTAACAGCCCTTAAATGTGGGAACATGAAAACCGCTGCCAGACATAACAGCTGCTCACTGAAAATTACAGTGAGGAAACGTCACTTTCTACTACAAATTAACACAATGTTAAGCTAAATGAAGTGAAACCAAATGGTAATTCTGTCTGATTTCCAGACTTATATCTCCCCCTGCTGCTTATGGGCAGATCCATCGATGGAATTACCTGTTCAATATAATATCAAATTTCCATCTATTAACACTAAATAACAAACTGATTCCACTGTTTCTGTTCCTATTATTAACTGCCTCTATAATAGGTTCTTCAAAAATTAATTCACCATTTGGTTTGGTCTTACATCTGC
>JAPZDZ010000004.1:4686047-4702243 GCA_029783805.1 Acanthurus tennentii | reverse complement strand
CTTTTTCTGACTGTGTGGAAGTCTGATGTTTTATAACAAAATGACAAAGGAAGGCATTTAAACTTGTGTTGGGTTACAACACGAGGCTCATACAGGCTGAGACAGGAGTTAATGCAGCCTTGAAAAAAAAAAAGGAACTAATAGTTGAATGTTCACATTGAAAAATCAAAACTGATTCGACTGCACCCCCCCGTGTTGGCTACAACTCAAACATTTTGAGTAATGCTTTATTTTAAAATTACTCTGTAGTGTTGTGAGAAATCAATATTCATCTGGTGTCTGTGCATTAATGCTGCATTGTTGGCAGAGTGGAAAGAAGGAAAAAAAAAACACTCCTGCAGTTTCAATCTCAGAGTCAAACCATTTAAACAGCTAGAATTACTTTCTTTTCAGTGTCACCTTTTTGGAACAGCTTGTTAACAAGTGAAGGCAGATCTTAACAAACAGCTAAAGCTGCTTTAGACTTCTTTCACTGTTAATGATGGACCTTAATTAGATAGAACTGCCAACAGTGTCAGCTCTCAGCTATATTTGCGATCTGATGTTCTTTTCAGAACAGGACACTTAATGTGAATGTTTACACTCATAGTGTTTAAGCACATATTCACATTAATACACTGATGTGAGCTGTTTAGTTGCGTATGATGAGCCTCTGAAGGGAGTGATTTGATTACACCAGTTGTTTATTCCTGGATACTCTACCCTCCACCTCTCCGTCTCTCCTCTCTCCTCTCCCACCTCGACAATCCATTGCCCTCTGAAAGTGACACTTTAAAAGGTTGATAGCTCTTTGGCCGAGTCTCAGAGCGTCAGATCGATGGCTGGCGGAGAGTGGCGTCGAGGTACTGCATGTGCCTCGTGTCTCCAGACACGGGAGTTGAAGTCGACACACCGGGTGAAGACGCTTTTTGATTTGTTGACCACCACATGATCCTCAGGTCCCCGTGGACAGAAAATGGATGATCGGAGGCATTCTTCAGCTTTTTTCAGTTGTTGTTTTGAAAGCATCCAGGGCCGTTTTGTTTAGTGAGGGAGAGACAGCTTGGTTTATTTAGAAAAATGGACATGTACTGTATACACAGAGAGAAAACAGAAAAAAAAAGACTCATAAAAATTTGTAGCTCCTGAAATGTACTCTGTTTAATTATATAGGACAATGTTTATAGCTGAAAAGTACACTTTTTTTTTTCTTAAAAAGTTCCCCCTTCACCATTCTTTCCCCTGCTGTTTCTTATTGCTATAAAATCCTTCCCTGAAGCATTATTTTGCAATCAGAGTGCTCATTCTGGCTCCTATAATTACTCTACCTCTTCTGTTCAGCTCACTGCTCCTGAACAAAGTAGCAGTGAAAATTGAACCCATTTTTATTTTGACAATGGTTGCTGAGGTGTGCAGCTGATTGTGAAGAGCTGAAGATGAGGGAGACACGCGGTGAACTCTGGCTGTGCTCATCCCACAGCCCATGTGTCTCTAACCAACCCTGTGGTTACCAGTGATCTATCCACAACACCTGGCTCCAATTCAGCTCCTGCTGAACCCCCCAGAGAAGGAACTCCAGCCCGGCTCTGCTGCTTCCCTCCTAAAAGCAGCCAGGGCTTGGCCTCCGTATGCAGCCAGCCTGGCCTTAGGGTTGCAGAACATGGATGGATAACTATCCAGGGGTAAAGCCCACCTTGGGGTGCAACGAGCATGGGATGCATGGGAAACGGGTAGCAAAGGCCCCCCGCAGGTATGGAAAAGGGAGCGTAGCCAGAGCAGTCAGCCAAGCCTGTTTCCACACGGCTGCATACACCCCAGGGCCTGTCACACGATCAAACTGTGGAATCGGGGACAAGAAGTGGGGAGAGTATAAAAACACACACACATTTCCCCATTAGAGACACAGTGTCCTTAACTCTGCAACTTTATATGCACATTCACATGTAGCGTAACACCCTAAGTGTAAAATGGCACAGCTAAGATCAGGATGTATAAAGTATGAACAGTATAAATATTCATCAGTCGGTGAGCGGCAGTGTGGAGGAGAGGCACTGAAGGATCTCAGAGGGGAAACTGAGATTTTCTTTTTTACATTCATACTGCTATGAAACGGATACTATTGTGTCAGAACTTACTCCTCTACAGTTAGAATTGTCACCCCTGTAACTATAGGTTAAATCTATAACCACCTCTCGTCATGAGGACTCTTTTCTGGACTCGTAGAAACCAGACTGGTGGCCTTTTGAAGACACTTTTATGCTCTCTGTTTCTTAAAGGCCCACAAAGGGAAAATTCAGGCTTTTAGTCCACTTTCATACAGCCGGATGATACTCCATCTCCTGCCGCTGACTCTCCGCAGGCGTTGGATTGCGACCCAGCATGCCGGGCCTCTGGGCCTCTCCTCTCTTCTCCTTCCTCTGAGCGTGCTCTCCTCGTATCTCTCCATCTTCCTGAGTCTTTATCGCAAAAACACAGCACACCACATTTTAATCATGCCCCCGAATAGGAGACACTTTTCCAATTAATGGAACTGCCGTCGTGATGCACTGTGACTCTGTGAAGCCGCAATGCGCAATCGGCCCAATAAGCCACTGCCGCTGCTTGATGTATGACCGCCTCCCAAGTTTTGAATGTGAACAAGATTATTTTGAAATGGAGAAACCAATCGTGAATAAAAGACTATTGACAAGGCAGCAAAGAGGGGAACATGAATGAGTAATGCACCTGTGATGCTGCTGAGCGGCCAGCAGTGGAGTTTGTGTCTGTGGTTGTGCTGGGAAGCTCTGTTGCATGAATATATGGACTTGCATGAATGTGAAACAGGGTATTACTATAAAAGAGCATGCACACTCGACAAAAATCTGCCCCGGATAAAAAAAATAAAGGGTCAGATGCTGTTGTCGTAACGCAGGATTGTGTCATCTGAAATCTGAATCTATTAATAGGTCATTCAGTCACACAGGGGACATCCTCTGTTATCCCGACCGGGCAGCCTTTGAGTTATTCCCATCAAGAGAATGACTTAAAACGGGCTTTTGATTTCCGATGCCTGGCACCATAAACAGTGAAAGGAAGTTTAGCGATAAATGGAAGCGTTGCAGAGTTTCACTTGCTTCTGTATTGGCACTTTATTTCAGGGATATATATTTCTCAGTGTGTATTTATAACTCTGGGCTCATTCCAGCTCCGACAGGGACCTATCACTTTTCCCAGAGAAGCATCCCACAAACACACAGCGGCGGTGGTGGTGGTGGTGGTGGAGAGAGACAAACTGTTGTGTGAGTGCGATTATATTTGGGTGAGAAGACATAGTATACGCTCTGAGTCATTTGTACTCGAGTGCAAACGTGTGTGTGCATCGTTGTAAAGAGGGGCATTCAGTTTAAGCCGCTTGTGGAGGCTTCGGCACACCAAAAGCAGCGTAACATTCGAATGGCAGTCACCCTCACGCTGCAGCTCTTTATGCAACTTGTGCACTGCGCAGCTTGCCTCCTTGTGGCTTCATAATATTAACTTGCCCTCCCACTCCATCAATCAGCTTGACACCAATCAGCGTGAATCCGCTATGCGTAACATGTTTATGAAACGAAATAATTTCATATTGCCTCACAAGTCTCAGAAATGCGATGAGCATTTTATACCTGGCACACTGCTACGAGCAGAATTAAGAGGGAAATGGCTTCTCTCCGGCGCTGACAGGGAAGGTTGAATGGGCGTATTAAGCTGAGGTAATTGAATGTAGAAGTAACAGTGCACAGTTTAGCGCGGGGATTAACCCTTGCACTCACTGCTCTCTCGACCAAGCTGTGGTGAAGAGGCAGGTGAAGTTTGGCTACTGTACAGCTCCGTCTTGATGGGAGTTTTTGTGCCGGTCTGGAAATATTTAGAGTTTGGGGCCTGCGAGACCGCCATAGTTCAACTCAGTTCATTGCTATTTATCATGAGTGACATGTGGGAAGTGAAAAAACTCAACACCTTTCTGTGTGAGCAATGGAGCTGTCTTATTACCCAGTTAGGAAACCAACTGGGTGCTTACTAGAGTTCTTTTTCTGTGAGAGACAGAAACAACCACTGGCAATTCAATCTTTATTTCTTTTTAGCTTATTTCACTCTTCTATGGAGATTTCATTAGTTTGAAGAAATCAGACGGCAGAGAAGAGATGTGGGGAAAAAAAAGGAAAAATAAAAAATGTAGATTTGGGCTTTAATCTTGACTTGTCTGTGATGATACAGCATGTTGACATTTCAGTCGAACTTGGAACTCATTTTGCAACCGTTTTTTTTTTTTTATTAGAACATCGAATCTGCTACGAGCTTATCATGCTAAGGTCAGGATCTTTTCAGTATTCTGCAAACATTTCAACTCTTGATCCCTTTTTTTTTCTTGTCTCCAAAGCTTTGTGAGCTTAATGGTGGCATGTGGCTCCGTAAAGGTCATCGGGGTGGGGTGGGGGGGGCTGGGGGAGGGAAGGCATTTGTGAATTGTCGTCCTGATGTAGATGTTAGAAACTGCCATATATTTAGCCAGTAATTGGCTTCAGGGCATAATAAAGAGGAAGGTGGAGACCGCCTGAGCTAAGCCTAACTAGTGGAAGGAAGAGAGTATACACAGCGAGTCAAGGTCACATGAAATGTATGAGAACTCACATTTACACACAGTGAGGCTAATATTTGAGACGACAAGACTGAAATAGCGAAAGTAGGGGAGGGAAGTGAGAAGAGATGAGGATGTGAATGAAAACAGAAGTTAAAAGTACTCTAATTGCTCCGAAGGGAATTTGTCTTAAACATGAGCGATACATGGAGTAAAATCAACACGATGGGAAATAGGTAGAGGAGCAGAGAAGAGTAGAAGGAGCCTGGAAAAGTGGATGGAGGCACAGTGGGATGGAAAGAGATAAGGCGAGACAAAGAAAGAGAGACAGAGAGTAAGAGGACTACCATGTCTCCATTTCCACAGAACCACAAACCGAGCTAGTTTCCACCAATTACACTGATGTCAGCGTGCGTCCTGGATTCAAAATGCATCAACAGCCTGGAGGGGCCTTCACTCTCCTGGTACACGCTCAACATCTCTCCCTTCCTGCCACTCCAGCATCCACACAAACAACCACACACACACACACACACACACACACACACATCCACCCACGTGCACAGACGCCGTGCATGCACGTATCACACTCGCGCATAATAATCTCATCACTCCCTTTAGCTTTGTCTCTCTTTGTCACCCACACACATTCACTCACACACCCACCTAACAACCAGCCAACACATTTCCACCATGGATCCACTAACATACATACACACACACTCACATGCACACGCATCGAGGCACACACAATTCTCCTCTGTCACTTCCCTCCACTGTCGTCCAATTCCATTTCTCTGACTCTCTTCTCCCCAGGCTCTTCATCTATCCATCCACCCCCTACTTGTCTCATTCTGTCTCACACACACACGCGCGCACACACACCACTGCTCATAGTGCATGTGTGCCCTTCTCTGCTCTGGGATGATTGTAATAAAGCCGGTGATTGCCGGAGATGGAGATGAGGGATGGCACCTATTGATGATCGTGCTTGTGACAGCCTGGCAGCAAGCTAGACTGGGGCCTTCATTATTAGTGGTAACAATAACAGCAACACTCGGGCCTTAATTGAATGAAAAAGGCCGCTGGCTGCCCGGCTTACGATCTGGAGGTGGGTGAGAGAGGATGGACAGAAACAAAGGATGTACAGGAGATGGGAGTCATGATGAGGTAGAAAAATGATGACAGAGACGCAGAAAAAGGAGAGAGAGGAAAATAGAAGCCGGCGGATGCATGCAGTGCATGCTGTGGATGCTTGAAAAGAGAGCGAGACAGAGAAGGAGAAAAAAAAGAGGAAGGGATGAGGTGAAGTGGAAAGTGTGAAAGGCAGAGGACCAGAGAGTGCTCTGGAAGGAGCGTGACGAGGTGCGAGAGAGAAGCGTGGACAATTAGGACATTTTTATTGTGTGGAGAGGTGAATAAATAATTGACAACATTCTGTTTGAGCGGGGAAGAGGAGAAAAATAAGGGTTATAATGCAGTGTGGGACAGCCATGAGAGGAGAGGGAGGCATGAAGAGGGAAAAATGGGCACAAAGAAAAAATATAGACATGATTTTGAAGCTTTGGTTCACCCACATTAAAAAAAAAGTACATACTTTTTCACTTTGTCATAGAGGTAGTTTTTACTTCATGTGTGTAGGTTTGAAATGATTTTTTCGGGCGAGTCTGTGAGCTTCACGTGCATATTAGCAAACAAAAGGAGACTGGAGGAGAGGGCTGGTACTGTATGTCAGCACAGGCTTCTTCAAGCACAACTGAAATGGAAATGGCAGCCACAAGGTACATAAAAATCTGCATGAAGTTAAGAACTGATGAAGGGTGACTCTGCTTACTGTTCACTGTGTGTCCATGATGCTGGGACATCAGTTGTGTTTGTGTCAGCAGACTCAGGTAGATAGATCTTGATCGGGTTTCCGACTTGGAATTCGGACTTCAGTGACCATTCCATTGCATTGTTGTTGGCCTGAGGTTGCTTTTTCCCTGTTACAAGTACAAAAGATTGCCGCACAAGCCCACACAATCCATTTAAAATAAGTACTTGTGGCTCTACATATTTCAAAATTGTCTGAAAACCATGTCTGTTTCATTAAGGGTCAAAAGTGGACGGTACAACACAGCTTCCTGAATTTTTAAATTCCCTAGTCTTATTTTCAAGGTCAGCAATGTCCAGACAGCTTTCTACTAGTCAACGGAGAAACCCGTGTGTCAAAGTCTCGCTCTGGGTGGATAATTTGTGCAGATTTACTTTGTCCTCATGAGCGACTCCACTGATTGCGGCAAATCCACAGACGTAAAGTGATTATGATTTTGGTGTGACGGGGCCTTTACTCAGAATAATCCACAGACCTCATTGGCATCCATTTGAAAAGAGACTATTCGATCCGTAGAAGAAGGTCCAAATAAACAGTAAATGGTAAGGAATGTTGTTTATTCAGACAAGCAAGGACACAATTTCTGGAAAACCAATTTTTCAGTGCTGTCACCACCAGTGCTGTCCACCATTCACTGAGTTTATTATAGTGGAGACAGAAATCTTAAAACCTTAAAAAACAAAACTGAAGGTTTTTACAACTCTATCTACTACTAAGGGTTGTAGAAAATTGTTTTTTGTATCTTGGTGAATTAATCCCTTAAAGGTCAGAAAGTCCATCCATCCAAACTCTGTGGACACATTCTTTTACAAGCAAAACAATAAAGAAAACTTTAAAATGCTATCAGTGTGTGTACTGGGATGAAGGAATGAGTATGCATTTATTTGGTGTTTGTGCAAGTGTATCTCTGCATCCGCGGGTGTTTATTTCTCTCTTTATTACCATGAATTTCTGAATCAAAATAAGATGGCAGTCAGTCTGTGCTTTTGCCCTTTATGACAGACGTAAATTAGCAGTGCTGTGGCTCCACATTCAAAGCAGCTAATCAAATTGTCACAGCGCGCCACAAACATGCTAACAACACCATGTGACAGGCCCAGGAATCATGCTAACGACATCATCACTCATGTTAATAACAAAATGTGCTTTTCAGATGCCCTTTCTCTCTCCGTTGGCATTATAAAGACAAAAAAACTCAGGAAAAAAAATCAATTTTTTTGCATCTGCACCTTGTTTCAGCTCCATCGTGGGTGAAGGAATATATTAATCGAGGTCAAATCACGCTCTGCCTTGCATGAAAAAAATATGAAGGAAAGTAGGAAAGAAGGAAATGGAAATGAGGTTGAAGGAAAGAAGAGAGTAAGGGGAAAGGATTCTGATGAAGCAAATTTGGAAAAGAGAAGCCAGACCAGAGGTAAGGGGGTGAATATTGATAAGATACTGATAACGTCTGGCACTGAAGAATGGCGGAAGAAGAGGAGACTAGCAAACAGACAGACCCTAACTCTCACCTCACACCTGAGGTGGCGTAATGACAGAGGGAGGCTCTCTGGTGGCGACAGCAGCAGCTGCCCTGAATTTTTTAGCTGGCTTCACGGTGAGATGGCTGAGAGACACATGATATGTCTCACCCATGTTCCTCGGAGAGCAGCCTTTCATTAGCCGTCCCCCAGACCCGAGGTGAGAGTGGCGGGGAGACGAAGTCAGGAGGAAATAAAAGTCGAAATTGTTTTGCGAGAGGGGACCGAAAGAAAGTTAATATTGAGGAAGTTGTGAGTGTATTTATGGTCCTCTGAAAAATAAAAGCATTCGCTCCTTGCTGTTGGGAACTGTTATGATGGATCTTGGGTAATGGAGTTTTGATGGATGAGTGGTTTCTGGCCAGGACTGGGGTCTGAGTGCAGGGCTGATACAACTGACTCCACTACATTGATATCTGACCACCAGACATTACAGCATCTCCTGCTTCTAGCGCTTCAACCACTATGTTTAATTCTCCAGCTAAATTGTTTAGGTATGTAATATTGGATATCCTACAACCTTTTATAAGTGCTATAAAATGACTGGAAAGCCCTCAGAGACAAAACCACGGAGGAACCTCTGAAATCCACTTTCCCACTGATCTTAAACATTCAGAAAATTCCCTTTCGGCCCCCCTCCTTTAAAGACCGCAATTAGGCAAGGTAAAATGATAATGTTTTCGTCTTTAACGTCCCTTTGGTAAACAGCGCCGTTAGGATCAATTAACCAGCGGCTAATGAGCAAAGTGGGGGTATGCCTCAATATTGCACCATTGTTCATTGGCGATTTTTAATTAATGGGTTTTGAAGTAAAAATCGCAAAAGTTTTTAATTGTTTTTCTTTTCCAGTTGGGGAGGGGGGAAGGGGGGTTGAGATCAGAGTGTTAATTAGAAAGTAGGAGCTTTAAAGTGAGAAGGATTTAGACTTTTAATTAAAGAGGAATTTGATGCGACCAACAGACTGAGTTCAATTGCCACACAATCCTGTTACTCTCCCCTAACTCATCTTCTCTCTATCTGCCTGCCTCTCCCTTCTGTTTTGCAGCCTTCCATCATCTGCCACTCATCTTGCTCTCTCCCCACCCCTGTATGGTGTTGATGTCTCCCTCCTTGCAGGGTGTTGCTATCAGAAGCCGGATTAGGGACCTTGAGAGCTCTGCTCTTAAATGGTGAAGATGAGGCCTGGGTGGGGAGGAGAGGGAGAAGGAGGGAGGAGGGCAAAGGGGGACGGCTCAGTCACTCCATCGGATTTCCAAGATTGAATTAGTGAGCTTTAGACAAATCAGAGCCCTTTTCGACATGCTCACAATGTTGCGTTCTCCGTTTTTTCCTCTTTTCTTCTCCCTTTCACAGCTTCGCTGCCTCCTCCCGCGTCTCCTCACCTCCTCCTCCTCATCTGCTCTCTCTTAATAGCGCATAAGATTGTTTTCATAGCAGTGATAAATTAGACTGAAGTGATTAGCGTGGTGTGAAACGTGATTACATACTGTAGCTTTGCTGATTTGTTGAACAGATGCCCTCTACCAGCTAGACTTTGGTAGGTTACAGTGTTAAACTCAGTTTCCCCCACAGCTGGAGATCCCAGCAGACGTTTACAGGTTAATTGCCTTGATTGTGGATATAGCTCCACCATACCGCTAGGAATACAACCGCAGTCCATTTGTTATTGCAGTAGCTGTTAGCAATCGTGCACACATTTCACACCTACATGCACCAACTCTCTCTCTCCCACACACACACACACACGTATTTGCAGCTCAGTCTTTACATAAATAAGGGAGGATTGAAAATACTACCAGCTGGGAAGCAGCAATGACGTGGGATGTTTTGGTTTTGAGTCATGATGCTGTCAGTTTTGACTTCAAAAGTCACTGACAAAGTTGTTAAAATTAGAACATAAGAACACAAATATTGTCAATCATCAGGATTAATGGGCTTGTGGCGAAACTCCCCATCAGCAGCTGTAGGATGTGAGACAAAGTGCTGTTATTTTTCGAGCAGCCACATCAGCAGGGGTGGAATAACATGAAAGAATAATAACTAGAGAAATGGCTGACCTCCTGTTGTCTCACCCCTTCCGCCCGTGTTGCTGTGATTACGCCAATCACTGTCATTAGCATTCCCCGCGATTAATGTGATTTCTCATGCTTTGTTGCATGCATGCTAATGACTAGCACCCAGCTCCCTCTCCCGTTTCAGCTGCACAAACTATCCACGGCTTAATCCAACTCCTCAAGCTGCACTGTATTAATACACGCCTTGCAGCCGGCAAATCCACTCCTGATTAAGGCAACAACCTGACCCAGCATTCATCTACGCCATAATCAGCCGTTATCCATTTTAGCTCAGTGTGCTTCTCATCTCTCATCCATCTCTCTCTTCTCTCTTTAACCCATCTCATTCCTCCATTTCTCATCCATCCCCCCCTCCCCTCCAAAAGGCAGGAATGAGGAGGAGCTGGGATTACCAAACGCCAATCTCTCCCCTCATCCCCGTGTCTTTTTAACTTTGTTGCTTCTCATCACGTGTGCGCTCTCCTTATCTGTTTATCCCCCTCCCGCTAATCTTCATTTTTACTCTATCCTACCATCCTTTGCTCTCTGCTTTAATGGCTTTTGTTGCTTTTATCTGACTCTTAACGTCTCCCACTTTCATGTGTTCCTTGGCTTTGCTCAAGGTTTCTCTTCAACATAAAGCACGTACTTTACAAAGTAGATTGAGTGCACAGGAACTGAGAGATACATTTTGGCTAGCAGCTACTTCTGCGTTGAGTATTAAGGTCTCAGAGGACAATTTATTACACAAACAGAAACTGGAATATTTATCTGGAGTAGGGGGACATGTGCAATTGCTCTAAGGAGATTAATATATGCGACAGAGATTATTCCAGTATATGTGTTACAAACGACCATTGAGCCTGTTCTGGTATAGCTGTAACCTTTGGTTTTAAATGAAATAAATCAACAACTACATGATGGATTTTCAATACAATTTGATATTGACATTCAGATGTTTTACAGGATGAACTGTAATAACTTTGGTGATCTCCTAGCTTTTCATCCAGCGCAAATATCAAGACAAAATTAAAATTTTTCCAATTCTTTGGTTTATGATCAAACAACCCTGAGCTCCATCCTCAGCTCCACTGAGATCTTTGATTACATGCTAAAAGAAGTGGGATGTTGTATTTCACCTGCTTGCTTTACCTTTGCCAGCGTATGTGCATGCTGACCTTAGCATTTAACTTAAAGCACTGTGGTGGCTAAGTATAGCCTCGGATATAGCACGGCTGCAGACTCAGTCTTGTTTAAAGTTAAACAGCATCAGCTCAAAGCTCAGTAAAGCATGTTATTCAGTGGCACTTGAAGTGTTAAGGTCGGCAATGAGAAGCAGTTTTTCCAAGCTTTGCTCTCATTTATCTACTTGAACTGATCTCTTGATGTTCAATATTTCCAGCCTGACCCACCGCTTTTTATTTTTTCCATCCTGAAAGCTCACTCGACGCAGGATGGCATTCATCATGATTATGCCGGCTTGATGATGAGAAAAAGTGGAATTAATATTCATTTGTGGCCCAACATCCACTGGGACTCTAACATGTAAATGGGTGTACTCTCATGTGGCACATCGCCTTGTGTGGATGAGTCCAATCAAAGAGTGATTCAAAGTGAAATGCGTGGTGTGACATTAAAACTTAGCGGGTTAGTCAACCATGCAGCTTTGCAAATATGACCTTTATACTTGCTGAATGTAACCCTGTAGTTATAAGTGAGATCTGGAAGTCAAAATGATGCAGCACTGTAGAGACGATCCAACACGAGGAACATTTGGTGCGCAGGGATGTTTTTTTTCCCCTCGGCTGCTCTTGCAGCCAAGGTGTTTCACTAATTAAGTGGAAGATTTTTTTTTTTTGAGTCACAAATGACTTTTATTGGCACAACTGAAAGCAAAAAAATACAACATATTTAGATTTTTAAAAGCTCATCTAATTATACTGGTGGTTGCTCATGCATCGCTTTTGTTGCTGTGCTTCTCCTTTGCTCAGTCTGTGCTTTTTAAGTAAAACGTTCCACAGGGGGGTTTGAAGTTGAAAAATAACATCAGGTGTGTATTTGACAAAATGAGTGTTTCGCCCCACACAGCTCTGTCATAGAGCCTTGTGGAAAATTAAAACACAAAATTGTACATAATGAGTTTCTGCTCATGACGTGATTTGGATGTGTTGAATGCTGAAGCAAAGAAGTCGCGGTGAAAAGAGATATTTTTGGATTTGCGAGGCGATGTGCTGAAGGGTGCAGTTTCCACTCCTGGCCTTTAACTTTGCAGTTTATTAATTCCTCTCTGCGGTGCTGTAGCCCACAAACAGTGTGCCCTGTTGGTGTTGTTGATGGCTCCAATAAGTGCTTTCTGCACTCTGAAGGGTAGAGGGGGAGTCTGAGTGCATTTGAGTGCAATCAGCAAAACTCATCAAAACGCAAAAACTGAAAAGGTTAAAAATGGAAAGCTGCTTTTGAAAAATGGGACACAGTTAAACGTTTAATAAATGTGCACCTTTTAATAGAAAAAAAAAGTGATTTTCTCTTTCTTGCCGAAATGAGTTTGACCCGGGCTGTTACGAGTTTTTCTTCATGACTTCTTCATGTATTGTGTCAGAAAGCAGGTGTTAACATCTGCTTTCCCTCAGAGTTTGTGTCCGTAATAGACAACGTGCAAGTAAGAACACGGCTCAGGGTTAACAGGCTGGCCTGCACGCAAAAGTCCCAAGAGTCCTCTGAAGAGAAAGCCATAAAGAAAAAAATCTGAGCGTGAGAGGTGGAAATGGAAAGAGATGGCAGAGACATGAGAGTAGAGAGAGAGAATGACCTCTGCAGTTTTGTTGATGACATGAAGCAGAATGAGGGGAGAGATGAGGGAGAAGAGGGGGAGACGAACTGAGCAAGACGGAGGATTAAGAAAGCAGCTGGTGAGGATGATCCAGAGGAGAGCAAGGGGTATGGGGTGGGGGGGTGCGAGGAGAAAGAAGAAGGTAGAGAGAAGAAGAAGAAGAAGAAGGGGAGGTGCAAGAGATTGATGAGGGAGAGTGAGAAACTAATTCTCACTTCACTCTGGGCTGGAAGATTAAGGAAGATTAGAGAGATAGAGTGAGGGAGGGAGGAAGAGAAATGGGGTGATAACTTCTACCACATGCCACAGAAAGATCTTTGACTGTCTAATATCAAGAGAAACACAGAAAGAGAAAGGGGGAGATGATTAAACAGAGTGAGAGGTAAAGAAAAAAACAACAACAGACAGAGTGGATGTGTCGGGAAGGAGTGAAGGGACAAAGAGCTGGAGTGACAAGAGGATGAATAGATAAGGACGGGAGCAAATCAGGCTCAGAGGGGTCCTAATGGTGCTGATCCATGAGCCCATAAATGTCCCTTATATTAGAGGCCATTCCTACCAGTGTGCAGTAATCCATGCCATGAGAGCACGGATACAAAATCCAGGTCATCTATATACCTCTCCAGCTTTCGCTTTCACTGAGACTTCCCATTGGGATTCATTCTCTTGTACTGTGCAAGTCTGTGTGACGGTATCTTTTACATTCTGTTCTTTTCACTTGCAAAAAAGAGGAAACCTATTTTCCATTCCCTGCCACTGACATCTATTTATTCACTCTCTTGACTGTCGCTGCAAAATTTCAACAGACAGCTATAGGCTGCTGTACATTTTTTTTTTTTTTTTAAAGGAGGAAGGAGTGATGGAACGAAGGCAAAAAAAAGTGCACATCTACAAAGGTGTGAATATATGTGAAGATATATGCGTCTCCACATGCACACACTGACACACTCACACATTATGCCTCATGTATGTGTCCGCACACTTGAGCTCACGCCTGCTGCAATGGAAGTTTTTGTGAGAAATGAAGAGGAAAAGAAAGAGAGGGAAAAAGAGAGGGAGAGTGCTGCAGTGGCAGACTCAATCCGTCATGCAGGATTACAGTGTAAGCTTCTCCACGGCCATAGATGTGGTTTTTATGGGAGAAACACAGGGCTTTTCTAAACGCCGCGGCCCCTGCTTTCCCTGCTTCATATTATAGACAATAGGAATTGGGCGGAGGAGGGTGGAGGGGATTCTCCCCCTGCGGTCTTCACTGTCCGATGGCTGCTATCTCCATCCGCGATGCAGAAAAATAAAAAGGGGTTTCCAGGCGACAGGTTGGATGTCGACCTCGGCTCCCACCTCTGTGCCCTCACTCGCCGGAGGTGGGATCATCACTGCACCTACGCTGAGAGAGAGGTGACCTTGGAAGGCGACGAGAGACTCGCAGCTCTGTTTCTTTTCCGATGCAAGTTGATCTCGCCTGTTTGAGAGGATTTTTCTGCCTGTGTGTGTTTTGCAGTTTGTGTCTGCGTGTGCTGATAGGCCCCCCCGCGATTTCAAAAGAATTTACAGTGCTGGAGCAGCGTCAGAACATCCCAAACATTACACAGCATGAATGCACCCCGCAGAAAAAATTGTCCTGAAAAATATAACACAGCCAAACTTTGATCTCCTACATCGCCCTGCAAAACACCACTGAGACGGGCAAACGCGCCTTGGAAATCTTCCCTCAACATACACCCACAGCTTCGTTGTACTTATTTGAACTAGCAAAGAAGAAGGTCCCAATAAAAACAACGCTGCTACAAACATTGTTGGAAAGTAAAAAAGGGAGGATAGTGAACCGCATGCCCACGCAGCAGAGGCTGTCGTTTCTGTTGATGACTGCCCCGCTGAAAAGGAAACAACTGCTGCACTGCCGATGCTTCACTGGATGTTCCACAACATCTTGCTGCACAAAGCACTCACTTTTAATTTCCACATCCTTTATCCGATCCTCACCCAAGGTGGCCCCGCGCTATAACCTACCAGAGATAGCGACTTAAACACGCCGCAATCTGCTCTGCCTCCCTGAGCTGCTAGAAAATAAACAAAACAACAAACTGACCTAAATAGAGAGAGACAAAAGCGAAATGAATCGTAGATAGCGAGGCGTCATTAGAATTACAAAAACATACTGTCAGATATGGTGCAGAAACAGAAGACCTAGGGAGCATGAAAGTCATACAAAGAGGGGAGGGGGGTTGTATGCTAATGAGGCTGGGACTTAGTGACTTCAACGAAGGGGATTAAAAGCTGTGACAGTGCAGGCTTCCAGTCCCGCATGTTCACACAATGTTCAAGCGATGCAGCAGAGGCGTGAATGCAGCAGGCGACGATAAGGCGGCAGGACACAACAACATCCTTGGGAGAGATAGTTCAGACAAAACCCAGATAACAAGTCAGTGCTGAACTGATGCGAGCCGTGTGTTCTGTTTTTGATTTAGTAGAGCGGCGGATCTGGCAGGAGAGGAACAGGGTCTCCAGGGCTCCCTGAGTGGACACCAGAGGACATCAATAAAAATTATAATTTAGCGAATAAATTATATGTATGAACGTTATATTTTGGTGTATCCATCCATTTGGAAGGTGACCTCTGCAGTCCAAGCAACATCTATATGAGACATTACATTGTAGGCTGCATGTCTGTATGAGAGTCTGTGAGCATGTCTGTCAAAGGTTGATTTTCCCTATCTGACACTTGCATTTAAATACTGAGCAATTTTAGTGACTTCAAATATAGGTCACTATATCATATAGTCATTACATATTTATTATGGCTTTTAAGTCCCTCTCCAGACACATTTTAAAACATTATAAAATACTCTGATATGATTAATATTTAGTCCAACTTTATTTTACCACATAAAAGGGCATCTACTCTTTCTTCAATACTGAAAAATTCTGGACCTGTGAACTACAGTTCTCTTGCTCCGCCCACCACTGCCGTAGGCTGACTGGTGGGAGAGCATGTGTGCTACCTGGAGGAAACACTGAAGAAAACTCAGCTATAGGCTCCATGTTTGAAACTCAGACTGAATCTAAAACAAGTCCAGGCCTCAGACGAGGAGTCTGTTGTGCACCCAAATTAGAAACTAGCAAGTGTATCAGAATGATAAGTGTAGTTAGCATCTCTTTTTTGTTTATGTTTTCTTGCTTGTTAGCTTGTAACTGGCAGTGTCTGGCAGTGTTTACTGGTTGTGCTCATGCTAACTCTCACTCTCTGTACTGACACATCCACTCTAGAGATTTCAGGCTTCTCTGACTATAATTGCTTTCAAATTTGTGACATAACAAATCTTGTCCTGCTTATGTTTGAATTTAG
>JAPZDZ010000004.1:4654696-4664726 GCA_029783805.1 Acanthurus tennentii | reverse complement strand
CACTAAGGAAAAAGTGCAAAAAATGTTTTCCACAATTGAATCTGGTTATAAAATTAGAGGTTAGGCCATAGCAAAACTTGTCTGGCCTCAGGCAAGTCTGTGTTGCTCATGTGGTACTGCAGGAAAAACAATTGCCCATCTGGTCTAGCCTGTTAGTATGCTAACATTAACCAACAGGAGGATAATGTTGCCCCAGTGAGAGTTGGAATAATTTTCTTTCTATTCGGCTAGTTGATTTATACCTGGAAAACTTTAAAATCGATGAACAGGCTTCCATGGATATTCTTATTTTTTAAACATGAATTACTTAAATTGCATTACGAGTATGAGGCACATTTACACATCTAACAGACACGCAGCAACATTATCATTCATTTGAAGTTGTGTTTCTGGCCACCTAGCAAATGTATTTCTAACATTCTTTTAGCTGGAGCTTTAAGTCCCCCAACAAAATATCCAGCTCTTTAGCTTCTAAATGCTCCACTGTGTAAACCAGCTTTTCTGTCCAACGTCGGGTGCTTTGCAGGTGGTGCACCGTAAATTTATGAGATCTTTTCCTGAAAACAACCAGCACTGAGACTGCAAACAAGGTTAAAGAAAGCAATGGAGTGACCAGTGCAACTGTGTGGCTTTTAACCAAAATAGTGAGCCAAAACATTTTGAAATACTCTGTAAAACTGATTCATATCAGTCATTGTTAATGCAAAAAATAAAGTAACTTTGAGTTCTGTAGCAATACTGAAAAAAACAATATGATAAAAACAAAAAAAAATTAAATAAAAGTAATGAAAAACCATTTCACATTTGTTTGAACACATTCATTTTAGATAGTGGGCAGCTTTTTTGTGCTTAACAGCTGGTGTGGGTTGTAGAGGCCATGTGATGGAGGGAACCTCAGAAAGGAGGTGCAGGAGGAGGTCAAAAAAAGAGAGCAGGGTCAGGATGAGACGAGCAGGAGGCCAGGGAAGGGCAGAGTGGATGGGTGATAGGTGACACCTGATGGCAGGAGGTGACAGAAGGGAAGGCGTAGGAGGATGAAAATGAGGGAGGAGGGAATCTTCCCTTCAGCTGGCAAACAGATACAAACAAACAAGTTAATATTTCAGTGCAGTCTGAGGTTTGAAGCACAATGAAACACATGTTGAGATAATTTAACTACAAACAAACAGAACTGATAGAGCAAACAGTATAAACCTATTTACTCAGTACATATTGTAAACTTTATACATTTCATGAATAAACAGATTGATAATATAGAAAGCGCTGTTTACATTCTGCCACAGCACAACGCTTCATGTGATATATTTTTGAATGTACAATATAAAAACGTAAAAAAGTACATTGACTATTTTATCTGTAACTCATATGTAAAAATTGTTTGTGTACTGTTTTTTACACATCTTTATTTTACACAACTTCAAAAAATATTTGTGTTAGAAAACAGCCAAAATATCATTCATGTCCCCCTTTCACAAAAACTCAACACTGATAACAAAGTAATGAAAAAAGGTAATAAACACCGCTTGAAATTCCATTTTATCATCCCGTATTTTTCTCTTTATACACACATAAACACACACAGACCTTTTGTTCCCCATGGTGAAAGCCATTCCTCTTGGCAGTGGCACGCGGTGGCATATATGTGGGCGATTTGCCCTTTAAATGTACAGCAGTGAGTTAAGCCTCCAGTGGCCTTTTCCGAGCTCGTCTCCCTCGGCTAAAAATATGATGTGAAGTGCACACTACCAGAGTGGAGCACTGAAGCAATAAAACACAAACAATCACCAGACGAGCCGCCCAGCAGACACACACGCACGCTCCGTCTCATACATCAGCTGATTATGATAATCAAAAGTTGCATTTGCATACTCTGAGGCTAAAAGCACAGTTTTGTTCTGAATAATGTATTGCAGAGGAAGGGAAGAGCAGCGAGATACATTGAACAGCTTATGGTGCGAAAGGAAAAGTCTAATAATGGTGAATAATGAATGTTCTGTTAGGAAGTGCATGAGTGGGACGAAGTGTGTGTGACCGTGACAGAGTTTTTCCTGGGCTTGGTGTTTGTGTGTATGTGTGTGTGTGTGTGTATGTGTGTCTTAAAGCGAAGGGCCACACAGTGTGCCCTCCAGAGACAGACTGAATTAGATCAAAAAAGAACAGAGCAACATGTCCACACCACAAGTGAATTAAAGAGGCAATCGATGCCAACCAAACTCAATGATGAATCAATAACGGATCGATGCTAAACAATTAGCTCCTGCTCCTCATGACGTATTAACCGTGCCTTCCTGTAAGACGAACAGACAGGGAGCGAGAGGAGACTGTTTTCAATACCGTCTGACATTTTACTATGAGCGCAGAACAAAAGGGAATTTCTGCCTCGCACTTGCTGTGAGAATGGGTTTGATTGAAAGTTCAGACGGAATTTAAAAACTTGTCACAGTGGAAAGGTCTGTCTTCTGAAGTCACAAGTGCTCCTCAGAGGCTGGCTGGTTTCTGTTTCTGTGGGGGGTTTATGTTCGAGTGACTCTGCATAATTAGAGGTTGTTTTTGTTATGCGTGTCTGCACTGATTACAGCGGAAAGCTGAGCATTGAGAATGAGAGCATGCAAATGTGCATGTGTGTGGACTCATGTGTGTGTCACACCTGTGAGAAACTCGGTTTGCATGCTCATATGGTTGTGGTTATGTTTTATGTTATCATAATGGTTTGTGGAAACTAGTGGAGAGCAGGCAGAGAATCTGGACAATAGGGTGCCCAAGGCAAGTTTTTCTTTGAGGGCCCTACTGCTGTGCCTGCAGCTGAGCGCTATGAAAAGGAAACTACAAACAGCAATGTGTGTGTCTGTGTGTGTATTCTATGTATCACTATATAAAAACTATTATTTGTTTGACAAGGACGACATGATATGTTGTGATGAAATGACATGACATGATGAAAACTTTTGGTATTGTACTACCACAATGGGGCTAGAATACTTACAATCTAAATCAGAATTCAATACCAATGTGAATACATACTCAGTAAAATGACCCCCCCCCCCCCGAACAGTTGGCTACTATGGGTTAGAGGACTGCACAGACTCCTTTTTTCACAGGCAGAATAACATGGAGAGCACAGAGGTAGAGGTCACTAGGACAGAGCTTAGACAATTCTGTTCATGTTGTAAGTCATTCATGTTGTCAGACACAAGCTACAAAACAAACACACATTCTGCATATTTCAGCTCATGCTCTGCACACAAGGAGACATGCACACAGAGACACAAGCTCACGTAAACACAGAGGCCGAGGGGGGAAAGGAAGAGAATAATAAGGGAGAGAGAGAGAGAGAGAAAGAGTAGGACAGGTGGATCTGAGCAAAACTACAGCAGATACAGTAACTTTGGGGGGCTGGATTAATGACCAGGCTGGGGCAAACTTGACATACAGGATGCCCTAAAAAGCACTGCACATTTTTCTGTGTAGATTACCCTCTGTAGGTTACCCTGATCACAGAGGCTTATGAGTCAAAACAAATCAGCAGCTGATTAAATATGCTGCTCCTGCCACCATCATCATAGTTAGTGAAAGCATCAAACAGTCGTCGTGGCCACACATAAAGTGACAGTGAGCAGTTTTCATATCAGCCCTTTAAGACAGCATATCCAATCTTACCAGTGATATTTTCAGAGGAGCAGGATTTGCAAGTTATTGTTGAAAAGTTGTTATCTAATAAGCCAAGCGCCTCTTCTGTTTTGAAAAGAAATGTAACCAACTAAATCGATGCACTAACTTAAGGCTACATAAAAAAAAAAACAAAAAACAAAAAACAGCTAGCTCGACGCATTCTGGATGCATGTGCTTGTGTGATTAATAGAATGACGTAGGTGCCAAGATGTGTGACAGAGCAAACCATTGATGTTCAGGCCCCTCTGGGTCAGAGACATGTTGACTGGCTTGACAAGATCTATCCATTGAGGAGGGGGATGCTTGTATTGGGTCGAAGCCATTGACCAGCTTCATGTCTGTCAGCTGCTTTCTTCTTTTGAAAAAAAAAAAAAACAGTAGTGGCCTTATGCAGTTGCTTGTTTGTTGTATAACAGACAGTTAAAAGTGAGTAATTTAACTACATGACAAGTAGTATCCATAATATCAGTGTGGTGACAGAATTTCAAAGGTAAAAATAATTGGGACTTAAATCTTTTATTCAGAGTTTTTGCATAATTAATTTTGCATTAAGATAATATTATTCTGACAGAGTGATTGCTACAAGTCTGACAAGTCTGAGGGCAAGAAAGAAGCAGCCAGATGATCAGACAGGATATAAGTAGAAAAACAGTATAGAAATGATCCATAAAACTTTATTTGGTGGTAAAATGTGTACAACTGTGTACAACTATGTACCACTATGGCAAGTACAGTGAGTTAAAGTTGGAGCAGATGCACTGTGATTGATGTGCAAGACGAACAATATTGGTTTTCTTTTCCAAAAGGTATGATGAATGGTTGTTGGACTGTTGTTGGATTGCTAACTTTTGCTCCGTCTGACTTTTTTTTTTTTATTAACAATGTTACTGCTTTTCCAGATCCCAGCAATGACAGTCATGAATACAATGTTTATTCTCAGACAGATATTATGTCTAAAACTATAACATTAATAAACAAATTGTGATTTATTTCATATTTATTTATTTAATCTGTTAATGTTAAGGGACAGTAACTATATAAAAATCTACTGAGTCTCCACTTCTTCCCACTGTGGAAAAAAAGAAGGCCAGACAAGTTTTTTAAACTTTTCAGACAAATCAAAGTGCTTCACAGGGGCATAAAAATTCATTAAAAGAGACATAAGAAAACACTGAAATGGCATTTAAATACATTCAAAATAGGAGCAAGTAAAAAAAGCCTAGTTAGCCATACATTTAAAGGAAGTTTTGTATGTAGCTCATTGATAAGTAAACGGTAAACAGTAACGTTAATGAAGCCAAAATACATGAGTTGTACATACATGAAAATAAAATATCCCTGTTAGAGGTGCTGCCATAATCTGCTGATGATGTCATTTGGAGTTTGAGCAATAGTCCTCTGTGTCTGGAGCCTTTGTGATGAGGTCCCGCCCATGTGGAGCCTCAATCCAAGGGTAAGCTGTCAATCATTTGTGTCACCCTCCCCTTTTTTAAACTTAAAAAAATTAACAGTTGCACTTTTACTAGCATCAAGATGGTAAGGTTGACAAAAACCATCTTTGGAGAAAATTTATGTGATGTAAAATTTTGTGAAATAGTTTGGGCCATGTCTCTGCTGCTAACATGGAAGCACAGAATTCATGACCTACAAGGCAGCCAGACATCAGGGGATGATCAAGGTGTATTGATCTCCCTGTTGAGGAGCTGTCATCCCTATTTCTACAGTCATTGATAAGAGACTCTATGCAAATTATTAGCCCCTGTTAGACCACATAAGTTGCAAGCGGTGCTGTGTAATGTGTCAGATATTTGATCTGATGTTCATCAGACCAGAATATCAAACATCATTTCATATCATTCATCCTCATATTAATTATTTAGAAAATGAGGATGCAACTAAAATATAATGTTGATGAAACCTCTCAGCAGTCGATCTAGTGACTGCTGTTTGTGTTGTAGCTTTTGGTTTTAAAACAACTTTAAGTACATTGTATTTTGAAAGTTGTGTGGATCTAATTCTTTTATGCCTTATGTTATGAGTTTGTTATTTTCAGTACATTTCCTGGAAATTACCACATCATGTGTTGGTTTGGTGCACTTCCAGTGAAATTACTCAAGTAATTGGTAGCATATCTAACAGTGAATAAGTCGTGAGGGCATGTTTACTGGGTTTCAAATTAAGCCTTACTTTCCCAGAAATTTCCATTTCCTCTCAAATAAGTAAAAAGGCCTTTGCAAGAAATGCCTTACTCAATTTCAAATCATTCATTAATGTGGACCTTTAAAACAAAAGGCCTTATTTTCTTATTTATTTCTGAAATCTAATATTTAGCTTCTAATGTAGCTAAAGTTTTGAGTAAATTGATAAAATATTTATTTCCCTGTGGAGGCCTTAGCCTTTTAAAAGGGAAACCTAATATTCTGTTTCTCCTCCAACTCCAATCATTTTCATGCGGTCTTTTTCCTATTATAAATAAAATGGTTCTGATGCGATTAATTCCCCTTTTGAAATTAAAAGAGAACACATGAGCCTGCCATACCTGTGTTCACACACTTGTTTCCCTGTGTGTGTTCACGTGTCTATATGCGTGATATCTTGCTCTCCTGAGGTCCAGATGGGGATCCATGGCTTTCCAGATGGGAGCGAGAGCTGAGGCATCTGATGATGGCAGAGCTGATCACATTCAGCCCAGAGAGTTGTTGACTTTAATTATTAGTCACTGTGTAGATGCTGGCCTCAGCTTTGTGCTCTGCTCTATTAACCACCCCACACTTCCTGGCCTGCACTCAACTGTTTCTTCTCTCTCCAGGTCAGGCGTCGCTGGCAGTTAGATACACACACAAAGTACACACGTCAACACACACACACACACACACACACACACACACACACACACACACACATATTCTTAGTCACGCTTTGGCTCCTTGTCCACTCTGTGCAATGAATGTGCCAAGTAGAGGTTCAGAGTCATTACACCTCTATCTTTAAGTTACTGTGGCCAACACACACGCGCACACTCACCTGGAAAGGCTGTTGTTAAAATGCCAACTTAAAGCGTACAACACATTTTCACACAAATACACACACACAAACACTTTCACATACCCTCAAGCAAAACTAATGACATCTCAGTAGTAGGTTGGCCGACCACAAGGCATGGTTTCATTTCAAACAGGATCCCTGAACTCATACGGGTCCTTTCCCAAATTAATTTTACTGCTGTTTTTTCCCTGATCGGCCTGTTTCTTCAGACATCTCACTGAATTGGTGGGCCTGCTCCAAATCGATTGGCTGACCCTCTCCCCTCGCCCTACTTGACACCCCTTTGCAGATATGAAAGAGCTGGCTCGGTACCAGCCCTCCGCAATACCTCCACCCAGCCTTGTCGCGGTTGTCCTATAGGCCTCTGGTTCTTTTGAAGTCGCCACACAGAGGATGAATAACTTCCCCTCCTCCACATGCTTGCAGAAGATTGGGGGATATTCACACGCCCGTGTGTGCGCCCTTGCAAACTCTGCCTGATGTGCTCGGGGAATTGAACCTTGCTGCCAATCGCGGGGCTCAGCCGTGCTGCTGTACGCCTGTTGGCGTTTCACGTGAGCTGCTGGACGATTTTCCACAGTTTGTAATTTTTCCTGCTTCTGTAACCTCACCTCCCTCTCAGCCTCACACAAGCTCAGCAGCCGCTCGGGCAGACATGCTGAATTTGTGGGGGAAAAGATCCACATTCATTAGGCTAATGCACAGCTGTGGGAAAAAAAAACACATTTTCCTGCTGTTTTTATGATTTATCATGCAGCAGAAATGTGAAATTGTGTATATGGGATATTAGTTATTTAAGTGATTTAGAGGTTGGCAGAGAGTACTTTTCCTGCTCGCTTTGTGATTTATGGTGATTGCAAAAATGTGAAATTGAGTATATGAGTATAAGCATATTACCTTATGATAATATAAGTAATTGAAGAGATTTAGTAGTCTGGGGAGGCTGGGTGTTGCATACACAACTTACGGCAGGGAAAATGGAAATGGTAGCTTATCAAGCTGAAATCACTCTCCAAGCAGAGGTGACACATCAGTAAATTTAGCTTTTGTGGCCAGTGGCTTCATATTGTTTGGCTCTTGATATATTTGATGGTATATCAGGGGGATATGAAATGAAGGAGTTATGAGATGTCATATTATTCAAGTTGAGCAGATGTGAAATATGGTCATTGCCTTTTGTGTAATAACATTGTTTGGAGATTTTTGCACATCGACAGGTGGCTGAAGAATATTTCAAAGCTGTGCCACCTCTGTAGGTATAAAATATCCATAACCATTATATCCGGTTAAGTGCATTTTCCTTATTATCCTTTCCTATTAATCTTAGAGGAATAGATAAGGGTGAGAGGTCAGCCTTAAATGGATTTGGTTTCCGTAGGCTGGGCTCTCTTGCTCTAAAAATGACTCTGAGCTGTGCTTTCAATCAGCACTGCCACCACTCACTGTGGTAATGATGGCCGGGGCTTCATTAAGAAGCTCGTTAAGTCCCCTCGTTAAGCTGCAGGGCCGTTAAGACTTTGATTGTTAATGGCTCTTCGTTAAGGAGAGTGAGGAAACCAGGCTCCCATGGAAGTCCTGACCAGCCGGGTGTTTTGGCCAACTGGCCCCAGTTGGCCTCTACAGAAGATGGAAGATGAGAGCAGGTCTAAACTCAGTGTGAGTCAGAGTGTAAACACTTTCCAATGAACTTATAGCCAGTGTGTATACTGCAACAATGCACAATTTGTTAAAGCATTAAAACCCGCAAACAAAACAAAACACAACAAACAAAAAAAATTTTTTTTAGACAGAAAAAATATTTAGAGTCTATATAAGAGCCAACACCACATGCATGGCTCTAATCTATGCATATTTACAATGACAAAAACTTATTAAAATAGACTGTAAATTAGACCAACCTAGATTTCCCTGCAGACATTGATGGGGAAAGTGTGTGTGTGTGTGAGTGAGTGTGTTACTTTCCTTTTTTTGCCTTACTGTCACTCATGTGCCCAAGTTTACACTGTTTCTCTTGCCTTGCACTGTTTGCTCACTCTTTCCCTGTTATATTGTAATATAGTGAAACTAAGGCTTTCGCAGTTACAACAATGCCTCTGCCAGGTTTGTACATTGAATCAGGGCTGGCTGCCTGTGGAAGATGTATGAGGAGGTGGTTTGTAGACTTGACTTTACCTAAATATGCTTTATGTATCATTTCCACCTTGAAAGGTCTTATAACAACCACATCTTTGTTCATTATTATTTGTTGAGATTGTGCTTGTGTTATTCTAAATGATTCAGCCAAACCAAGGAGGCATCAAGGAGAGCTCATAACTGGATGGATCAGGATATTGATTACTACATTAAAATCTATTTGTGTGATTAAATTTTTAATTAGCAAAAATATTATGTAAATAGTAGCAGGTGGCATGATAGTGGGCCATCTTTAAATGTAGAATGTGTAACATTTTCACATATAATTGTTAATAAATGACTACATCTTTGTCATACATTTGGCTTAGCTCTATACTTAAATTATTCCTAATGTTTCCAACAATGTTCAAACTCCTTAAAAAAGACATCCGTAACTTTTATTCAATGTAACAGTACATTTTATTTTGTTACGTGTCACTAACTTCAATGGTAAGAACAGTCAGAAAGTTAAGAAGGACGGAATGTGTGACTAAATGTAATGTCAATACTAATTTATTTATTTATTTTTTTGTCTGTGGACATTTGCGCCTGAGGATGTCAGATAAAATATTCACTGGTTGATTGGCAGTGAAATATATACAAATCCAATGATCCCCTGCTACTTCATGAAGTCATCAGACATTGACTTGTTTGAACAGTTTGAAGCAAGAAACCTCTACCAGTAGAGATTAATGTGCATTTAACTATATGTAGTGTACTGACACATACTGGAGCTGGACTGTCTGAATCTGATTGAAATTGATCCTGAGCTCTGTGTGGGTGGATGTATCAACGCAGACTGTCTGAGTTATTATTCAAATTTACATGGCGAGACCTTAACTGGGCCAAAAAAAAAATCGAGCCTTGCCACGTTCCTGTTGGTGTTGTGAGCTGGTAAAAAACGAGGTTTACTTCAACACCAATCAATGAACAGTACACATAGATCAGTGAAACAACTGGAATGAGGCAGGAACAAATGACCAGAGTACAATGGTAAAAGCTTGATCAATTTACTATAGACTAGTGCCTTAACTTTTTCATACCTTAAAATGTTTTGTCTGCTGGCTTCCTGCAGTCTTTCTCAGAAGAATTGCATGATGTTATTGTGGCATGTCCTGTCAGCTTATTGATACAGGTTTGGTTG
>JAPZDZ010000004.1:4603616-4614782 GCA_029783805.1 Acanthurus tennentii | reverse complement strand
AAATAGTTAACATAAAAACAATCAACATGGACCAAATATGAAAAGCACATAAGTAAATCTGAGACATGAAAAAAATACTAAATGTTGTGTATTTTCACCAAACTGACTGCAGATTTAGTCAAAGACAAAGACAAGACATTCTATTACATCGTTAGACTTTGGTTATAATGGCCGTATTGCCTTTAAAATTGAAATTTTATGCTCTGTGAGAATAAAAAGGTTGTTTTTCCTTTATCGCATCGCTTATTACGTTATTTTAGCTGTTTTTATCTCCGGACTTTGGCTAAGGCTGAGAGGTTGACATTAATAAGTTAGCCTGCATCACACCAACAGCCTTTAAAAGACAACAGTGAATCACAGCGAGTGATAACTTTGGTTGCTGGTGCCTCTCTGATGTCTGAACCCTAATCCTGATCCACGGTGCAGAATAACCCGGCATCTTGTCTCGCTGTGATGTCGTCAGATTTACAGAATTCGCCTGACTGCGTGTTGGCCCAGATACTGTCTTGTTGAAGTGCTGGCTATCTTTTATTCTGTCAAGCCGATGTGTTGGCAGAATGTTGTTCTCGCTCACATTTACAGGTATATCTGATTCACTTTAGCAGAGCAGATAACAGCTCTGTTTGAATGAGCCTGTCTGTTCTGTGTGTGTGTGTGTGTGTGAGCCAAATAGTGATATCTTACCTTTTCCCTCGCTCAATTTCTAGCTTTCCTACCACACTTATTCTTGTCAATGCAGCTGGCGGCCTCTGTGTGTGTGTGTGTGTGTGTGTGTGTGCGCGTGTGAGTAAGGTTAAAATTAAGTGGTAGGCGGATATTTGAATTTATGTGTGCATGCATGCCTGTGCTTTTAAGGCAGTAATAGGAGTTCAGAGATGTACCACGCTGCATCTGGTGCTCCATATTCTCATCTGATAGGTGCATTAGGTGAATCATAAGAGAAATGTACTGTACTGTGTGTGCTTATAACACAAACTGCAGAGCCAGCAGAGGGACAGTAATGATGTGCTGTTCTAACAGGCCCAAACATGATGGCAGCACACATGAAAGAGCCTATTATCTTGGTTAGTACTTGTTAGCAGGAGAAAGGAAAGGATGACTGTTTGTGATGAGTAGTTAGCTCACACTATCAGGTTCAGATGTGTTGAGAGAGCAGCTCTCTTTCCTGGAATACTTCCTTTTTTTCCTTTACCTCCTCCGTTCCCTTCTATGTTCTTTAAATTGAATTTCTCCTTTTTTTGCAGCAGGTTTTGTGGCCGTATCTCACCTGGCTTTTAACAACATCTCAATGCTCAGCGCTCAGCCTTTCTCTCTTTTTATCTCTCTCCTTTATCCTCTCGGTTCTGTTAAATTAAACGCCATCCTTATCAGGATGAAATATTGTAAATATTGGCCCAACGCAGGTGGGGAACAGCAATTTGAAAGCAGGTCAAAAGACAAAATTAAATGTTTAACCAACAAATGAAGTGTATCGGTGCGTGAAATGACAAAGTTCGCTTCCCTAATATGTGCTGTCATGTGTCTTTCCCAGGTATGTGGTCCTTCTCTGTTTCCGAGCTGGCCATCCCGGGCGCCGAGATAGGCCGCATCTCGGCAACAGACGCCGATCTGGGCGAGAACGCCAAGCTGGAATATACCATCCTGGAGGGGGAGACGGGGGACACTTTCAACATCACTGGAGTGAACCAGGAGGCGGTCATCACACTGAACAAGGTGAGGGGAAAGATGAAAGAGGCACAGCAGTAGACAGATGGAGGGAAGGATTAAAAAAGATTGTATGGGGTGAGGAAGAGGGGAGAAGGGTCATTTGGGTGTCACTTGAGAGAAGACAGCTGGGTGAGGGAGCTTAAAAAAGAAAGGTGCTGGTTTGTAAAGTCCCAAGGAAGAGAGACTACAAAGGAGAGGAGAAGAAGAAAAGATGACGGGGGCAGTGACAGGTAACGCGGACAGGTTTTTGAAAGACAGCTTTGTTTTCATAAGTCAAAGCATCGGAGACAACATGTTATCCGAGCCCATTAACCTTTAATAACCTGCGAGAACACAAAGACTCTCTGCGAGCCCGTACCATTTGACAAGATTCATCTCAGTCGCCTTTCAGCGCGGGACAGGTGATCCATATTCATCTCACCTTCTCTCTGTATTTGACTCCCATCAGATGAGAGTGTTTTGATGGGGTCCTGACAAATGAATTTCCTGCTTGATTCACTGTGAACCAGCCTCCCTATTTTATCAGCATTCCCATCTGTTTTGAGCAAGCATAATGAAACATCCGTACATCCGCAACTCAGTCAAAGCGCGAGGCATCCAAATGCAAATGTTTGCAGCGGCTGAATGTAATTTGCAGCAAAAGTGTTTTGACCAGTTTTAAAGGTGTTTTGACTGCTGCCTCTCAGCAGAGGGTTTCCCTGCAGAGCGTCTGCATGTACAGAGGGATCAATGAGGCTTTGCCCTTCCATCCCGAGCTCAGCTGGCTAATAGTTCCCTTTACTGTAATGTTAGATGATTTCAATTTCAAATAGTCATTCCCAAAGCTGCCTGTCATCTCCAATAATCACATTCTTATGAAGATGTGTGTGCACGTGGGGGGAGATGAGTGCTGACACACAGCTCATTACCAACCTTGTTAGGGTGCATACGTGTGTGTGTCAGGGGAAGGGCCTCTGTGTTCACATGTAATGTAGACTTCAGGAGGAGGAGGTCCCTGTGTAGGAGGCATGTCTGAGACATTACGCTTTCATTTCAGTCGGGCCCTGCAGAAACGTATCAGACACGTTAATAAGAACACAGGTTTGTCTGCATGATGGCTGTCAGCCACCGCTCTGATCTGCAGAGCGTCAGTCATTAAGAGTGTGTTTCTACAGGCTTGTTGTGTAACCTGTGTGCACACATGTGTGGATGCTCGGATAGGCATGTCACGTGTATTTTTGCCTTTATGAAAGAATGTAACAGCAGCAAATCAGCAAATTCAATGAAGGAGCAACAATAAACTGATTCCAAATGCTGCCTTAGTGGCAAAAAACAGATATTTCTTTTTTTTATTTGTCTTTGTCATAGAGCTCCTAAAAACACAAATTCAGCATTGCACTGTATATTTCTTCATTAACATGAACACCCACATGTAGTCAATTTTGACTTAATTCCACATGGGGTTGCAATCAAAAAAGTTACCAAGCTGTTGCACACCAGCACTGCACAGTGATGTGCATGTAGCATGTGTAACCAGTAACTTTGTCCATAAGTCTTCTGAGTAACATCAGTCACAAGCATTCCTGACTCCACAGCAAAAGACAAACTACCGGTGAGGATCTCCGTAAACACACCTGAAAATGACCTGAACTTTTTTGTTGAGGATCATGACTGGTAACAAGAGTTGTGTCTGCAGCTGAAATCCAAAGACAAAAAAAAAATTAGAGAATCCAATAGTCCCTAAAAGTGAGGATGGCACACCAGGTCAGGCAGACAATGAGGAAACTTTCAGGTCAATGTTTATTTTTATTTATTTTTTTATTTATTTAAATGAGAAAATACCTAAATTGTTCGTTACAGTGTCCCAGAGCCCAGGTGGTGTCTGGCTTGCTTGTTTTGTCCAAAGATCTGTCAAAACCCCATAAAAAAAAATCAGTTTACAATGAAAGTAAACATTAAATTCTTCTTTTTAAGAGGCTCTAAAATAGCAAGTGTTCACCATTTTTTCTTATTATATGACTTAAATGATGAGGTGATTACAAAAGTTTCCCCCCAGACATATTTTAAAATTGTACAAAGATTCTCTGCCTTTCGTAATAGTTTGTGTCTCATGGAGTATTTCCAAAAAAAGTCAAATTACCTCGTTAAAATTCTTTAATGAGATTCTCTAATGAGGTTTTCTTTAAAAATTACATCTACTCCTCCTACATTAAAAATGCAGAATCTATGAATATGCAAATATTATTCATTTTAAAAGTTAAACCACTGGACACAAGATGTCTGCTTCACAAAAGTGCATTCTCATAGTATTTAAAGTTTCCACATCACACTTGCATATGACTGGGCTGCGCTCGCCTCCAACTTACTTCTTGTTTGCACATTTAAAGATGAGGACGGAGAGACTTTCCTCCATAAACAGATGAAAATTAAAAGAGCCTTTAGTGTTAAACTCCGAACATAAGCCCATTAGGTTTACCCCAGTGTTCTGTGTTACTACTCTTACATTGCGGGCATTACTGCCTCACCGTTTAGCTATTTTTATCAAAACATGATCAGATGATGGATGCCACAATTAATGAAAAGCTTCTGCTCCATGCAGCAGCAAAGTTGCAGCACAGAGTAGCAGGAGTTCACTTTTCACGTGAGAGATGTGCAACTTATACAGATGATTCGGTTTATGAGGGAAAAGCATTAGTGTCAATTTGGCAATATTTTACATTTAAACTCAATGTTTATGGGAAGCCTGATAACATCAAGGACTAACAAAGAGTTAGTTACTTTGCTTAGAAGTTGGAAATGTGCTACCTTCATATAACTGCTGACTGTGACTGTGCCTTCTTGTTGCATTACTTCTTGCATTGCATCAGTTGAACCTGCTGTCAATGAACATCATGAAGCACAGTTTATTAGTCATAAATTTATTTTTGAACAGTAGCTAAACTGACTGACTAATTTTATTTCCTATTATTACTTTATAATAAAAGTCAAGTTGTATTCCACATGTTAAAATGCTTTCAATGTGAAGCTGCAGTAGTAGGAGATTGTTCAGATTATATTAGCAGTTCCCTAATGCAGCGCCCAGCAGATGATGCTGTGTTATTACTGGTGTTGTCATGAGTTTATTGACCTGTGGGAAAAAGTCCTTATTACAGCATCTGTAACATACACCATTCTGCAATGTGTAGAGCGAGTGTCCAATTTAAGGAATAAAGAGCAAATCACAGTTTTGAATGGAGTGGAGTTTAAAAATTAATGGTTAACTGACCATTTAGTCAATCAGTCTGCCAACTGCTTCAGCACATTTTGTCCTTCTGTTGAATAGATGGCATCGGTCATCTTGTCTTACAGACTGCCTGGAAACACCAAATGTCACCACTGAAGAAGAATTTTCTACATTTGGCAGCTTTTATTTTTCAGGAAACTCTTAGTTAAAGAAAAGCCTCCACAGCTGTATTACTATAAAATTCTCTGAAAGCTCATCAAAATGTTCCTGTAGTTTCTCAAATGCTGCAATTTGAAATATCTTTTAATTTTTAGAAAATAGAGACAATCTGCATAAAATAACAGCAATTTGGCAAAATCTGTCACAGAAAATTGTATTCAAACAGCCGTACCAGTGAAGCCCCTGTGAGTTTTTCCTGTGGAGTGCACAATTTTTTTTCCGTGTGGCTCTTGAGGTAAGATAGCCACACATACTGGTGAGGGTGTGCATGAATTCATCCCCGTCTCAGTTTTCAGTCGGTTGGATTCGTTAGAAACAATCTTCACCTGGAGGTGGTGTGTACAGCAGGATATCCAAGCCCGCTATGAGCTCCTTTGAAGAGAAGCAGAGAGCCAGGGAGATGACTGGATGCAGCGAGAGATGCAAGAAGAAAGAAATGGAATTCAAGGACCAAGGAATGAGGAGAAACAGAAGGTATGAAGTAGAAGAGAAAAGCCAGAGGGAGAAATGTTAAAATGAGGTCCTGAGAGGCAGTGACAGCAGAGAGTGGAGTCTAACAAGGGAGAAAGAGCATGAAGGAACAGGAGAGAGAGGTGCAAAGAGACAGGGAGAGATGCCGAGACAGCAAGAGCTGCAAAATCAGTGACAGCCATTGAGAGAAATTAGCACAGCCTGAGACTCAGAGACACAGGGAGGTAGAAATACTCACGCAGAAAGATAAAAATGAAAAATAAATAATAAAAACCCAGAGCAAAAAAACCCTTTTAAAGATAGAGAGGGAGGCAGCGTTGCAACAAGAAGACAGAAGAAAGTGAGAGGAAGCAGTGGAGAGAGGGGGAAAAAAAGAGCAACCTGCTGTGTGCAAAAGAAGAATCGATCAGTTCAACATGTGCTGGACAAACGGCAACACTGGTGAGAAAATTACATGTAAACAAAATACAGTAAACGCCTCCCACCCACAAACATTCCTCCCACTGGATTCAGCTGCAGCAATCTGACAGAGACAAACAAAACGTACAATTAGTGTTTTCAACATGGCCTCCTTCATGTCGCTCTGCGTTTCCTTTTAATCCCCCTGCAAATGCACCGAGAGAGGCATAGACAGAGATTAGACCAAGGAGGCTCGCTACGGGGGAATATTAAAAAATCGAAGACTCACAGGTTACATGTTGATTCATCCTCAACTCTTGCTAGCTAAAGTGGAACACACATTGAATATTAACGGATGTTTCGAGGCAGCGTTTCAGGTGGGTGTGTTCCAGTAAACTCTTCACACGAACAGAAAAAAAAGAAGATCTGACTTTAGTAGGTTAAAAGGGATTTAGCCTTTCAGGGAATCCACGCACAGCTAATGAAAAACATGTAAGATAGGCTACAACTAATAGAATTAAAACAAACAAAGCGTAAAATTAGCGCTAAGCTCCCCCCCACCCGTAATTTCCACTTTGTTGAACAAACAAAACAACCTAAAAAAAAAAAAAAGAGAGAGAAGAAAATTAAACGAAACAGCCATGCTTTTCTTTTTTAAAAGCAAGTGTGCGTATGCTTAATGTGCGTTAATAATGACACGTCCATTCTTCCCGAGTCAGAGGACTTTCAAACTGTGAAGGGCTTCGACAGGGGAGCGGGATGATCTGAGTGCCCTCGGAGAAGGAAGGATTTCCGAGCGGAACAATTTGTGCTGCCACAGAGTCGGCCTTGACCTTGCTGGTCATCTCACTGCTGTGGGCTGAATCTCTTTAACCGTTGATCTAAGATGCACACTCCCTCACACACACACACACAGTTGCACACCTGCAGGCACAGATACACTGAATGGAGCCGCACGCCTACACAAGCACCAGTAAACCACAGAGAGATATACAGTATACGGAAGCACACATCAATACAACACACTTGACCTTGCAAGCTCCCTGTGTTTAAACTGCGAGGAATGAGGGAAAAAAGAGCCGCAACCAGGCGCGACTGCTCATTTACAGACGGCGGAGGGATGACGCGCTCGTCCTCACCTAAGAATGATGTGTCAGATGAGAGAGGTGGGTGGGCGCCTGAGCTGAGGGGATGGGGACTAGGAGGAGGAGGGTGGGGGGCTGGGGAGTAGATTAGGAAGGAGTCAATAGAGGGAGCTGGAGAAAGGAGTTGGGAGACACTTAAAATGAGACAGAGAGGGAATTTGTGATGACAAAATGGAGGAGAGGGAGAGGGAGGTAAGCCGAGGGAATCAGACGGATGAAGACGAGGAAGACGGCGGAACACGTGCCAAGGAGAAGGAGGAGGAGGAGAACAGGGCGAAGGCATGCAGGAGAGGAGAGGGTTAGGCAGGGACACGCGAGAGAAGCTGGGTCATTAGCAGCCTGCAAGTCAGGGTGGCGACTGAAGCTGCCTGCTGCTTATCATTGCTTATTTACTGTCAGTCCCGCAGAGACCCCCAGCAATAAAAAGATTTCCCTCCCTCCCCCACTCTCTCGTCCTCTATCTACACGGCCACCCCCTTCACACCCCCCCCCCGTCCCCACCCTCACCCCCTCCACCTCATCGTCAGCCGCTGTGCCTCTCTCTGCATTTTCGCAGCCCTCTCTGTGTCTGATCTCCCCACACATGTCCAAATATTTAGAGCAGGGAGACACACAGGCATTGAAAGTCAATGCAAACACACACACACACACACGTACACACACACACACATACATGGAGCCTCCCAACCCCATCTCTTGCTCTCTCGCCTCGTCCCCGCTCTGGTTTGTATCTGGAGGCCATGTCAGACACTGTGTGTTGTTTGTCTGTGGCTCTGACTCAGCTCAGGTCTGCTTCATTCAAATTCACAAACACACTTACACTCACACACACACACACACATTTTATAAAGACACACAGAAAGACACACAGGCATGATGCTGATGTGAGAACACAAAATCAGCCACATGCTAACACTCACATGGGCTATTCACAGACATTTTTGATTAATTTCCCCTCTGTGGTTGATCGTCTCTTTATTCTAGTCTTTTCTTCTATTCTTCTCTCTCTTTTCTCCCTGACCGCTTCGCTTTGCTCCACTCCAATTATTTACTTATTACATATTGCCACTAATGAATGTTCATATTGCTGCTAATAGATTTTTGATACAGCATGTGAACAAGGCCACAGTGTAAGTAGCAGGTAATTGAAGAATTAGCTGAACGCTCTCCTGTGCAGGAGCTCCTTGACATTGCTCTGCAGCAGTGCCCCCTAATGGCCAGAGGGTGACATTTATGGCAGCTCTAACTGATGGCTGATGGTTGAGGTTTCCTTAAAATCAATAAACTAATCAAAATCTAATCAACTGCTACAATGAGGAGCAATTAGAAGAGAAGGAGAAGACATAAACAGTCTTGTCATGTTGAGCCGATGTTCACAGCTGCTTGACATGTAAATTAGACTTGAGATGATTTAATATTTACTCTAAGGCCTTGTGTGTTTTCACTTTGAGAGCCTTTTTAACCACTGAAGCAGGAAAAAAACTTCCAAAACACAAAAGGATAATACCTTAATTTTGTTTGTATATACACGTGTGTGAAAATACACATGTGTGTTTAATAGCATGTGCATAACAAAGTGGGATCACTATCACAAGGCATGTAGCAACATCATTAATACCAATCCAGCTGTGTCCCGGTTCTGGAGCTTCTCTTTTGAGGGAATGTTTTTGGGGTGCTGTGAGCTGTGTAAGCCTGCTATTTGTGCGCCTTTCATTCCTCTTACCTGGGGGACAAGCTAGCTCGCGCATGTGTCAGTTTGCCGTTATTATTTCCATATGCTCTCACTTAAAACGGCTGGCTAATCCTCGGTCACACGCCGGCAGCGCGCCCAGGATTATCTGTGTTTGTTTTCTCACGCGAAGGAGAGATTGTGTTAATCTCCTCAGAGGGAACAAAAAAAGAGAGAGAGAGAGATATAGAGACAGAGAGAAAAAGAAAAAGAGACCAATGTCTTACTCATAAGTTGGGGGAAAAAAAGGAAGACATGGGACATCTGAGAGAGAAATAAAACAGGAGACAAGAGACAAGTAACAGAGAGAAGGGAGGGCGGCGGAGGAAGAACAAAGTCAAAAGGAAGATTTAGAAGAGTCTTTGTTCTCTCAACTCTGCAGTTGTGCTTGTTGGCAGAAATGTCCAAAGCTGCGTTTGTCATCAGACAAACGTGATGTATGATCTTGATTTAGAATGCACAAAATCAAGAAAGGACTCAAGCTGCCAAGGACAACAGGGCGACGAACACACACACACACGCATACACACCATGCACGTTCATGTCCTCGTAGGTTAGCACACATATTCATGTGTTCACTTGCTTTTTGCAAAAATTCACACAATCTTTTTTTTGCTTTTCATTAATTGAAGAGCACTCAGTGAGAAACACCACCTCTGTGATTTGAAACCTTCCCCTGCAGTCATGTACATTTTACTGTAATGCATGCAAACACTTTTACACACACACATACACACTTTTTGTGGACCAAGCATGATTGCCTATGAGTCGGCCTCTTTGAGCAGAGATTTATTATGTATCACCAGTGTAGCATGCAGGTTAGCTAATTAATTTCTGCTAACTGAGAGGCAAATTTAGAAGGGAAGTTGTATAGAGAAATTTGAATTTCAAAACGAACTGTAGGAGCACCGCGTGGCAAGACAGGAGGAGGTTACATTCGTAGAGTGTGTGTGTGTGAGAGGAGGGCACCATTTACTAGAGATAAGTGACTGTGTAAGCATGTACGAGAACTGCAAACAATGATTAGTTTCACTGTCAATAATTTGTTTACTGGCTTTTCCATTATAAATTGCTGTTTGTGTCTGTCATGAGTCTGAAAATAGTAAATAACGCCCATAACAATTTGCCAGCAGCTAAGATAAAGTCTTCAAATTACTTGCTGTGTACAACTACCTGGTCAAAGCAGAATGATATTTAATATATAATGATATGAAATTAAGAAAAAAAAACATTTGAAAATTTGGAGCAAGTGAATTTTTTTGGCATTATTTAAAAAATTTATTAATTAAGATATTTAATTTTTCTGGTAACGGACCAAATAAATTATCACCAATAAAGCAAATGTATGTACACATATTTTGCATTTGCTTAAGTTGGAGAAAATGTGCAAAGAGAGGCGGCAAATGTGACGAAATGGTGCAGTTGAAGAGAAAATTAACACTAAATCCAGTCAAAGAAGCTAGAACATCGCATGTAATTTAATTTTACTGTGCTATTCTTGTCCCTCTGTGTACTGTATTACATTGCAACAGAAGTTATTTTCCACTTCTCTTGAGAAAATCTGCTAATTTTGAGCTCCCAATTGTGAAAAATATATGTTGAGCCATGGACCACTATTATGAGGCATCGTGACATTAAATTATGGGAATCAGCCCTCAGCACTGCAGACACTGTGGAGTGTGAAATATTGACAATGAGCAACAGAGAAACACAGCAGCAGTGATACTGACACTGATTCTTGTATGCTAGCTGTGTATTATTGTTTTACATTGTTTGTGGCTCATTTATATTCTGCCACTCTCCAATACCTCTGCTAAGTTTGCTGAAACTTTGCTGGGCTGCCGATAAGCCAGCAGTAGCTCCGTCTTGGTATTTGCAAAGGGTTGAAACTCAGTTGGGACTGAAGTCACTGTTGCTGCTTTACAGCCAGTGAGAAAGATGCTCTGGGTCGTGTAACTAAAACATGAGCCGTGAAAATGAGAGTCACTTTGGTGGAGTGCGCCAGGGTTCAAATGCATTTTTTTGTATTTGCGGAGCCAACAAGTTCAGGCTAAAACTTGGTGCTCTTGAAGGTGTGTGTGTGTTGTTTCCACATGAGTCACCTTTGTAAGGAACCTCACATCCATTTATGTGCACAAGAAAGAAAAATACAAATATACAGAAAAGCAAACAAACAAGAAGAGGTGGAGTCGCTGTGTGATAAGTGCTTCCTGAAAGGCGAATGAGAGAGAAAGATGAGTGTGTGCGTTGTGGTTTGTCAGAGCTGGCGCCCCATGGCACACACACACACACAC
>JAPZDZ010000004.1:4590056-4600252 GCA_029783805.1 Acanthurus tennentii | reverse complement strand
CTTGCTTCTTTCTTTCACTCTGTCTTTCTTCACTTTTCTCTGCTCCCTCCTTATTTTTACTGATATTTGCTTTCATGCGACCCCCTTTTTTTCCTCTCACCTTCATCTTCTCTTGTCCAGGTTCTCTATTGATCCTCAGTCAGACCCAGAGGCTCTGTTTCGTATCACCCCAGACACTGGCCTCATCACCACAGCTATGGAACTGGACCGGGAACGCGAGCATTGGCACAACATTACTATCATTGCCACCCAGAGAGGTCAGAGGGCACTTTTTGTACCGCGCTTAACACTGAGACATCATGAGCTTGTTTAGTTTGGGTTATTCTTTTTATTTAGAGCTAAAAAATCTATAATAAAACCAGCAAATTACCACCACTGACACCTGCACCAACTGATGAGCATGGGAGTTTAAGAGGTTTAAAGGAGTGTAACCCGTTTATTGTAAGGTATCAAAGCACAGGATCCAGTGTGTGATGCACTTCAGTAAGCGGCTTAGTGCTCAAATCATCAGGCCATGAGGGGAATGCTGTTTGGCGCCACAAATAGTTTGTTACAGCGAGCCTGAGAATCAATTGATCTATATTGTGTGAGTTATCTGATGCTGGGATAGATCTGTTCTCAGAAAGATTCAACTGGAAAGGAACAATTAAAGCAACAAATCGAACAACGGCATTGCTTTGCCGGCACACCATGGCTGCAAAGGAGAACGGTAAACACCCTTTCCAAGCACGGATACTCGATTTCAACAAACAATGAGGCACATCGGAGGTAATATTTCAAAATGCAGGCGAAAAAGGACAATTTGAAGGTCCATTTGCTAGCAGTTCTGGAGCTTTTAATTATGATCTAGGTAAAGTCATTTTTTTTCAGTGCTATCTTCAAGGTAAAAAATGTTTAACTTTGAAACAAAGCAGTATTGATGCTTTATATTAACACATCAAGAAACTTTGATGTTGACCTTGTCATGTGCTTTAGTCTGCAGTTGTAAAAACTGTAGAAGCCATTTGGAGATCTCCTTTCAGAGCCATTATTGTGGCCTCGACACTGACGATGGGTGAATGAGTGAATGACAGAGAAATATGTATGACACATGAAGGAGATAGTTTGTCATAAAGAATAAGGTTGGCCTTTTTCTCAATGTTTGTTGTTGTCTACAAATGCCTTGGAAAGAGCAAAAGTAACTGACTCCCCTAACTTTTTTTGTGTCGTTGATCCCTAGACCCATTGTTTCCTACAGAAAAAGGTTGTGAATGTTCATGTTTCATTTTTGAAAGTTTACAATTCTCCAAAACAGCTGAAAATGTCATTTTTAGTAAGCGTTACACAAACAGAAGCCAGCAATGCATTCGTTGAGGACTATTTTTAGCCATGGATCAATACACAAGTGGTGCTCTTGTGAGAATTTAAGGCAGCAGGTGTGTGTGGGATTGACTCAAATCTAAACTACACCATCCATGTTCACATTCTGAAAAGGACATATCTAATGAAAAAGAGTGGCCTCACTGATTTTTATAGTTTTTAAATGGAGCTCTGTGGCTCACAGGAATAAAACAAAGCAGGCAGACAAAATATATTTTTTAGAGGAGAGGGTTTCCAGATCAGAAAATGCTCGTAAGACTCATTTTGGAAGGCAATAACAACCTATTTTCTTGTTTAGAGCTTGGTTTTAACAGAGTTCAACCATCCTGCCCATGAATGCTTAGTTTTTATTGTCATTTTTGGAAAGTGACAAGCTGTTTGGATCTTCTCCTCAGCCCTAAAAAACTCAATCAAACTAGGTGCTGTATAAGCAAAACTTTTTTTTAGAATGCTGTCCAGCAGCCACTGTGTGTGCATCGAAGGGAAGTTGTTTTCCTGCCAAGTCTGACTCTGGACAGAGTTAATCTTTACTTAAAATCTACTCAGGGCTCCTTGTGGCAGCAGTGTTGGTGGGACTGTGGAGGCAGCACAGTGAGTGCCTGTCTTGAATAATGAGCTCTATCTAATAAACAGACAGTTGGGGGCTGTGTTGACATAGAGCACAGGAGGAGGCCTGCCATGGCCACAGGCAGGCCAGCTCACCCCATGGCATTACAGCAAGAGCTCATTTTCAGCTTCTCAGCCATGGGAACCGGTTGCTGTCATCCATGACACAGTGTTAACGCTCTAGGTTTGAAAACATGTGAGTGTGTGTGTGTGTGTGTGTGCTTGTGCTTGTGCTTGTTTAGTTTCAAATGTGTGGCCCACTGTGTGTTACCGCCTTGGATAAATGAGCGAAGCCGTGGTGAGCCTAGAATGTGCAAATGCTTCACAAGAGCGGCCTAAAATGTGATGGTGAATGTTCAGCTCCTAGTGTGACTCAAGCGCGGTTGTGAGAACTTCATGTTCAAGTGTGTGTGTATCCAAGTGAATGGGCTGTGGGAGACCCTCTGCCAATCCATTTAAACTGCGCCCTTGTGTAACTGCATGCAGATTGACTGCTTTCTACATCCCTCCTCTGCTCTCTCTCTCAGAATCACACACACACACACTTGACGCTGTGAGATGCTTTGGCTAAGAACGAAACAGTTTGATGTGGAAAAAATTCGACTGCTATGGAAGCATCAGTCGTACTCCAGCTGGGAGCTTGTGAGCTGTAACACAAGCCAAATTAAACCAAATGTACTACTGTATATTTAGCCAATTGTGTTTTCGCTAATGTGATCTGAGTGCTGCTGAAGTTTCTGGGCAAAGACTAAAACACTTGATCTCGCCTTTGAGAACAATTTCAATGGAGTGCAAATGTGTACCTGTCCATGAGCACACTGGTGTTTGTTGTAGTGGGGTATTGTATTTATACAGTAGTTCTAATACAGCTTTCTGAAGGCCTCTTGTGCTGTTTTGTAAGCCTGCTGTTTTCTGATTGGTTCCTCCCAGACAACCCCAGCCAGGTGTCCAGAGTGGTGGTTGCAGTAGAGACATTAGACCTGAATGACAACGCACCTGAACTGGACAGGCAATACACAACAGCCATGTGCGACTCATCCACTGTCGGGCAGGTCAGTATGTGTCAGTTGACCTTCAATGTCATTGTATTTGTCTGCATTAAAAGGGCTGTTCCATGACTACACTGTAATGCCTCTATGTGTATAAATGATTTTAATAGCATCTTTCAAATTGTTCTGCTGAAAAAAAGCTTTTGTTTCTATAACAATGGGACAATCCCAGTGAAAACTGATTTAGTCTATTAGTTGTTTTCCACTGCCGGAACATAAAAAATCATTATTTGACTCGTAGCCATTGTCAGAGGTTTTGTTTTTGTTTCTACACCTCTCCATGGCCTTGGGGATAAGATCCAGCAACTCTTTCCAGGAATTCTGGCACTGCTAGTATTGTAATACTAAGTTTAAGGTCCAGGTATTTTAAAGGCTTCTCAGCAGTGCTGAAGGTTGAAATTTGCCAAGAGGACAAAAGAGAATAGCACCAAAGCTTCACAAGGTTCACAAAAAGCTCAAGTTGTGGGAAACCTTGAGTTTTAGGCGGAATTTTCTTGCAATTATAATAGCTGTATGTTTTGATTCTGGACCTGATCCCGGGGCAGGATCCAGGTTGAAGGTGGATGATCATTAAGCTCTATTTGAGGATTCACAGTCCTCAGGGGAATAACCCTACCTTAATTATTTTCAGAATTTTAACTATAGAGCCACCATGAGAACTCTTAACTTTTAATGTAGCACCTTTATCTGGTCAAATTTCTAACTTCACTTCTTTAGTTAATGACTAATAACCTACAAACCAGCCAAATATAAATTTATGTGAACATTATCAGCATGTTAGCACTCTGAAGTTAGCATTTAGCTCAAGCCAAATGCATTCTGCCTCATAGAGATGCTAGCATGGCTGTACAGTTTATCAGAGTTTTATACTTTAACACTCTTTGCATATGGATGATTAGTATCATTGTTTTCTTTATTACTGATCCATAACATTCACGTTTTAGTGTCACTAATAGATCTAGTTGACCTTGAGTTTTAGTGCCAGCATCAAACACATTATGGTTATCAACTGTACATTTTGAATTCAATTTGCCCATCATTATCATTATAATCATTATTTTGACAATCAAAAGCCATGTACATGGTATTCGTACTGTGATGTCCTCTGTAAATAAACATGGGCTGTGGTACCTTCAAAGCTGTTTCTATCTAAGTAAGACGGCATATTATGCAAAGCCTTGCCTGTTTAAGCACAGGAGCATATACAGTCCAGACGTCCGGACGTACCTCGCTGTATCTGTATAGATATGGCAGCATAGCGCTGCAGTCTGCCCGTTTACCGTGGAGGCAGGTGAATCCTCCGTGGCCTGTTATCAGAATGCAGCAGCTACTCACATCGTAATTAAACACGAGTCTCCTCTCTGACTGTCTCCCTTCCACCTGCCATCCGTCTTGCTTTGTTTGTGCTCTTGTCTATTTTTCTGCATCATGGTGCTCTTACTTGATCCCATCTCAATTATAGAATTATCTCTGTGCTACTCAATCTCTCATGGAAGTCATCTTTTGTTTTTTTTTGTTTTTTTTTTGCTTTTCCTCTCTCCCTCACCCTCAGTATTCCATGCTGGCTCCATCGCCATAATTTGGTATCTTGGCCCATCTGTTGTTTTTGCTGGTGTTTTCATTGCTCCTCTTGTGCCTTTGTTGTTTTGCCACTAAAATCTGTGATTCTCTGACGACTGCGTTGATTTGTTTTTTGCCTGTGATGTGCGTGTTTGTGTTTGTGTATACTGTTGTGTGAGTGAGCGGGAGACAGTTCAAGAAAGAAAGATTATGATATCTCTCAATGTGTTTGGGCTTGTGTATGCACATCTCTGTATGACAAGTCATTAGCCAAAAAAGTGTTTGAATATTCACACACAGCAACTGGTAACATAATGCGGCTGTACATAAAGGATCTTCTCAAGGCCTGGAGACACTGACAAACTCAGAGAGCAGGCAGCACCCTTCATCCCTGCATTCAGACTCATAACTAGCACTCGAAAGTATTCCTTAAAGGACGTCTTGCATAATGCCGACCGAAGTGTTTCCTTAAAAAGAAATTACCCATCAGCTTAGGCTGCTAGTTTTTTGGGGGGTTTTTTTGGATTAATTTTGTTATGATTGCCACTGTAGACTTGTGTAGATGCTATTACTAAATTGAAAGCCACAGTTATTTGTTTGGTGTAAGTATCAGACACAGTTCACTTGTATCTCTACACTAATTGTTTGGCTCGTTTTGATTCCTGCTGACGTCGGCTAATGGTTTGTAGCTAAAAGCGCTTTCTGTGTAAGTGTTTCTTCCATTACTTTCTCTTCCTCATGTCTCTGCACCCTGTGCTTTCTCCCCTCCACACACACACACATGCACACGCACACACAAACGCTCACATACACCCTCCCCTCACCAAGTCTCCTCTGCTCTCTCTATCTCTGGGTTTCAGGTGGTGCAGGTGTTGCGGGCGATTGATAGAGATGAGGGAGGGAATGACAGCACTGTGTATTTCAGCATCCCTCCGGAATCCAGTGCTGCCCTCAACTTCAGCGTCAGGGACAGTGGTGGTAGGCACTTCCTCCATCTTTCCTTTTCTCTTAATTCCTTTTTCTTTTTATTTCCTAGGCAGACACACACTGTTTCTCTCCCACTTCCTTAAGGCTCTTAATCCCACATTTTTCTTTCCACCTTTCTCTTTCCATCTTCGTCTTTCCTCTTTTTCTCTCTCTCTGTGACCCTCCTCCCACATTCTCCTCTCTTCCCCTCTTCCCTTCTGTCTGCCTCCTCCTTCCCTTTTTCTGTCTCTGCCTCTCTCTTCTACCATCCATCTCCCAACTCTGGTGGCCCCATTGTTTTGCTTTGTTATCCTTCTCTCTTTTATTTGTCCCCCTTGTGTGCCTTTCCATATCCACTGCATTCACTCCCTTCCTACACACACACGCACACACGCACATATACCCCTGCAACCAAATACGCTTACTGTTTCCAATGAATAGCTTTTGAAGAAATCAGATCTGCCACATTTAATTTATTTCAGCTCTATCGAATCTAGGTACTTAGTATATGTTTCTGGTACCTTCTCTGTTTGTACTACTGTTTTTTTCACCCAGTTTTATACAAATTCACACACACACGTACACACACACTTTCTATAGAAAAGAAGTATATAATAACATACACAATCACTTTCAACCATACTGAACTTATTATTTCAAGGAAGTAATGGACCTTACAGAATTAAACACCAGCGCACCATTCTACCGTGTTGAGTTTTTGCTGCAGCGACACAGGTTCGATTCCAGCCTGAGGCCTTCTGCTGCATGTCATCCCCTCCCGCTCTCCTGCCTTCACTGTCTAGCTGTCATTGTCTAAAAAGTATGAAGCTGAAATGCCAAATAATCCTTTAAAAAAAAAAAAAACAATGCACCACAATGGTCACAAAAATAACTTGTTTAAAAAGTCCAATTTATTTGGTTAAAGTGTGTCATGTTAGCTTGCAATGTCACTTGTCTATCAAGCTGTAGCAAGCCAATTAGACCAGAATACATTCACTTCTAAATGTTTCACTGGCTACACATCCAGCAGACACAGAGCAATTTTCCAGCTCTGGCATCTCCACCACCACCCACGAGAAAATTTTGGTCTATTTAGCAGCTAAATGATCCACTTTGTTTACTAGCTAGTTGCAGACTTTGCCTGTTAGCTGTGTAGTGCTGAACAGGCGGTGCAAAAACAGTTTAGAAGAGTTTTTTCACTGAAAATTGAGGTTGATGTGAGTGGTGATGGCAAACTGACCAATAAGGTTGCACACCAAAAAAAAATTAACAGTTAGCTAAAATATGCTAAAATATGCTTTAAAAAAAAGAGTAGGACAATGGTACAGGCAACACCTTTTCACTCTTTGTTAATATAAAAGCTTAAATTAGTACAATAGTGTATGATAAGTTTTGAGCAAATTGTACTTTCAAATGACAAATAATAAAAAGTTCACAATGCGGGTATCTGGATACATGTATTCTGTGCACACATCCTCTAGGTTTGCTATCTGACATCTGATGGAACTGTCATATTCAGCAGTATGATTTGCAGTTCCAGTAGCTTTTGAGCAAAGTACTCATTGGCTATCATTTGCACCATTGCCCTGCTAACTGTGCCTAAAGTTGGCAAAACCATAAGAAGCAAACCTGCTCTGGTTGAACTGCTGATCAGGAGCATAAAATCACTGACATGTGGAATCAAAGACCTCTTTGATGTGTCATCCAACAGCAGAGCAGAGAAAAAAGAAGAACATGTTCTGTTCTCATATGGACAGCTTGTCTGATAAAGGTATGCAACGTTATTTGCTTTGTTGGGAAAGATAATGATCTGATCTGTGATTTGGATCAGAGGAGACTGTTTTGATAAAAAAGACATACGACTTTGCAGTTCCTCTAATAAATATTTTCCACACTATGTTTATGATCCTTCTCATCTGGGGCCTTATTTTTGTAGCCTTGTACATTTAATTTTGAAGACATCTAAAAATATCCCCCACACAGACATTTCACAGATCTTTTGCCCAAAAGTAAGAGAAGTCTGACCAAAAGAGGCCATTAGCTCTTTGGTAGTTGCTGCTCTAAATCCTAAATTGTTCCATGTGAATCCCTTGTTACTGAAACACACTGAAAATGTGGGATTATAATGAGTCCCAGGCGTGAAAAAAACACAAACACAGTGGAAAAACCCAATTCTGTAGATGTACAAGCTCTGTTCTGCACATACTGTATTGGCACTGTTAGTGAGGACAGGTGTGAGAGGACAGTGCTAAAAGGAAGATGGACATAATGGGTGTAGTTTTAAATGTGAAAGTCAGACTTTAAGTTTTGTAGCCAAATGGGAGCCATTTATCATTAAGCGTGGCTGCAGTAGGAAAGAGGAGGACACTCTAATTGAGACACTTTACAGCACATTCATCCTTTTTGCCCAAATTAGTGTCATTGTTATTCTGCTGTGAGACATTGTAGCTTCAGTGGTAGAAAGTTCTTAATTTTTCAAATTAAAAAAAGTGTGACATGAAATAATAATAACAACAGAAGAAGGTGACTCGCCTTCCTTTGTGGTACCATATAAATCAATCACCAATTATTTGGGATCATAAATTAACAAACATTAGCCAAGAAATGTTAATGTGTGAGATAGTTTTCATTATTTTAACGCCCTTCTGTCATTCAGTACAAAAAAAGATAAACTGCACCGTGGGACTAATGATGGCCGACTTATCCTCCTCTTTGTCTCTCCTCCTTCAGGCCCCACAGCAAGCCTGGTGCTGCTGTCCCAGCTCCAGCCGCTGTCCCGCTCCGCGTCCTCCACCCTGACGCTCTACGTGCCCCTGGTCCTGAGGGACGGGACATCAGGCCTCACCAGCACCGGGACGGTCACCGTGTCCGTCTGTCCCTGCCTGAGAGGAGGGGCACGGGCCGGGGAGAAGGAGAAGGACAAACAGGCCGAGGGCGAGTGGGACTGGGAGAGAGAGGCGGTGTGTCTCCCACAGCAGTCCAGCCTGCCTTCCCCCGGGCTCAGTACTGCTGCCCTGCTGGCTATCCTGGCTTGTGTCGCTACGCTACTGGGTAAATATTTTATTGCACAGAGTTATGAAGATACCTAGTAATGAGGTCCCCATAACACAAAAACAGCAGTGAAAATTAAAAAAGGGTGTAATAAAAGTGATATAGTCCCTTTAAAGAACATGACCTGTATAACCTACATCATGGTTTTAACTGCTGCATATGAAATTATTTATGCAGTGAAGTTCTATCATTAAGATTTTCAGCCTATAAAAGAGTGTAATGCTGATCTACAAGTAAAATGATCAGTAAATAGTGTTTAGGTCTGTTTACTTTGCACCACATCCCTGGATGCTCAATCTGCATATGAAAATAACAGAAGCAGCAGCGTAAATATTTCTCTTAGTCACAGCTGCTCAATGGTGGCGTTTACTTTTCCTCACAATTTCAGTCCAGTTATCTCTCCTGGCAAGGTCAGCGTTAATCACTGCTAAAATAACAATTCCGAGTGATTATCTGGGTTCTCCAGTTTTTGATAGGGGCATAATAAAATGTCACTGCCACCTTTGCAGAAACTCCAATGCTCAATTGGATAATGCTGAGGTGCTGAGAAGGCTTTGGCTTGTGGCCAGCATCATTGTCATTTCTATTCAGTCTGTTGGATCTCTACTCATGCCTTGTTGATAGGGGCATTATCATTCTGGAAGAGACCAGTTCAATCAAGAAGGAAGTGCAACATAGCATGAAGGTGATCACACAGAGTAGCTTTCGGCGGAGTTTAGACTTTAGTTCTCTAAGTGACAAGGACATAAAGACAAAGAAATACTCTCAACTTTAAAGCATCAACCTAGAGTGTGTGGATTTAAAAATAGAATTATTGTCTGCACAGTTTTGTCTTCTTGTCTAGAAGAAGTCCATGGTAATCCCAAACAATATAACTGGGCATTTTGCAAAGTGTTCCCACAGAAGCTGCGACAATGGCTCCATCAGGATCCCATCTGGTTATTAAAAAGGGGCTTGGCATACATAAGGTTGATATCAAGCCATTTGGTCGCCACTCTAGAGGCGAGCCTTGTTGCTGGAGGCTTTTACGAAGAGAGAATAACATGCTGGTCGAAGCTTGAAGGTGATCCCTCATATTGTTATGAAAGACAAGGGTTTTCCTACTCCTTTCAGGGATCATTAGGTTAGTTCTATGGAAATCAAATAATGCAACCTTCAACAATATTAACAGTGCAGATTTACTTACTGCAGCAGCTTAACCACCGTGGGTACATCCACTGAGAGACTCCAGCAGATACACTATGCATGCACAGCATGCACATTCACCAAGACATTCAACCTACATCCTTTAAACAGAATAAATGACTGCTCTCTTATTCCCTCCCCCAAATAAAAACTGTCCAATCAAAGCTCAGCAACCATGACTTTTTACAGTCTGTCAAAATTTGGAAGGTATTGGAAGGTCTGGAAGGTATTGGCTTTTTTGTTGCTATTAGAAAACCAAAAATCATACAAACAGAAAAGGATAGAAACAGTGTTTTCTGCTCTATTTGCTGCAAATATATGCCTGGCTAATTAGCTTACACTAACAGTCCTAGGCTAGCTTCGCTTCCAAAGACAAGGGGCAGGTGATTAGCTCATTACATCATTTTTTGATGTTGCTCA
>JAPZDZ010000004.1:4574895-4587514 GCA_029783805.1 Acanthurus tennentii | reverse complement strand
GGACAAACTGAACCACAGTCAAGATGTGGACTGGGTAAGGATTACAGGGAATCTGCTTTCACTCCAAATGTGCTATTAATGATCATAGTGAGGCACTGTGGCATTTATAGGTGGCAGAAGTTATGGCAGCTCAAATTTTGCTTCAGGTATAACAGCCAAACGTACAGAGTTATGTATTTCTGTTTTCTTGTCAGTCTACCTGATCTGCAGAGGGATGATGAGAAATGCTAGAATAAGAGATTAATATTCTTGTCATTCACATAGATAGTTGTCCCTAGCATCCAAGTGTGCTGGTTTGAAGATTGTGCAGTTATACTTTAAGTAAAGACTTCCTTCAATCTACACTGAACAAATGAAGTGTATCCGCACGTTTGGTGTGAAACTGGAATATGAATGAATTTTATATTACAATAAAATTTAATACATTAACAGATGGATGGATAGATAGATAGATGGATGGATGGATAAATGTTTCAGAAAGTAGAATAAGTCATAAATGTTGCACTGAAAAATGAATTAAAGTTGCATAAATTACTTGATTAATGATAGATGGCTGCATTGGAGAAAGCATTAAACATGAATGAATCACTTAATTATTCAATTAAATAAGCAAATGAGTAGGTAAGAAAGTAATTAAGGAAATATAAAATAATTATTATGTTTGCTTTGATATGATATTTTTAATCTCTGATGGTAGCAGAAATGTCCAGGACAATGCTGGGGGAGGATGATAATGATTCAGATCAGCGCATTTATATCCTGCTTTTCATTATCTTTTCTATGTTTTGTTTTATATATTAGGCCATTGCAAAGCTCATTGGCCCTTCCTTTATTTAATTTTCAAATATTTTATCTCTGATCACTTCCCTCCTCATCTCCCGCTCACAGTGCAGTGTTAGCTCATTTTAGTGTTCAATTAATATCTATGGCTTCTTCCAACTCTACTTTTCTTCCACTCTGTTCTGCTCAATGTCTGCTTCTCCTTTGTCTCAATCACTTTTTATCTTCACAATTTCCTACTTTTTCCGTTATTTTGGGCACTATGTCATCACACTCCCCAATCTTTCTGCTTTTATTATGCCTCTTATTAAATGATCCTTCATCCCATTTTTGTCTGACTGTAACCGTACCATGCCCTACCCCAGCCCCGAACTGAAACCACTCGTGCTCGCCTACGTTCCCTCCAGGTGCAGTCGGAGACATTACCCAGGGAGCATAACCTCGTCATGACCCGATCCGGCTCCATGATGGGCCAGGGTCACGGCGCAGGAGGCTGGGTGTGTGAATCGGCTACCCTCCCAATGGCGGGACGCAGGGCTTCCCGCGCCGGCCTGTCCCCAAAGCACACGAGCTCCGGACAGGCTGAATCTGACTCCAGCGGAGGAGGTGGAGGTGGAGGGGGAGGGGGAGGAGGAGGTGGAAACGGAGGTGGAAGTGGGGCCACCTCCACAGAAGGACAGCAGCAGCCTGCCAGTGCATGCAACTACGCCACTGTCCTGCAGGGGGAGATGTCTGGACAGAGGGACTACCCTGGCAGCCTGGGCAGGGGAGGACTGGAGATGGGGAGCAACTTTGTAGTGGCGAGGCCGGACAGGGAGGGTGGAGGGATATCATCTGTCTACCCAGAGGCCGCTGGCTTCATTGGGGACTGGCGTGATCGGGTTGGTCTTGGGGGGTATGTTTTGGGCAGGAGAGATATGACCCCCCAGCTTTTTCCCTTCCCGGGGCAGCCTCGGGGAGCGTACAACGGAGTGATGGGCTTTGGGGCCACATGGGTTCCAGGGATGGAGGCTACGAGAGGAGGACCAGGGCCCGGAGGCCCCTCCTTGGCACTGAGGGTGGGTGAGTTCCTACGTCTCCGTCTTGCCCAGGTCACTTTTGACCCATCACAGCCACCGTACGACTCTGTGCAGGTGTACGGCCTGGAGGGCACAGGGTCCCGGGCTGGATCCCTCAGCTCATTAGAAAGCGAAGGAGAGAAGGATGCAGACAAGGAGGAGTGGGGAGCAGGGCTGGAGGAGTGGGGTCCTCAGTTCCAGAAATTAACCCAACTCTTCAAAGACAGGGAAAAAGAAAGGGAAGAGAAAGAAAAAGTCGAAGAGGGTGCCAAAAAGGAGAAGGAAAAAAATGAAGAGCCAGAGAGAAAAGAGAAAAAAGAGGGAGGAGAGCAGACTGGAGAAGAGGGGAAAGACTGAGGAAGGATAAAAATGAAACAAATAGGGGCAAAGAGGGTAAGAGAGGAACGAAGGGAATAGGAGGATGATGAAAAGGAAACCAGAGCTAGAATAATGTGAAGAGAAGTTAAAGGAGAGAAAGATGAAGAGGCAAAGTAATAAAAAGAGACAGAGAAAAATGAGCCTAGGGAAGATGGAGAATGTGAGGGCAGGGGAGGGAGTGATTGATGTAATTTAAAGCAATAAGTGTTGAAACGCTGATATGGTTGAGCACAGATACTGAGACAATGCAAAAGGCTGCTTCTGCTGGGGGCAGCAACAATTTGTTAAACGCTTTGGACAAAGAAAAACAACCCAAACAACCAAGACTGGATTTAATTCACCTCTCACATATGGAATGAGAAACAGCAGAAAACAAGAAGGAAGACGTTTCTCGTTTGTGTTAGCGCATTTGGTCTGCTCTTTGTGTCTGCATGTATGTGTGTGTGTGTGTGTGAGAGAGAGAGAGAGAGAAAAGGCTGTGAGGGAATGGGGATGTGTGTGCATTAGAGCATTGTGCGTGTGGGTGTTTATGTATGCATGCTCGACAAAGAGTAGCAGGGAAAAACAATGATCCCCAGAGACAATTTAAAGATGAGACTGATGACTGATGATGCAAAAGCTGCAACATTAGTCTTCGGGACAGTGTGCAGGAACGAACATTAACAAGGAAGTTTAGAAACTAGGATAACACACAGGGGATAAAATATATATTTAAATACAACGTGAACGGGACGGGATGGATGTATAGAGAGAGTAATGGTCGAGGAAGTGAGACGATTGTACAGAATCTGTTACTTTTTACTCCATCTGCAGTGGCAGAAAAGTGAATTATTCAGCTCACTACTTCATTCCAAATGAAAATGATAAATCATTTAAATCCTGCAAAAGATTCTCCCTCCTCTCAGCCCACGAGGAAAAACAGACATTGTGAAAAATTTAAATGATTAAGGGACGTGATCTCCCATCCAACCCCCTAGCTTTTTGTAGTCGAGTGTTGGTATGTTTACATAGATACACACACAAACACACACACACACAGGCACAAAAAAAGAACTGATGAGCCCCATAAGGCTTTGATTGTATTACAGTAAATTACAAAAGCAAAACCATCCACAACTATTCCATCTATTATATGAAGTAATGATGGCTCTGTTATTGATCTCCTAAAGGATTTTTTTTATTGAGGAAGTCTCCTATTTTTTATGCACACCCCCTCCCACCCCTGTAGCCTCCTTTGACATGTCTTAAGGACGAAGAATGCATGAATTTTGAAAACAACAAAACACCTTAAAAAGGCAATCAATTCCACTTAGAACATTCGTCCTGCCCAAATGAAAATTTCCATAGATCTGTAATGAAATAATAGGGGAACAACACCCCAGGGACTCCCGCGACAGGCTTTTGTTCTTGTAAAAGGTCAGGATGCAAATGAGCTGAAGTTTTCAGCTGGAATGCACTTTTATACTGTGTGATGTTCAATAATAGATAACAAATAATGTCAAAGATTACAGTTGTTTTATAAGATGTCGATTAAAGAAAAAAGATACAATGTTTGACTCTATGTTAAAGCATTTCAAATGTAAATACCACTGAATATTATTGTTGAAAGAGAGTATATAAAATAAAAATGAGTACAAAAAAAATCTAAAACAAAATGTACAATGTCCAAATGGAGCACTGTTGGGACTATCTGTATGTACTGTAGATTAGAAAAGGATGAACAGAGCTGGATTTAGCAGCTTCCTGGACTGAAAACAACACCATGTATTCAACATCTGTGTAGTAAAAGAACAGGTTTGGGTTTTTCCGTGGTAGCTCTCCTCTCAGATGGACAAGCCAAGGATTAAATTATACATGTGGCCTCTGGCAAAAGTTTGTTGTGCAAAATATTAGTTAGAGGAAGTCTCAGAACCTGCTTGTCCCAGCAAGGAGCCCATTTGATGAAAATCCAATGGAGTGAGGAGAAATTCCCCTAATAGGCAGGCAACAAAATATATCAGCATTTTTCCTTAAAGTCTGGGTTATTATTTTGCAAAGGAAGCAGCAAAATACATTAAAATGGATTTTTGTATAATGTATTAGGGATAGCTTTGCCATTACTATGGCACTGCCTGATATACATGAAACAAAAATTTAGAGAAAACTACTCTCCAGAAATATAATAAACTTTGCATTTAAGAGTAGGATTTTTAATGTAAGTATGCTAAAGTGAATTCATCAAATGTAATCTTTCCTGCATATCAGGCAGTTCAGCTCAATGACTGTATTAATATTGCATTTTGCATATCTTAAGTCAAATAAATTATGTAATTTTGTCGAAAAGTATCAGATAGACAAATTTGCTGAATATCCCAAATTATTTGAGTCCAGAGGGGAATTTTACCATAAAACCCAAACCTGAATGTGAACGTCTTTGGTGTGCCATTGCAGAAATGTCACCGTTTATCACTGGTTCACTGTAAAGCCACCCACATAAGTCAAGCTGCCAGCTTTGCTAGTGTCCACCAGTCTGGTCCACCATAATCTTGTTGTCAAGGTCTGCTACTATCAGCACTTACTTAAGCAATCAGGAAGTCAGGCTTCACACTGACCAAAACAAAAACCCATATACACCTCTGTACCCTTTACCTGAGCCACAGACTTGTCCATACAGTGCCACTGTGCAGACTGGTATCAGGACCAATGTACAAACACTGCACAATAACTGGAGAAGAGTGGGGGGTGCAGAACCTTGCTTGGGGGAAAACTGAGCTATAAAGCTACCTAAACCTTTTTATCAGCTGTGTTATATTCAGTGTAATCCAAAGTGACAAAACATAGGGGCTATTGGACACTTTACAGCAATATACTGTGTGCCAACCTTAAAGCATGAATCTGGTTTATTACAACATGGATCTTATTTTTATTTTTATTATGTCTTATTATTTCATATCTTATTTTTATGGTTTTTGGCATGATTACTATCTCTTATAATTACACTGTAGTTGACCAACAAATACAGAGAAGAAAGCCAAACAGTAAAATTAGTGCATTGAGCCCATTTGCAGGTAGTCATTTCATGTGTTTTGGATGAGTTGGATAGCAGGATTAGAGCTAAAATGCATCAGAGATGGACTAAATATATGATTGCTCCACATTCTAGCTAGATGTTGAATACGTGTAGTAGTTGCATCCACCACTCTGGTAGGTAACTTTTCCTTCACAGTAGTCGGTATGAAAGTAGCAGCGAGGTCTGTCCTGTGACACTGATAAATAACTGATATTAGCTGTTAGTCTCACTGTACCATTTAAATGTGTTTCTTCTATCCCTGATCAGTTTAAACTTCAAATTATCTGTGTGGGAGAGAGAACATTACTCTTTATAGGGGAGGGTGCTGCCTGAATAAGACACTTGTAGTCCATAAATGTGATAATCCATGAGTCTGTTAAAGTTGATGGGTAGTTGTTAGCCTACTAGCTAAGCTGAGAAGCCTAAGAAAACAATCTGGGTTTTTCTGGATGCAAGACACCTTAAATGACAAGTGTAAAATAAGCCTCTTTGTTTCTGTTTTGGTTTACATGAACACAAACTAATATAAATGATCCTGACATACTACAGACTCTTTTACAACTCAGTTTGTCTGCTCGCTCGCATTTCTAGCCCTGTTTGACTTTGTTTTAGCAATTTGTCATTTTCCTTGTTCTCAGCAATCAATCAAGTGCTTACAAAGTTTTCATGACTCATGGAAATAATGGACAAAATTCAAAAACAAGACCCAGGTTGTAATAAACCAGACCTATTATTTTCAAACCTCATTTTATTGGTACAAGACTTCTGATTACTTAGGATGAACAAAGTAATTAGTGATGATTTCACTGTACACCCAAAATGTCAGCCGAAGAGCTTTTTTGCTAGGAGAATAAGTATTGTTATAAAGAGCACTAATGTGTTTTTTTGCTGGTGCATCATCTGGACAATGTTTCCTTAAGCATTTATGTGGAATGTGCCAACTCTCTGAGTCCCTCTGTCTGTCAACACACAAATAAACCTCATTTTCATAACACTGTTGCTAGTTCTGGGGCAGCCATTGCAAAAGCAATTAGCACAGCATACCAGTAAGTGACCTTTCTTGCCTTTCTAATTATATGGTTTATTCCACAGTCTTGATTGGCTCCAGGTGTTTTGTCTCTGCTGATTGGTCTAATTCAAAGTTCTGCTCTGGCTGATTGGTCAAAATCAAAGCGATGATTCTCCTGATTTGTCTTATTTCAGAGTTCTGGAGTGCTGCGCCTACTTAAACACTTGACGGAGCTGATTATCCCACCTCCTGAGCCCGGTAAATTGCTTCAATCAAAAGCGTGATTAGATGAATCAGTTGTTTTAAATAGAATAAAAGCTTGCAGTCTCAGCACTCCACAGCTCTTTTTCACTCGTTAAGCTAACTTAGATGCATTAACCCTCAATGATGGACAGAAGTTGAGCCATTTGTCCAATGCTCTGTTAAAAAAAACTGATATTCTGAGGACAGTGAGGTCAAGCTCAAAGGATAATTGCTGGTATCTTATCATCAAGATCTGCTGATATGTAGCTTAAAGGTGCAGGTGGAGGTAAAGAGCCCTGGCCTCAGATGTCTTCTTACCCCAACAGACCCCCTTGGTTCTGTGCCCCCCAAAGACTTCATTGCTCCTGCACGATGTTGATACAATTCCACAATTGCGTGCTGAACAAAGTGTATTTATTTCTGTTGTACTTTTTCTTTTTGTAAATTTGAATAAAAAAAGGAACTATTTCAAAGAGATGAGTCAGACTTGCTCCGTGCTCCTTTCTACAGTCTCCCGAATTTCTGGATAATCAGTCTTCTGCTGCTTGTGAGTGCTCTCTGTTTGTTTGTGTGTGTGTTTGTGTGTGTGTGTGTGTATGTTTGCGAGAGAAAGCGACAGAGGGAGAGAGAGCAACTGAGAGATGTGCTGTGCATTGAATACAAATGTGTGTGCACCTTGTGAGCATGTATCTTCTTGTGAGAAGGTGGGTGTGACTTGTCAAATTGGCCCCTTGAAATTTGCAAAACACAGACAGTGTATGTGTGTGTGCATGCGTGTGTGTGTGTGTGTGTGTGTGAGTGCGTGTGTGAGTCTGTGTCTCTGACTGCAGGATGAAGGAACACCTTGTCTGGTCTGATCCAGCCCGATGGGTGGATGTGAGGTCAGTAATAGAGGACAGACGAAGAGTTCTGCAGAGCAATCACGCTTTTAGTCGGAGAAGGAGAGTTCTCTGTTTGTTCCCCGCTGAAGAAAAAAAAAAAAAAAAAAAGAAAGAAGGACATTTTGAACTCGGAGCAGCAGCAAATAGAGCAGACCTGACAGCTGCAACCAAATAGTACAAGGCCCCTTTACCAACCCTTGCAGCTCTCCTGTATTCTGCAGCCTTCGTCCTGGCTGAATGATGGATCGAGGAGATGTGCGCCATCGCTGTGTGACTGAATAGCTGGTTAAAAAGATTTATTACAATAATCAAATATGAAGGAGGGGATTATTTCTACATGATGGTTTAGAGAATGATCGTGTTAGCCGGGTCTCCGCTTGATTACAATGATAATACCCGCCTCAAGTCAGGAGAGGGAGAGAAACGGAGGCAGAGGGAGGGGATAGACAAAACTGTATTAGCAGTTAATATGCAAGTGTCTTGCATTGCATGAAAGTGTATTTGTGATTGGGTTAGAGCTGATTCTACAGAGCACTGAGAAAAAAAAAGCCCTCGCCCTCCCTTGTGTGTCTGTATATTGCCATAAATATGAGACTCAAGGGGCCAACTTGCACCCTACGGAGGCAACTTCCTGTATCTAGAGAGGTTTTGAGGTCTGATGGAGGCAAAACGGTTTAAAGTGGCGTTAACCCCCATCAACCTCCGCCACCGAGCTGATAAAACATAACTCGAAACCAACACAACATTCTTATCGATTTACGACTCCTATATGTACGTTTATCAGTCTGCCTCAAGCATCAACACTGCAATGCAGCATTCTAGGTGAGATGTGCTGTCAATAATTACAGCATGCATAATTGATCATGGTATAATGGCAGAGCTGGAGATGAAATGGGCTCTGTTTAATGGGAATGACGGACTGTACGCACAACTGGAGAGCTACATGCACACTCAGTGCACCGCAGGATTGCATCACACAACACACGAGTTGGGGTCTGTGTGTGTGTGTGTGTGTGTATGTGTGTGAGTTCAAGTACATGGAGATTCCTGATTCTGTTTGAACCTCACTGACACACAGAATCCCTCTGGCTATTCAGCACAGCGTGAGTGTTTGCGTATATGTGTGTGAGTGTTGGTGTGTGTGTGTGTGTGTGTGTGTGTGTGTGTGTGTGTGTGTTTGTACAATGCGTATCTACACTTGGCCCTGTGCATCTTTGCATTTCAAGTACGTATAAGCTTTAAAGGCAGCTTCCAAACACAAGGAAACTGTAGGGGACTGAGGTGAATTTCAACAGCCACGGAGCTCAAGGCGAGTGCATCTTTCTCGCCCGTAGTTAAACGTCTAACAACCTCCTAAATAACTTTTAACTCCGCTTGTCCCTCAGGTTTTTTTACACTGGCCTGTTCCTCTTCCTCCTGTCTTTGCCTCTCATGCTCTCTCGCCCATGCGTTTCACTCGGGACACTCACAGAGGTTCAGTGGCTCATTTGAAGTGGAAAATTAAATCTTCATTAACAATCTTAATTAGAGTTCGATCTCCCCATAGCAAGCGGACAGGGAATCCATAGTGTAACAGGGGGAGACCTGGAGCAGGAGTTGGTTTCAGCAAGGTGGGGGAGGATTAGAGGGGTAATTAGTGAATGAGAAACTTCAGGGTAAATTACACAAGAGGTATTTACACTTTCAGAAGCAGAGGGGATGGATGGATGGAGGAGCTGGATAATTAAAATGGCCCGCTGGTTGATGGTTGACACTGGAACGCTGGTCCAACATGTTCGAGGTGCACATTGGCGAGTGTGCAAATCTTATTTCTGCACTGTTGGCGAACTGGAGCTCAGCGGGAGAGAGAGGAGGGGCGGAGAGGTTGAAAGGGGACATTATTAGTCAGAAATCTTCATTGGAATTGCTTCTTGTCTTGCTTTTTGGTGACATGGTGTTACTTGAGGCGACATAATCCCTTATCATGCTTCCATAAGCACACAGCATTTGCCTAATACCAGAAAGTAATCATTCAAAGACACTACTAAACATGCAGCCCAATGCTCCCTCTCTTATCCACATTTACATATACAGCAAGCTATTTAACCACTGTGTGCAGGGATCGAGTGGTAAATAAAACAATTACGTCACAGCACAATTAAAATATGCATGACATTCTTTAGAATAAAAGAAGAAAACTCACTTCACCCCCTGTGCTTCTTTAAATTCCTGCAACGACTGTCTTTTCTCACTGCAGTTCTATTGTAGGTAGCTACCCTATCAGAAACTATCCAAATCCCTCTGCAGATCCCTTTGTAGAGGCAATGAAATGAGAAGAAGAGATTTTTTTTTTTTTGTGTGTGTGTGCCTGAGGGGGAACCAGGCGAGTTCAGCACAGCCCGTCCTGTGACAGGAAACCCACAAAAGCAGCAACCTCGGCCTAACTGAGGCTTCGTTTGCCCCCACAGAAAATAATGTTTGTTTAGCTGTCCAGCTGCTGCTTTGTTCGCAGAGAACATACAGATACACGTGGCTGTGGAATATTTCTAAACGGTGAGGGCAGGAGATAGTGTCTGGACCCCGCGCTTTATTTATCTGCCCTGTGAGGTTTCCTGGGAGCTGAGCCGGTCGACTGCTCTGAGCAGGCTGATCATATCTGCAGTAATGTTGTTGTGGTGGCTGAAGACTCAGGAGAGACGTCTGCGCGTGTCTGTGTGTGTGTGTGTGTTAGTGTGTGTGTGAGGGTAGGCTAGTTTGTCTGTTGGGAGGTGACAGACTCTATTTACACAGCCGATCATTAGAGACAGAAAAGAAAAAGAGAACATGATAACCAATTACAGACACACAAACACCGAGACAGAGAGACAGAGAGTTAAATACGTTCATTAGCCCTTTGTGTCAGATTGCTTAATTGTTCAATGAAGTGAGTGGAATAATAAGTCGAGGCGGATGCTCTTGCCTTCAGTGAAATGTTCTCGGGGATTTGTTCTCATCAGCTGTGCCTCCTATTGTCCTCCAGATCATGGAGAAATGCTAACTGCTGAGGGCGGCAGAAAAAGCAGAGCCAGAGTGTTGGGTTTTTTTTTTTTCCAGCTGCCCACTCGCTAAATACCAACAGACACTCAAACAGTGTGTGTGTGGCCATTAAGATATTCCCTTGTTATTTAAGTGAATTTTCCTATGCAGCACTGGACCCTTCAGAATAAATCATATCTGTCCTCTTGGGTGAACACATTGCCATTGTTCCTAGAAATATATTGTCTTTATTTCTACAGTCATCGTTACGAAAAAATGAAAAGAAAGATGCTCTCACACTGAACTGGTTTATTTAGTCAAGACGCAGCATGAAATTTTAACAAGACATCCTAAGAAAGTAACTAAAAAGATTCAGATGTTCACATCATCTTTTCACTGCTCTTGATTTTAATCCTTATTTGCTTAATTAAGAAAAAACAGTGCGGTTTGGTGTGAGGTTTATATGTTCTGCTTTTGTCTCCACGGTATATAACTTCGGTCTTAATATTTTTATTTCCTTATTATTCTCTGTATTTTGTGTTTATTTTCTGCCTGTAATTCTTTTCTTTTTATCTCGACTCATTTATTCTCTGAGGCTTAAATAATGTAGGCCAGGAAATAGGGCTGCTTAGAGTTGTGACTTCTCTTGTGGTGATGTAATATGCTGCCCATTACTTCTCTTGTATTACGAGTCATCCTCTATTAATGGGATTGTGCTTTTTATAGAGTCTGTTCTTTATTTATTGATTGTTTTTTCGGACTTTTCTTTCCTCTCTGCACACCATTACTTATGTTACGCTACTATATATTTAAAACACAAACACAAAAAGATGTATCCTAAATATTTCAGTAATTTACAACACACAGTGTTTTGATCCAAACATAACATATCAAATAGAATGCAGTAAAATGAATCGCCCTTCTGAAAAAAACATTACTCAGAAAGATCAGGACATGTGCTTCAATAGTCTTTAACATCCCATTTCCTTCAAACTACAGTTTCTTTCTGGTATGTAAGTTTTTTCAAGCTCCTCATCAAAGTTATATGAGGGAAATATTTACTACTTAATCTTTGTAATTTTTTTGCCTACGGCATCTATCAAGTGGAAATATTTTAGATGTGTTATGAATGATTTTACATTAATTTCCTGAAAAACTTAACATGACTGAAGTAGCTTCACTGAGAAATTTGGGATCTCCGCTGGAATTTGAATTTTCTGTAATTAGCTGCTTCATACAAAATGTTTAACTGGTTGGACAAAGAGACAAATCGCTTCATCACTGTTCATCAAAGTCAAAGTCAATCAAAAGTCAATGACAGTAAATCATTAATTACATATTAATTGAATAGCTTGACATAAAATGACAGATGAGATTTGGACATTTTAAAGAAGTATTTCATGTCAGAGTTTGTTTCAAGGGCATGCAAGCAGTCAGAGCTTTCAACCTGATGAAAACATGTTTCACTGGCTTCTCACCCGCCTGCAGTGATGTAGCTGTGCACCTGGGGTTGTGTCAGTACACCATAACATTAATTTTTCAGGTAGTTACGGGTGCAGCAAAGCTCACAGCGCAAACATGAGGATAAATGTTGTTCTGCAAACCAGGCTGATGTTGAAACACTTTAGTTAAGGTTTTGTTTGGTTTTGGCACAAAAATGACTTCAACAGGGTTGAAAAAAGAACATGTTTGGCTTAAAATACACAGCTTTGTTATCACAAAAAATGACTGGAACATGTCCTGACATCTAATTACAATTTTTTTTTGTTGAAAGGGGAAACAAACTAATCTTAAACAATGACTTACAGCTTTGACAGCTGTCTTAACTTACAAGCCACCGTGTCCTCTACTTACACTGATGAGAAAATTAAGCTTATAGACACGTAATCTAGACAATTCTCTTGCATGTCTATTGTAAAAACTTTGATGTGATGCATATAAAAAGTACAAATTTAACATATGTGTGATTTGCAGAAATGTACAGTCCCAACATTTTATCATGGCAAATGGATCGAAGCACACTTCTTACCCCACTGATGTACACCTACCCGATGATGTGATGTAAGCCTACATGTGTGTGTGCATGCAGGATTAGAGGCTGCCGGGCCTCACAATGTTTCTGAAATTCATGACAGTTTAATAATAGATCTGCTGTGATCTGCTGTGCTATGAAGGTCATCTTATTAGAGCACCCACAGCTCCTCTGAAACTGAAACCCCAGCACATG
>JAPZDZ010000004.1:4422616-4433524 GCA_029783805.1 Acanthurus tennentii | reverse complement strand
CCACCTGAGGGTCACTCACTGATGGTAGCCATTTGGGATGTCTCAGTTGAAGTCTCTCTGGTACATGAATTATCGATACAAGTTAAAACTCATATATGCAAATTGATATTTATTTATTTATTTTTTTAATTTGTCAGAAGGTTCAATAAACTCTCCATTTTAAAAAAAATTGAATTTTTTTGCAATTGTTTCATGGTTCAGGCTTTTTTAACATGCTGACATCTGACAGTTTTTGGGAATATTTTTAATGTTCCTTTTTGTTCAAATAAAGCAAAAATTATGTGTTTGCCATTTCTAGTTTCCCAGCATATGTATAATAAAAACATAACAATAATGGTGAGAAGCACATTCTGTCTCCTTAGTAGTTAAAGTGTGCTTAATTTAAAATCACATTCTGGGCAGTAGCCTTTTTGCTAAAAGAAATCTTTTTTGAAGTTTGTAAGCACTTATTTAATTTGCTTTTCATTTGTTCTTGGTTTTTATCCTGTTGCAAGTAATTTTTTTGAGTAAGAATCAGTCCTCACAAGGTATTATTGTGTCTTTTTGAGATAAGCATGGAATCCAGGTAATTGAAAAAAATAATCAAACACCCACAAAACATTCTTCTTTGACAGTGACCTCTTCCTCCTGCACTTGCTGTCACTTTGAATTCATGTAGTGTAAGCTACATTCAGTCATTATGAATAACAATAATAAACATAAAAGCCTCCTGCGCTCATACTGTCTCTGAGCAGTGCACCGGCAAGTGTAGTTGAACAGACAATGTTATTTGAGCTGACACTGAGGCCCATTTGTTGCATAATGATCCGTATCTGTCAGCTTTCCTTATCATTGAGGCTTGTTTGATCAGGAACAAACAGACGCTTTTAGCTTGTCAACAATACGTTTAGTCACCTGTCCTCACCCAGGAGAAACACACTGAGATAGACACCATTTTTCTATTTGAGATGCAGCTATGAGATTTAAGCTGAAACAACTCTCCTAGTGGCAACATTAACGCTCTGCTGCCTTCACTGTCTCCCTGTCTGGCTCTGTGTATTCAGTTTTGGTAGGACAGATTCGCCCAAAGGGACATGCAAATGTTAATGTTAGAAACATTATAAAATCAAATCAAAGGTAATGAGTTCAGTTTAGTAGCAGAAGATCATCTGGTAGAAAATAATCCAAAATAGTGACAAATGATTACTTGACCGAATCTGCTGAGAGTTTTAGCTATAACTGTTCCTTCTCTGTAACTTTTTTCATTTGCAATTTCACTCATTTTTTCCTTGACTCAGTATTAAGTAAACATTGTCAGAGCAGTGCTCTTAGCTGGAGGAGCTTAAAACTGCAGTCGCCAGAGTCCTTATAACATTAGCAAAGTCCTTAACATTAAATCTGGATGATAATCAATTAAAACCAACTCGTGTTTTTAAAAAAGCTACATAATTTTTTTACAAATTTCTGAAAAGTCCAATTCAAGATGCACTTAGCAGTTGTTTGCAAAGCCTTTAACCGCATCATATAGTCTTTATCTGCAGCTGTTTGCTCTGTTGTCACGGAGATGGTGACAAGCAGGCGCAGTAACAGTCATGATTTCAATGACACTGTTTTTCCTGATCCATGTAAACTGTAGTTTGATAAGTCTGTTTACATGCTCAGTCACTCAATCCATGTCTCCAAGTCAACTGAGCAAACTCTGGATCTCCAGGAAAAAGCCAGTAAATGGACCTTAAGTTGGGGTTGTTTACGTCCAATGCTAAGAGTGGACTTTTTAAATGTGATATCAGTCACACAAAGCTAAAACAAATCATGACAGTTCTTTAGTTTGAATACAGGCTTGCTTTTTAGTAATATGCATTGTAAAAATTCTCAATCCTCAGAAAACATTTTACGCTTCATGACAATCTGTCTTTTGATTTTCTTGGCTGTCAGACAAGTTTCAAAAGGAAACTAAACTGAGAGGAGTGTGCACAAAGGGAGAGGCTGTAGATTGACTCCATTTGTCACAATTTGCTGCAGAAAAAGTGACAAATTATCACTTAAGAGTTAAGTGGAGTCTTTCAGTGGCAGAAAGGGAGCTGTAGATTCCTGATTTAATATCCTTAAATTTCAAACTGCTTCCTCTCATTGTCATTTTCAGCTGCCAGCGTGTGAAGTTCTAATCATTCAAAATGTGTGCTGTACAGCTGTTTATAAAACCTGTACTTCTCTTTCTCACCAGAGGCCCAATCCAGCGCCATGATGTTCGACTGCCTCTACATGGAGCTCTCCGCCTCCCTGGACCACGGCACCAACGAGCTCTTGGAGGCCGCAGTCCGGACTGCAAGGGGTGACTGCGTGGGCCCCGGATGGACCGACGGTGACCCCGGAGCAGGCCGCAGGGAGAGCCTGACCAGCAAGGCCAAGCGCTTCCTGGCTGGGCTGGTGCCACGTTCGTACGGTCGAGACCGGGACCGGGATCGGGGCCGCTACAGGGAGATGAGCCGCCATCGGGGCAGCAAGATCCTCCGCCAGAAGTCCCGCTCCTGCCATGACCTCAGTGCACTGTGACACACACACACAAATACACACAGGGAAAGAGGCACACTCCCACACATGTACACACACACACACACAGACAAAGTGAGTAAAACATGGAGGAGGAGAAGAGGTTAAAACACAGTGTAGTATGGAGGAGCAGATGATTAAAGGTAGGGAAAAGATGAGTGGAACAATTAGAGGGGTGGAAAGATAAATTAAGCAATGTTGGATAGAGATCAGGGGGGAGAAAAGGGAGGTGAAGTGGGAGGATGTGATTAGGAAACATATGACAGAGTCACATCAAGATGCTAATTAATTAGATGTGGATTGAAAAAAAAGGGGGGGGGGGTCACAAATATACACCCAAGTAGCACATGCTGATTATGTAGAGACTAATAGCAATCTACTGTATACCTATTGTAAACCCTGTTTTATAGCATGCCGAGTAGATGATCTAAGACATGACCCTGTAGGTTTTGCAGTTACATGTTACTGGATTGACTGTACCTCAGTGGCCATTAGCTAATGCACAATCTAGCTAGTGTCTCTAGCGATGCCATCTCAAAGGCAAGACCCTTTATTTATTAAAAAAAAACAAACAAAACAACAACCTCCCTTTCTGTGCATTTTTAAAGCCACACTCTTCACACACTGAATCCACCTTTTGTGTCCCATACTGAGTTGAGGAAGTGTTTGATGATCCAATATGGAATATGCTCATCTGTGATTTTTATACAAGGTAATATAAAAAATAACATCAGCCAAGCCATATTTGCTGAATGCATTATGAGCGATCAGCACAAAGAACCCTTTACTGTAGGATGTGGAACGAAACTAAAAAGGTCACGATGACTGCGAGGAATGAGACGTTAGCGGATGACCAGACTGAACTGCTCTTCAATAGAGGCTGAGTCACAGAACACTGGGATGTTCTTGAAAGGCGCAGGAGGATAAACAAGAGAAAACCTAATCTACCTGTGGCTGTTTTGATGTTTTCATTTCTCTCTTTTTACCTGCTGGCATCATTACGTGTGTTGAGACTGATTTCTGTGGGGGCTGGCCACACAGGCGACCCAAAAGAGAACGTTCTGGAAACGTTTTTTTCGGATTCATCGTTCAGGAGTGGCGGCGTCCCTGACACGTGCTCACTCGTTTGTCACCGTCTGTTAAGCACTCTCATCTTTCCACTGAGAATAAATGAATTTTTTGTTTGACATCCTGAATGAGTCTCCTGTTCTTTTTTTATGGCAGTGTTATGAAATGGATGTCTCATTACAGCAGTCACTCGGCTGAGGGATGGCGCGACAGGTCATTGAGTGACTCACGGGTCCTCTAGACAGACAATGAGGCGGCCTCTCAGGACAGTTGTTCCATTTAGGACTAAGCAGCAAAGATAATATCCACACAGACACAGAAATCTAAGTGTCCTTACTGCAAGACAAGTACAGAACACATGAATTCTGGGAGATTAGTCAGGTTAGCAGCTTTTATAATGAGTGTAGAAATCAAAATGCATGGTTTCTTACCTTTTCTGCCGGGTTTGTCCTCACTGCCAGATTGACAGGTGAACTCACATGACCCTTAACTGACACCACCTGCAATGTCCAAAATGTCTTTATTATTTAAATAGATTAAGAACTAGGTTTTGTTTAAAATTGATAATGAAATAGAGTGTGATGTTACAGTAATGTTTCATATTTGCTGTTTACCCACATTTTTTAAAAGTAATTTAGATTATTTATCTGTTATTTCACTCACTTTTCAGCCAGTTATCTGTCGCTTGAAGCTATTATGGATGATTTTATTAACAATAACAAAAAACAAACAGGTCACTTGTAATGATATGCCAACAGAGAATCATCCCCTGAACTGACTTGTCACCTGAATTAATTATCATGATTTTCATGCCTACATTAATGTCTGTCTGGAAGAATCCAGAAGGAATTCCTAGCTCCACTCAAGTTCATCTCCCGGGTCCTCTCTGGCTCGACTGCAATGATCATCTATCACATGTAATGACTAGCTAATGAGCCAGAAGGCTCAATAATCGGATAGAGGGATGGCTGCTAACTTTAGCTTGTATTAAATAACTATCTTGCAGGGCAAACTGTGCTTACGTTTCTCAAATGCACTGAAATTTGGATTGATGCTCTGTTAAGCAACACACAGTTAGGCAGCGCTATTTGGCAACAGACTGACAAGAATTTTCATATTTTTGTCCCATTCCATCCATCATTTGGAAGAAACCACCGCCACAGGGCCAAGGTCATCAGTTTTTGACTCTCCATCACAACTAATTATTTAAATAGATAAAAGAATAGTTATCCATCACTATGATACTATTTATTAAGTGCTATCCATTAGTTGACTGAATAATCAATACATCTAAATGTAATTCCAGTTTTTCTTAGTTAAACAGACCTTTTACACAACAGACATGAGTTGGACTGACTCACTGAAGTTCACTGTTAAATAAAAACCCTTATCTTGTCTCTTGCATGTAAAAACTAAATTGAAATTCAGCTACCTTTATTACTTACCTCCCCAGTATTGTTTCCTGCTCAGATCATTATTGTTGGTGCATTCATATCATATTGTTGTATGCATCAGAGCACCTGAATTGGGGGCATAACACCATAAATCTATGAACCACTGCTCAGGATAATCCACTGAGGATGCTGTGAGTGGGACTGCGTCTTTTGGAGAAAGCAGCAACAGTAATAAAAATGTTCACAATGTTGTCTGCAACAAGGATATTGAAGAAGAATGAAACTTCAATTGAATTTTCTTAAGAATTTTTTAAAAGCATTGTCTACAAATAATGGAAGTAACCACAAATGTAATTCTGTTTATCCATTTTTGAGGTTAAAATCTTGAAAAGTCATACCTAAAAGTGTCTGAAAATAAAAGCCAAGCTGTGTGCATGTTTACTTACCAGTAGAGGTAAGTGAGATGATATTTTTGCAATTTTGGGTGAACTGACTTTATAACATTATCTGTTTTTAGTTCTTCTAAAGCTAAATGGAAGCAATACTGGTCTTTAAAGCTGCTGTTATCTTATACTCATTTTAGTCACATTTTCCATGAAGTGTGTGTAACAAAATCATTGTTTTGATCAGCTATCACTTTACCTCATCTCTCTTAGGGGGGAGCCATGACCCATGGGGGACTGTCTGCAGCTAGAAATAACTCTGCTGAGGCTTGTTACCTGAAATAGCTGAAATAACAAATTCACCTACATCAGTTTCATGGATGATTTATGGATTGACAGTCCCTTAAAACAACATTTGTGAATGAAGCAGGACCTAATAATAGTAAAAGCTAGTACTTTTGGCTACAGTTGCCTACTTTCACTCAGCATGGTGCGCAATATTTTGGCACTAAACACAAATGCTAATGATTTTCTTGGAATTTGGGTTTGATTCTCCATGGCTAAACAGATAAGGTCACTAATACCTAATAAGCTAACTAAAAAAATGTCACAAATAACTATGAAATCATCCCTTTCAGCATGTCTCCTCTCTGCTCCATCCTAGTTACAGCAGGTGCAGAGAACAGGAGCACTGTTCCCTTCAGCCAACCACATGAGATCACATCAGATGGCTCTCAGCTTGTGATGCTGGTACAGTAACTATCTGGAGTGGATAAATAGGGGGACTCTTGAGAGGAAGGCAAACTGGCGAAGAGACAGAGGGGCTGAGGAGAGAGAGAGAAAGAGAGAGAGAGGGGGCGAGGGAGACAGGGTTGGAGAAATGCTTTGAGGAGTAATGGTTGCTTGGAGACTGTTGTCAAGGAGACGATGAGTCCTGGAGTCCTTTGGCATCTCAAATGTCCTATATTTATGTTGATTTTTCAAAAGAGGTTTTTTTGTTTGTTTTGCTTTTTTTCCCTCCCCAGTAGGTGAGTAACAGACGTGGGGTGATGAACGTAAAGATATGACGAACTCTTCAAACATTCAATCTGGATTTTATACAATGTCTCTTGCAGACCGAGAAATGACACATAAAGGTTTTTTATCACACCAAACAGGTCAGATAACTGTCAGATAATAGCATGCATTTGACAGCTGCACAGAAGCCCGCAAGAAATGGAGAGGAAAATGAGGACAATATGATAGTTTCTTTTCATGACACCCAATCAGTCTCTCAAATCGTGACAGAAATCCTCCCTGTCTCTGTTTTTCTGCCGCTGACTCATTCTGTAGGCATTTGCTCTGGTTTTTGGGCAAAAGAATACTTCTCCAGAGTAAGGAAGACAGAAGGAGCTTAAAGACATAAACCACCTACTGTGTGCCAGTGAAAGCCTGTCGAACTTACTCCACACTTTGCACCAAAGGAAGACTATTTTCAGAGAGCACTCTGCATAACTAATGAGATGCATATTTTCCTGGAGTGTGGGTGCAGGCTTGTAAGCCAGAAGGTAATATTGAGAATGGTCAGCAAAGTATAACAGGGGACAGTCCAGAGGCTGCAGCGATGGCCAGACACTGTTGTGGCCAGACGCTGAGTGGCATTCACGGAAGCATTGCCGAATCCCCGGGGAATGCATGCGATTTGTTTTCAAGGACCAATGGCTCATTGTACCCCAAAGGTCATTGTTCCTCTGCTTTGTCTCCCGAGTGCACAGAGCTGATTATACATGCGCAGAGCTGTAATAACTAAACAACAAGAGGCAGCGAGAATGAGCCAGACCAGCCTCGCTTTAATATCACCCTAAGACTGAAGCACGTGTAATTAAAACTGCTTTGGTCAAAGCACAAAGCCCACAGTGGAACATCAGGCCAAGTGATGGTAATGTCAAGTTAAAGAACATCATCGTGGGCTCAATGCATCATGTGGTGCTCTTCACATCATGTGGAATAATGACAGGCCAAAAGGTGATTTGTAAAATATGGCACAATAACTTCAAACCTAAGACTAATGTTTTAATGTAAAGGGTTTGTTCCTGATTGACAGGTTGTATGAATTTGTAATGAATGTTTTTTATATTAACTGGTTAATTTCTATAAATATATTGATACCCTATCCAAAACACTGTGAGTTTTATCATTTTGTTCCCTCAGGTTTTACATGTAGGAAACAGTCACTGGCAACACTCTCTGCCAGAAGGTAAATGGGTGATGACAGGTGACAGAAATATATCAGACACAGGTCTCTCTAAATCTCACCGCCTCTAAACCTCATTAACAAACACACTGACCAAATACCTGCACTGAGCTCATTGCAGATTGATATTATGTATTCTACCTTCTGCATATCCTGCATGTCGTGTAATATCAAGTGTATCATGTAAAAGTGATGTATGTATCAGTATTCATGAATTTCAATTGCCAGCTCTTGCATGTAACACAGGGTTCATGTGGAATCTTATACGAGGTACACATATGATACACATCTCCTGGTAACTTTAGGCAACCCTGAAGTTGTGAGGCAGGAACCCCCCCCAACCACCACCACCACCAACACAGGTACATCAGTATCTCGCTCAAAATTATAACTGCCTGGCTTGTCAAGTTAATGGGCTTCTCATCCGTGTTTTATGGTTGTACTGAAATAATATGATGAAACGAAGCTAATATTTACTACATTGGGCTTCCAATACAGCAAACATGTTTAGATGGCTTTAGTGTAATTGCATATAAGGTAAAATTACTGATGTCAGACTGATGACAGAAAACATTTAAATATTTATTAGTTTTCTTTTTGTAAAAAAGAACAGAAATAGAAAGAAAGAAAACAGACAAAGGGTATTATCAAATAACATATATGATTATTATCATAATTATTATTTACATTCAGTTATTACATTTTTACTCTATTATTATATTTTTTAGACTCCAGAGAAAATTCAATTAAACTCAATTCATTTTAATTATACAGCGTGAAATCACAACAAAGTTGTCTCAAGACACTTCACATATAGAGCACGTCTAGACCACACTCTAAAATTAAATTTATATTTTAAATATTTTAAATTTGTTTGAACCCAACAATTGAAAGCAATTCCCACAAGAGCAAGCACTTGGCGACACTGGCGAGGAAAAACTTTTTTTTTAACAGGCAGAAACCTCGGCCAGATCCAGACTCAGAGGTGGGCGGGTTGGGGGCAAGAGGGGAAGGGGAAAGAGATAGACAGAAAGGGGAGAGAGAGCAAAGCCAGAAGCTAAGCTAAAACTATATGTTAAACTAGATGTAAGCTATATGTAAGTGTTTTATAATGATACTATTAATAATACTAGTACCAAAACCAATACCAATATATTGCTAGGAATAATAATAATAATAATAATAATAATAATAATAATAATAATAATAATAATAATAATAATTAAAGCTGCAAGTAGAGTTGGTAGAGCCCTCGCAGTCTGTCCCTTCAGGGTTCATATCCGTTGCATCAAAGTGAAGACAATTAATAAATTTTTAAGGTATTTTGGGTCAATTTTCAAAAATCAAGAGCTTTTATTTTGAAAGAGTTTGGTGCTTTTATTTTAAAATGCAGACAGAGAAATCTACAGGTAAATCAATTGAGATTTCAGCCAAATCCAAACCTGTTTGAATTCTGACTGCTTGATCGAAGTTAGAGCTACAGACTTCATTCAAATTTTAAATGAGTCAAAAGACTTTGATCTAGAGAAAATTATTCCCTTTTTAAGGTATTTTAGGTCATTTTTGGAAAAAATAAGCGCTTTTTACTATTAAAGAGTTTGGTGCTTTTATTTTGAAAAACAGAGGATGTGCTAGTGACCAGGTCAAATGTTTGATGGACATGAGTATTGGCAGCTGTGTGGTAGATGAGACAAAAATGCAGGCAGACGGAGAAAACCTCATTCAATCCAATGGAGAAATCCATCAAACCCACACCTGTTTGAGCAAAGACTGGTCAAACATAGTTTGAGCTACAAACTTTATTCAAATTTTTAAATAGGTCACAAGACTTGGATCTATAAATCTTGTATTTACATGCTTTTGCTATCTTGTACGGTTTTTGAGTTATCACAGTTTTAGTTTTATAGTTTTCTGTGCTCTCTCTCAGATTTTATAATGGGTGTGTATTGCGGAATGCTCCGGTGCTTAGAGTGTGTCACATGACCGGCAGAGGGGAGAGGAGAGAAAACTGAGGTGAAGATTTTTGAAAACCTCCTCACAGATCCCATGAACTTTTTCAAACTTTTTCAGAAATGCTAAGAAAAAAAAAACAATAGAGCCCTTCCCCAGTAAGGCTCAGACCTAATAATAACAGTTGCTCTGAGCATCAAGCAGAGCCACAGTAGAAGGCACAGCTAAGATCAGCAATCCCAGCGCAACCTCAGTCCATGGGTATCTGCGAGACGAGAAAGCATGAAGACTCAGGGGAAGGTGGCAAGTTAGTAACAGACATTTTTGAAGAAAGAAAGAATAAAGAAGAAATATGGTCCTACAAGAATTAAAGTGATCTGGACTCATACACATATGTGATTTAAATAATCTGCACATTTATATTTACATTTCCATTAAGAACTTTTTACATGCAATCATGAAATTTTGATTTTCCCATTTCATGTTTCCAAACTCTAAAGCAAATAAAGAAATATGGTCCTACAAAAAAAAAAAAACAATTCTGGACTCATAAACAATTATGATTTAAATAATCTGCACATTTACATTTACATTAAGAACTATTTACATGCAATCATGAAATTTTTACTTACTCTACTATACTTTACTATAAAAGAAATATGGTCAACCAAGAAATAAAGAAAGAAATATGGTTAAACAAGAACTAAAGCTGATCTTGACTTACGGTGTATTCACACCGGACGCGAAGCGAATTTTTGCCTTGCATTACTCACACGAATTTGGCCGCGTAGTTGTTGAATTTACACGTATGAGTAAACAACTTGCGAATATTCACCCAAAATGAAGGGGAGGGGCTACCGCAATATATAAAATAAAATAATTTTTCCCTCCATTTCTTTCTGTCATCAACCATGGCTGATATCACCACGATCGCGTCGCTGTACCTGCTGTGGAAGTACATGTACATGTCTTCGTTGGTGATGAGGCTTTTCCACTCAGGAAAAACCTCATGAGGCCGTTCCCTGGATGTACGCTACCAAAAGAGCGACGGATATACAATTACCGTCTGTCCCGAGCTCGGCTGGTTGTGGAGTGCGCCTTTGGGATCCTCTCTTCACAGTGGAGGATGTACAGGCGTGCCATCAAGGTCCAACCAGAGGTTGCGGAGAGGTGTGTGAAGGCGACGTGTGTTCTCCACACCACGCATACAATAACATTACAAACAAAAGCAGACATCACTGTGATGCTCACTAATGATAAATGACTAAAATATTGAGAAACACCAACAGTCCTTTTAATTCATTATTTTTATTTTCAAAAAGATGTGTGTCTGCGTGTGCGTCTGTGTGTG
>JAPZDZ010000004.1:4392464-4404801 GCA_029783805.1 Acanthurus tennentii | reverse complement strand
ATAGATGTGTTTTATTGTGTTTCAATATTAAATGCTGTGTGTTTACAAGTAATTGTAAAACACATTTACTTGCACATTTTAAAAAGAAATCAATGCTTTACTAACCACTTCAGCAACACAGCAGGAGGGAGCCTACATGTCCAGCTTTAATGCACAACAGACTGCAAAATGTGTGCATGCTCGTTGTTTTGGCCCCATTCAATACAGTAACTTTTAGAAGAAACAAAGTATCATACAAAAAGGGGTTCAGCTTTTTGAGAAACCGTCCATGACATATTTGGAAGAATATATTGGATTTGTTATATTAATTATTTACGGAACATATATATATATATATATATATAACAGATATCAAAAACCTAGTTTGGTATGTGCCCTCCAGTTTGAACAGGCATAATGCTTCTAGTTTTTTTCTAGTATTTTTGTGCCTTAAAGCCTCACAGAGAAGCTAGCAATGTTGTTTTTATTTATATTTGGAGTGACGCATGAACTTGATAAATCATGCATCATTGCTGTATTTCTCAAACACAGTGATGGAACCATTTACCATTTGACTGACAGTGCAGGTTTGGGTGTGACTCAAGACTTTAGTTTTCTCTTGTAACCATCATCACTGATCCATATGACTTCATTATGATCTCTTGCCAACCACAAAACTGGAGGTGCAGTTAAGTCATTCACACTCATTGCTGGCAATCTGGAATCTATGAGGTAATTTACCTGGAAGATACATTTCATCACATTGTTTTTTTTTTTTTTTGCTGAGTAGATGCTTTGGGCTAAAATAAACAATGAGCCATAGCAAACACGTGCTCTGGCTACTTTATAAATCTTCTTGGGCTTAAAGTTTGCCATGTGATCTGATGGTTTGAGTTTAGGGTTAGGTTGAACTTATTCGGATGAGAGGTCAAATTGTGGGTGTCCTCAATGGTTTTCCTGAGAGTGTACAGGGGAAGTTAAATGTTTTTCACAGACTACAACAACATTGACAGAGGGGGGTTTCCTATAAAGGGAAGTTCAACCTTGAACTATCCACCCCTCAGTCAAACTGTGCTTTTGGTTATTTTCAGTGGTAGTAAAAATAACCGAAACAGCCCATCTTTTTTTCGGATAGACCTCTCTGGGATTTATATCTCTGAATTTTGTGAATATTTTTATTGTGGGAATTTTGGTGCAGGGTATACGTTGTTTTCACTCAGTTATTAATTACCTGAAGTTACTTTAACAAGTTACTACTTTCACTGAGTGATAACTTTAGGACTCACCACACAAATTAACACAAAATAAAAGGCTTCTTATTTTCTTACCCTTACATGACTGATGCAGTGCTGTCCGCTTCCACTCCCTGCACTGGAAAATGAACGTTGCGTAACAAACTTTATGTTTTGTGTGTGTGTGTGTGTGTGTGTGTGTGTGTGTGTGTGTTTCGCATCATGTACCACTACGTGCTGATCGAAAATCGCGCTCGCGCTAGCGGAACCTCTCGGTGGGAGTGGGAAACTTCAGCCCAGGGTGGGGCACGGTGGGCCGAGCAGTGACAGAGGGGTGTGTATGTGTGTATTGGCATAAAGTGCCGTGTAGTACCACACTGAGTATAAGTGTTGCGATCCAGCAACGGAGCGAGTGAAGAAGAAAACTTTTTAAAAGTTTGACGCTGAGGGATAATTACCGAGGACGAGGCGGAGAATCCATCACTGATCTCGAAAAGAATCCACGCAGACAAAGTAAGATTTTCAGTCATTTCCACTCCAAGTTTTTCGCTCTTATTAACTAGTTGTTAAATGAAGGGGAGAGCCGAAGCAGCAAGCGCATGACCCAGCTCTTCTTTTAGACAAGAGAAAGTCTCTTGTTATCAGCTGAAAGCTTATTGGATGATCTTGGCTTGCATCCTAAACGAGAGACATTTCAGCTGGATTAATTTTCTATTTTCTCACTTTGTTGAACAACATCCTTTCTTTATCTCATGGTCTGTTCTGGTCTAACTTTGGGCTTGAATGTTTGTTGCAACAAATTCTAATGAACTAGTTTCCAGATTGGTTTCCAGCCAATGGATTGTTTACCTCCATCCAAAATGACTGAAGTTTGGTTTCCTGTTGCAGCCTAGACTTACTTTTTGTGTTAGTGTTTTCCATGTTAAGAGCACTGTCAGTAATAAGGTGTTTCAGTGCCCTTATTCTTGTTGGTTGGTACCTTTTTTTTTTATTCCTAGGAGACCTCAAAGGAAGTGCGGTGCATGTAATGGAATTCCAGACTTTTACTGTGCTGTGACAATAAATGTGTTTTTCATTTAAGACGTTAATTCATTTTACATGGGAACATTCTCACCAGACAAAAAAAAGGGCAGGCAATTTGGAGCTGGCTTTGTTGTTTGGGAACTGTAACATGAATTTGAAGCGCTTATCTCAGGGGCCAGTGGGCACAACGGTTGAGCGAAATGCCAACACTAACTGACCGAGGAGAGGTTCAGAGCTGCGGGGAGGGGGGGAGGGCACGGCATAATGGGAGAAGGAGTGGGCGCCTACATGTGAAAGTGACAGGCAGAAGGGGAGAAAAGATGAGGTAACACTTGTTTTCAAGCTTGGCTGATGGTTGTATTAGAAATCCATTTAAGTTTGTGCATTAAAGTGTGAGGGAAGAGCAAGGCTGCCAAAAAATTAGTCTTGTGGAATGGCTTTTCATGGTTTTAGGGGGTTGAGTGGATGGCTCTAATTGGGCAATTTTAAGCCACCTAAGGTGCAGTGGTAAGATAACTTGACTTTTTTTTTTTTTAAGTCTGAGAAGACACAAATTAGTAATGAGACAGCTGGTGTGGCTTTTGTTCAGTTTTAACAATACAAAAGAATCTACAGGCCTGTTTGCTGTTTTATGGGGCTGTTTTTAATTATATATTGCTTTTTATCTCCTTGCATACTTAATCACTTGTTTGTGAGTGGGTAGAAAACTAACGAAGCTTATGAGCCTAAATGTATTGTTATCTGCCAAATATGTTTTGAATCCTGTCATGCTTTTCACTTTATGTCAATCAACATATTGGTTCCCTTTTTGCTTAAATCAGATAAGAAGTGAAAGCAGCACAGAAGGGGTCAGAGAGCCTGCCTTCAGTTTTGGGTGGAGATCATGTTGCAATACACCCAGCTGACATGATCCATTGTTTCTGTCATAATGATTATAATGTCTTTGCCAAATATTTAGAAGATTTGAAAATGAGGTGGAGGGAGGGAAGCCTGACCGGCAGATGAACTCAAGGAGTTGGAAAATCAGATGTGAATAATGTCACGCGAACACACACATGGATTAGTGGGATCTGATGCTGTAAGGTGCCCCTCCCTATCACCTCTTCCTCAGCTGTTGCATGCCCTTTGAGCTGGAGTGCATAACTTAGCTTTCACTGCCTTTTTCCCAGAGCCAGTATGCTCAGACTGTCCCGTCCAAAAAAAAACTGTATCCGAGCATGAAATCAATAAGAAAGCTGCAGAACTTTATTAAAGATTCGTAATGCTGCTGTATCAAATATGTGCAGTAACTTGAGATGGTGAATCATTGAATCACATGTTAACTTTTAGCTCTAGCTTTGCAAAGTTTAAAAAAATACAACATAAGATATGCACACAGTTAAGCAGATGTGCACAGATAAGTCTATTATTTGACCATTTGTTTAACCCCTGGTCCAACAGCCAATTTCCATCCATAGCCTGACTATCTTAACTAGGAATGTGTGTTTATCTGTTCCAGTTGCACACAGTAGTAACCTACCTTTTCTTTGAAGCCAAGTATTAGCTAACTACATTTTTTTGAGAGAGGAGTGCTGCAGTCTGTGTTAGAAATCTGCTTCTGTGGGACTGGAACATCCACAGAGCCAAAATTCTCCTCACGAGTTCAAGAGTTTAACTATGTTAGCAGCTCTGTCCTGTTCTGATTGGATTTTGGGAAGTTATCACTCAGTCAGCTCCAGAAAAAAAACTAGTTCTAGGATATAACAGTAGCCAAATTCATTGAGTAATTACCCTAAAAGCTGTTTAATTTAAAAAAGTGTCACATACAGTTCGGAAATACAAAGAAAAAAAACACCTAAATGTAACTTCTGTTTGTCCAAGCTCGCCTTTCTATTTAAAGAATTGTTCCAAACAGAGTTATTAAATATTAGTTTGTCATATTTTTATAAATACATTTCCACGGGCCTGATAGACTATAATGACAATAATTAGGCAGATTATTGCCTTTGCTTCCAGTGCAAGAACAATATTCCTTCTTTGTTAAGATGAATCACCCACTGCTGAGGATGCTGACTCTCTGTGTGAAACACATAGCCCAGTCTTTCACTATTATATCATGCAAGTACCCAAGAAGTCATAAGACCCTTTTACACAAGTCTCATAAAAATAACTTGCAGAGAACATTAAAATAAGCAGATGGAGATGAAGCTATTCACATTTTCTAGCCAGCCACAGCTGATGACTGTTGTCATTTCAGCTAAAGAAATAAACAGTCCAGTCCATGGTCAGTCCAAGTCGCTAAGAGTGATAAATCTGCCAGCATTATCATTGTAAACTCTGTAGGTATCATCCTATAGCAAGGATTTATTAAGATTAGCAGCAGCAGGGAGAAAGGGCTCAGTTAATGGTGTTTGAAAAATGTGAGCATCACCCTGTGAGCCAAACATCTCCTATGTGTTTACTGAACAACACAGCAATTCTCCTGATTATGTGCATTACTGCAGCTCATTATGGTTTGTGGGTCTTTTACAAGGGCCAACAAAACTCTAATGGTGCTTTAATGTCTCAGTAATACAGATTTACTTTTGCACATGGAAAAAAAGTAAATAAGGTTTTAGGATGGAGAAGCTGCACAGCCTGAGCAAAAGGAGGGATAGAAGGGGCTTAGAGGAACCCCCCCCCCTCCCCCTCCACTTTTCAATTTTGTTAACACTTTGTTTTTACTTTCCTAATGTTGACATTTGCTGCCTGGCATTTGACTCCGATTTGGAGGTCTGATTATGGGCAGAAATTCCAGCTTATCTTCACTGTGAGAAATGATGTAATTCTGCTCTAGTTATTGGTGCACTGTATGGGGATTGGGAAATCTTGATATGATCTACAGCACTTACACCTGTAATGAGTGTGTACACACAGAGACATACACATTTTTTTTTTTTGCAACAGCTGGGGTGCGGCAGATGGAATCCAGCTGCTTGTAGGAGACATGTTGGATTGCTTAGGGAGTGTAGATGACAAGAATGAAAGGCTAAATATCCCAGACTGCTTTGAGAAAGCCTGAAGGCCAGAGAGAGTGCATTTTTAAGTGTATTAATTGTGGGGAAAAGGTTAAAAAAGAGTGCACTGAGTGTTTTGTGAAGAGATGGAAGCAAAAGGGAAGAACTAGAAGAATGTTTTGTTCATCAGATTGTTATGAATACAAAGTCTTGGTGGATGAAATGTACTGAAGCACTGCCAAATGCCATTTGCTGCACCATTTGTGACTCTTTCTGTTTACTGTACAATGTTGTTCAGCTTCTGGCCTTCAAAACTTTCTCACCAAACGTCTACTTGTTCAAGATAGGTTTGGTTTTATTGTCCCTCTTTAAGATTTCTGCTTTTAATTTGATACAGTCAGGAGAAAGGAATGCTGTTCCTCTTTTCTTTTTTATTATTCTTTTCCTCTTATTATTGACTTTTTATTTAGCCCTTTCAATCGGTCTTTTGTGAACACATACTAGTTTCAAGAGCCATTGGTTGATTCACTCTTAGATTTTTAGTTTAGCCAGATAATAACTAAATATGATGATTTATACCTGCAATTTTATCCCTGAGATCTAAGCAACAATATCCTATTTTTTCTTGCAGAATGCCAGGTGAGAGATTGACAGCAAGAGGGACATCAGATGTGGGGCGTTTCCCTGGAGCAGCCGCGCCCACCAGGGTGGAGCTGACCATTCACAAAGAGAGCGAGAAGAAACAGGAAGAGGGAGGCTGCCGTCGCTGGTTCAGGAAGATGTGTCCGTGCTGCTGTAAGCGCCAGAACAGCACCTCCTATGATGTCACAGATAAGGTGGAATTCGTCAAACCCCCGGCTCCGGCCCCTGTGACGGCCCCAGAGCCCCCCAAGCCAAAGCCTGAGAATGGAGAAGCAAAGGAAATGGAAGGTAATGTCACAGACTTTGGGGGTAAATTTGTAGTATGACGTATGTAGTACAAGGATTAGTTTAACTCTTTAGGCTATTTCCATGTTGCACATGTCATAATGATTTCTACAAAAAAATCCATGGTGTTTATTTAAACTTTCTCCTTCCAGAAGTGAAGCTGTCAGTGTGTTCTGTGGACCTGCTGAGCTCCAAGGAGGGTAAGAACAGAAAGGAGCACCACACCGACTTGTATCACGGAGACGAGCTGATCATCCGCAGAGGACAGACTTTCCAGATAGAAATGGAGCTAAGCAGGCCCTTCAACGCCGACAATGACAAGCTGCATCTGGACATGAAAACAGGTATGAAATAGAGGGACAGTGTCTGTGTCTTCTAACAAAGTCTATGATTTTTGTGATAGAATAATATCATCATTATGATCGTTAAAGCAGGAATAGGAAAGCCTGCGTGTTGATACACTATTTTGGTAAGTATCAGCCAGGATCATTGGATGGTTTAGGGGTTAAAAAACGTCTTAGTTACCAAAACGGGTTGCATCAAATTGCCTAATGCAGGCAAATATAATGAGGTTCAACAAAGACATGTTACAAACACATTCAAAGAAAACCAATGATCTGTGCCCCACTAAGTGAAAACAGTGATTCAAAATGGTCTCAATCAACAAGAAAAGAAACATGAAAGAAGCAAAATAAAAAAAATCACTGATCATAACAATAGATCAAAAAAGAATGAACAAAAACAGCTTTTAGCTGGCTTAACTTTAAGTTCCTATGTGGTTGAAAACACATTACTACACTTCCCAGAATGCAGCACATTGCTGTTTAGTTAGATTCTCCCTGCCACACAAGTTTGTACAACAGACTTAATGTTATAAATCTAAAAACCCAAGCTCAATCACTATGTGATTATATCTTAGGATTTAAAAAGCTACTCTAGACCAGTGATTCACAACCAGGGGTACTTGTAGCCTACTCCATGAGTACTTAAGCAGTCCTTTCCCAAATTTAAAAATAAAACAGAGGTCATGCTTTGATTAGAAAAACATATTCTCTGATTTTGCCAGCAGGTGCGACTTTCAGAGGCAAGTGTAGCTAAAAATTAAAATTGTTAGCTAAAGCTAACAAATAATTAGTCTGAACAAAAGGGGTGCTTCAGTTCACCTACAGGGTATTTGGGGTTAGTCATACAAACAGAGGGAACAACTGCTGTTGAACCACATATTTAAATAATGTTCTCAAAAGTTCAGTCATATTATTCAGTACAAACAAACTAACCTCAATGTGTAGAACGTTAACCAGTATTTGCAGCAAGCCGGTGTGAAATGCAGAGGAGTGAACGGGTGACATGAAACAAGCACAGGCTATGTGGTCAAGATGCCATGCATAGCGAGCACATTTAAACCAGGCAGCAGTTCAACCATAGCTGCACCGGGAGTTTAGGATTCCACCCACCACCCCACAGTGTTAACAGTTTCCAGACGTCAGGACACCGGACACCTCCCTCTGGTATTTACAGGCCTTATACTACAATGATCCAGCACTCACTTGGGAATAAATGGCCATTACATCAGTGCAGAGGAAGCAACACATGGTTACATGGAAAGAGAAGATGAGAAAAAGAATCGAAACCGTTACAAATCTTAAGTCTCCACATTCAACAGGCTTTCATCAACTTTGCTTTTATAGTCGTGTTTTCTGAGAAAATGTTTTAAGTGTTGCCCCTAAAAGCATGGCTTTGTTTTATTGTAGCTTCACAAGCTGTTATTTTGTTCAACTAGGAGGCTGACTTAAGATCCCGAGTCAATTATCAATAAAGTGGTTCCAGCAGAAAAGAGAGTGTTTAACATTGATTTCCTTTGGAGCGAGTACTCAGACATGAGAGAGGAAGTCCTGGCTGCAGTTGGATGGAGAACAATGGTTTCTTGGTACTCCATATTGGTTTAACAAAAGGCAGCTTAAGCCCAGCAGGGTGCCACAGAGCAAATAGTTTCAAGGAAATTATCCCATAATCTTAATCCAGCCGGTAGGTTAGAATTAAAATATGTACAAAATGTTTTTACAAAACATTAAAGGTGCTATACTTAACATTTTAGCATCAATTACAATGCTGCTCCTCGTGACTCTCACTACTTTTTTTGATTGTGTCTTAAAAAATGTGGTCAAATCAGCTTTAAATCATATGACCAATGATGAGTCACAATGAGAAGTGAAGTGTTTATAATGTGGCAGTCAGGATTCTAGGTTTTGACTCCTGTTTTTTTGTTTATAGTCCAACTTTTTAAGCTGCCATGTACTCCTGTGCTTCTTTGGCATGTTTTAGACTACACATCAGCAGAACATACATTGGAGCCTTTAAGTCAAGTAACAGGAAACATCAAGCCTGCGTGTCATAAGATAAAGCCTTCATAAACATGCTCGGCTTTCTGCAGAAATATGTTTGTGCTTTGTGTGTGCTTTAATAGCCCTTAAATTTTGTTTATTCAAAATAAAAGTGCACAGCCCACTGAAGGACTGCGGTGCATGTGTTTTTACAGCTTGGTATGACTGTGTGATCCATTGTGGAAACAATCTAACAATTACTGTGGCATGAATAATGGAGTTTACTCTGTTTTCAACTGCATGTTTCGATGAAGTCTTTCCACTGCTGCCTCTGCTATCTAACTCTGTTTCACCCAAATGTTCAAGGTTAGTTGAGAATCAGAAGAAGAGAACTGAGAAACAACAATTTTACACACACTAAAATCAAAAGAAAAATACTTTTGACAAAAACTGAAGGTGTGCAATTGCATGTGTCTATACACACATATACATGTAATCTCTCTGGAGCAAATTCTAGCAGACTTGCTGTCACACTAATGGCTGTTTTTCATCATGTGCTGCAGTCACTCTACTTTGAAAGGGCATTTCTGTCAAATGTTGGAATCTGTACTTGAATTGCAGAAACATTCCTTGATTTAAAAAAAAAAATATTATCATTTTTCAAATTAAATGTTTTGCCAGGGTTACATGAAAAGATCAATATTGCTTGCAACTGACCTTTACACATGAAGTGACTGGGGACTCTTAGCTTAGCATAAAGAAGCAGTGACAAATAGCTAGCCTTGCTGTTTCTAGATTGTGAAACTTGGAATTTTACATAGTTCAAACACGCATTCATTCTTTTTTTTTGTTTATCCTCTGATGAATGAATTAAATACATATCATTGTATTTACTGACCTTCACAGGTGCTGGTAGGCAACCGAGACAGCGCTAAGCTATCTGCTTTTCCCTATTTACTGTCAATGCTTGTAATTTCATATCTAACAGACAGAGTGGTAGTAATCATACTATTTAACTCTTAACAAAAAGGGAATAAGCCTATTTCTGGCATGTTGAACAACTCCTTCAAGTTGGTGGAAATATGTACTTTAAAGACCATAAGGTCATAAAGTACCACATGAGAGAACAGTGTGTAATGCATCAGACATTACAGTGTTTTCCTTATAATTCTTCTTCATTGGAGCATCATGTTAAAACATATCTAAAAATATAACCTGTGTTGTGTAGGTGAACTGCCCATGGTTTCCAAAGGCACCCATGTCATCATTCCACTGGTGGATAGCCTGGAGGATGAATGCTGGGAAGCCAAGATCGTAGAGCAGAACGGCAACAAGATCAAGCTGTCCGTCAACTCGCCGGCCAGTGCAGTGTGTGGCCTCTATGGGCTGACGGTGACATGTAGCTCCTCAAAAGGCGAGGCAACTACTTATAACTCCAGCAAGAACGTCGTCATGCTCTTCAACCCTTGGTGTGAAGGTAAGATTGGCAGCATGTGAACGAGACAGAGGGTTTACACAGACTGAGGGCAGGAATGTGGAAGAGAGGAGGGAGAGAGGTGAGGTAGAAGTGATAAGAGGAGGAAAGTGATGGAAGAGCAGACATAACACGTCCAAAATTATTTATATATTATCTGACTTACTACTGGCTTTTAGGGAGAATATCTTCAAAAAGACATTATTTTTCTCGTAGGAGGACTGTCTGATAGGGTCCAATTGCCAGGCACAGTGTTCCAAGAACATAGCTGCTGTATTACAAATGGCGTCATCATTCTGATAGCAAATACGGGTACAAAGTAATTGTCAGTTTGGCCATTTCATCTGTGGGAGGAATCCTGATATAATGTTACACATGAGTGAGAAAGTCCAACCTGATCCACGAGTGTGTTGCTGTCTGTCAAACGGCTAAAATGTGACCCTGTGTGTAACTATGAGAGTTATGTGACTCCACTGGACGCGATTCCAGACTTTTGGCAAACTTGGATTGTGCTTCTTATGCACCATGTTACACTTTGTGAACAAAACAGTCAATGTGTGAGATAAAACAGACCTGTAATGGTCTCACCGATCAGTTCTGTGAATACAGATATGATTTTTTAGCTTTTGCTTATGCGTAAAAGAGTTTGATAATAAATATCAGCAGGCTCACACACAATGACGCATTTGATCCCTTGTTAATATCAAAATATTGATTACACCAGCAAACCACCTTTGACCTCATGTGTGACCAACATACCTCTTCAAATAAAACAGACTGACAAACGCGCTCAAATATTTTTTTAACATGTGTGTAGCAGCATATTAAAAACTGTCTGGATTCATCAGTATTTTCTCTTAATTATTCAAAACTCATTATTCTTCTGTTCCAGTTAATAAAAAACGAGGACATGCAGTCCATTTTTCATTCTGCTGAATTTCTGTGAGTTTGCTGAGCGCTGCATACTATGCTAACAGGATTTTTGACAAAAAGAAATGAATTTGCAACACAGCAAAATAAAAAATAAAAAAATAAAAAACTGTGGACCTGGATTTGATAAAAAAGAAATCCTGTCTTTCATTATGGGCTGGCTGCTTTTGGCAGCAACCCCAATCTCCTCCTCCTTCTTTCAATCTCTTCTTCCCAAGACCAATCTCTCCCTCTCACTCATAAAAGTCAAAATCCTACAATTACTGTATAAAAGTGCCACGGGGCGAGCTCAGAGTAATCCTGCAGCTGGAAACAACTTGTCTTCTCTCTCCCTCTTGCCTTTACTGCCTCCATGCGTATTTCCTGCCTTTATATGCCTCTCACACCCAGCACAGCTCCCTTCTTGCTGACTGTTGACCCGATCTTCATCCCATCCCTCCACTGCTCTGTTTTCTGGCCTGCCCCTCCTTTATATCCTCCTGCGTGTCTGTTTCTCCCCACATTGCAAAGATATTTGCTAAGAAGTGAAAATCAAAATTATTACAGCTGCCAGACGCTGTCAGCCTCACCTCCCTCTGCTCTCTCCTGTAAAATCTCAAGACAGTCTGTTATGCTCCCCCCACCCTTTCCCTCCCAAGCATAACTTCCCCTCTTTCTCGCACTCGTCCCTCTTGACTTTGTTCAACCTCTTCCTTTCACGTGCTTTTTTCTCATGTCCGTCACGAACGCTCTGGTACTTTATCCTGTTCCTTTCCCCCACCCACCGGAAATCAACGTAGCGACAGCGAGAGATAAAAGAGATGGAAAAAACAAAGATGTGGATTTCTGAAGCTCATGTCGGGGCTGGAAGCCCAAGTCCGTCATGCTGAAGTTACTCAAAACAGACAGCCTCCCATAAACGAACACAGGCCTCACTGCAAGGTCTATGGACTCATTGTGTTTCTTAACTATTTCCTGGCCTTGGGGACCCTTTTTGCATCATTTGTGAAAAGAAATCACATTCTTTGGTGATTAGTCACTAAAAAGTTGAATGTAGTCTGGATTCTGGGTCACTTTCACAGACCAGGAAGACTAAATCTGGACTGGAGTCTGTATTGTTGAATTAATATAAGTTTCCTTGTATTTCCCTTCAAGGTTGGTATTAGAGCATCAACATTATTGATAACTGCAGCTGTCTGTACAAGTAAAGAAAACTATAAACACCTTGACTGTCTACGCTATAGTTGCTCTTATAAGATCACAGTATGGTATATATAAAAGTACTGTTGTCATGTCTTTCCAGAGGACACTGTGTTTCTGGATGATGAGGAGGAGAGGAAGGAGTACGTTCTGAATGACACTGGGAGGATTTACTATGGCACAGAGAAACAAATAGGTGCTCGCACATGGAACTTTGGGCAGGTAAGGATTACCAAGACAAGATGTGACTCGAACATGTCGAATGATTCTGTTTTTGAATGGTCATTACATCACTCT